>ONZH01030825.1:0-30201 GCA_900303285.1 Rhinella marina | reverse complement strand
AGTGATCAGACGGTGTGTATGAACAACAGTTATGAGAAATTACTTTGCAAGAGAACGCACAGTACAGTTGCCAGTTAAGGCCTATATATTGTATTTTTCAAGGTACACAGCCGTGTACTAAGTGATCAGACGGTGTGTATGAACAACAGTTATGAGAAATTACTTTGCAAGAGAACGCACAGTACAGTTGCCAGTTATAAGGCCTATATATTGTATTTTTTCAAGGTACACAGCCGTGTACTAAGTGATCAGACGGTGTGTATGAACAACAGTTATGAGAAATTACTTTGCAAGAGAACGCACAGTACAGTTGCCAGTTAAGGCCTATATATTGTATTTTTCAAGGTACACAGCCGTGTTCTAAGTGATCAGACGGTGTGTATGAACAACAGTTATGAGAAATTACTTTGCAAGAGAACGCACAGTACAGTTGCCAGTTAAGGCCTATATATTGTATTTTTCAAGGTACACAGCCGTGTTCTGAGTGATCAGACGGTGTGTATGAACACCAGTTATGAGAAATTACTTTGCAGAGAACGCACAGTACAGTTGCCAGTTAAGGCCTATATATTGTATTTTTCAAGGTACACAGCCGTGTTCTAAGTGATCAGACGGTGTGTATGAACACCAGTTATGAGAAATTACTTTGCAAGAGAACGCACAGTACAGTTGCCAGTTAAGGCCTATATATTGTATTTTCAAGGTACACAGCCGTGTTCTAAGTGATCAGACGGTGTGTATGAACAACAGTTATGAGAAATTACTTTGCAAGAGAACACACAGTACAGTTGCCAGTTATAAGGCCTATATATTGTATTTTTCAAGGTACACAGCCGTGTACTAAGTGATCAGACGGTGTGTATGAACAACAGTTATGAGAAATTACTTTGCAAGAGAACGCACAGTACAGTTGCCAGTTAAGGCCTATATATTGTATTTTTCAAGGTACACAGCCGTGTTCTAAGTGATCAGACGGTGTTGTATGAACAACAGTTATGAGAAATTACTTTGCAAGAGAACGCACAGTACAGTTGCCAGTTAAGGCCTATATATTGTATTTTTCAAGGTACACAGCCGTTGTACTAAGTGATCAGACGGTGTGTATGAACACCAGTTATGAGAAATTACTTTGCAAGAGAACGCACAGTACAGTTGCCAGTTAAGGCCTATATATTGTATTTTTCAAGGTACACAGCCGTGTACTAAGTGATCAGACGGTTGTGTATGAACACCAGTTATGAGAAATTACTTTGCAAGAGAACGCACAGTACAGTTGCCAGTTAAGGCCTATATATTGTATTTTTCAAGGTACAACAGCCGTGTTCTGAGTGATCAGATGGTGTGTATGAACACCAGTTATGAGAAATTACTTTGCAAGAGAACGCACAGTACAGTTGCCAGTTATAAGGCCTATATATTGTATTTTTCAAGGTACACAGCAGTAGTGCCAAATATAGTTTGGTATGTAGCAGAGCACCTAATACACCACTAATGCCTCTCTCTGTCCCTACTCCAGCAGCTATCCCTGAATACAGCAGCCGTTCTCTGTAAAGTCTATATTGTAGTAAGCTATCACTGAAGTCCACTGTAGTAGCCCTGATAAGGGCTTTTAATCACGCTCCTGCCTGTCCAACAGCTAAAATCTGTCTCTCCCTTCTCCAGCCTCTGTCCCTGACTAAGTTCACGCAGCATATGCGTACGAGCAGGAAGAGCTGAGTTTTTAATATTCGAGGTCACATGGTTTTTCCAGCCAATGCATGTAGACGCCGTTTTCGCGCTGCCAGCGTGCTCAGCGTGCCTGTCATACCCCCCCTGCATGGTGATTGGTGGAAAAAGAGCGCCAGGGAAGGTGGGAGGGGAAACGAATTCTAGGTGCGCCATCGCCGTTATACTCGAATTAAATCGAGTACGCCGAATATCGTAGTATTCGATCGAATACCAGCTCGATCGAACACTACTCGCTCATCTCTATCCACCAATTCTGTTCCAGACCAGACATGATGCTTGTTTCAACTTTTCATAAATATTTTAAACTTCAGACCCGCTCACCTTTTTCACATTTTGTTATGTTGCTTCTAAAATTAAAAAAAAGTTCAATATTTTCCCCATGATTCTGCACTCAATACCCCATAATGAGTGAAAACAAAATGTTAGAAATCTTTGCTAATTTCTGCCATTCTTCTCTGCAAATCATCTTAAGCTCTATTAGGTTGGATGGGGACCATCAGTGGACAGCCATTTTTAGGTCTCTCCAGAGATGTTTGATTGGGTTCAAGCCTGGGCTCTAGCTGGACCACTGACAGACATTCACAGAGTTGTCCCTAAGCCACTCCTGTGTTGTCTTGTATGTGTGCTTAGGGGAATTGTCTTGTTGGAAGGTAAACTTTCGGCCCAGACTGAGTTCCAAAGCATACTGGATAAGTTTTTCTTTAAAAATATGTCTGTACTTTGCTCCATTCAGCTTTCTCTTAACTATGACTAGTCTCCCTGCTCCAGCCACTAAAAAAAAGAAGAAAAGAAGTCTGTGGCTTGCACCACAGATGGCTTCGGAGAGTGGGATTCAGGTGAGTATTTTGATTTTCTTTTTAATTTTTGGGGGCACTACAGGCCGGAGTAATAAAGGGGGCACTACAGGCTCTACCCCTACAGGAAGCATTATAGGCTGGAGCAGTGCAGGGGGCATTATAATACATTAATACATAATACATTAAATACAGGGGTCACTGTGGGTTATTATAACACCGTGAGCCCACAGGGGGGTTATAACTACAGGTGGGAATTACAAATGCTGTATTATTTAATTATAACTACAGAGGTAGTAGGTACTGCGGTACATTTTTAATACTGGGGGCATTTACAGGGGTATTTGAATACTATGACTACTACAGGTGGCATTATAAATACTAGGGCCATTATAGAGAGCCTTACTATTGGGGGCCCTATAAGGATGCCTTATAGAGGAGCCTTGTGACTGCTGGGGGCAATATAGGGGGGTCTTATGCTATGGTGGCATTATTAGTACTGGGGATTCAGTGGGGGCATTCTATTTGTCCACAATATGGAGGGCATTGCTACCAATGGGGGCAATGTTGGGGAGCATAATCAATATTGGTATTACTGTACCAGCCTCTATTACTATAGAAGGCAGCCTGGGAGAGAATTGTAACTATTGGTGGGACTTTGGAGAGCACTCTTACTATGGAATGGGCCATTTATGTGGCAATATTATTTCATAAGTATATTATTTGGGGACATTGAGAAGCACAGTGGGCACTGTTTGGAGAATAGCAGCAAGATAAAGTTCCATTCACACGTCCATAGTTCTGGGTCCGCAATTATTCTGCAATTTTTCAGAACGGGTGAGGACCCATTCATTTCAATGGGGCTACAGAGGATGCGGACAGCACACTGTGTGCTATCCACATCCGTAGCCCTGCAAAAAAGATAGAACATGTCCTATTCTTGCCCACAATCGCAGACAAGAATAGGCATTTCTATCACTGGGCCGGCCGTGTGCAGTCTTCAAAATGCGGGAAGCTCATGGCCGGTATTTGTGTTTTGCGGATCCGCAATTCACGGACCGCAAAACACTTATGGATGTGTGAATGGACTCTAATACTGTTGGGTAACCAGGAGGATTATTTAAAAGTGAGGGACCTAAGATGTCTGTGTGGTAAACTCTGAAAAGACACAAATGAAAGAAGTTGTCAAGGTGGTTGGGTCCAAATGGAGAAGATGAGAAAAGAGAATGTCTACATCAGAGAAGACATCACTGCATATGAGAGGTATGTGGTACTTTATTCTCCTGTATTGTTTCGCAGCACCTAAATTTCTTTTTAACAGTAGGGCTGGAGGATGCAGCAAAAAAGCTGGGTGCACCCCTACTTGAAGCATACGTGCTTCTAACGTGCATCACATAAGTGAATACTACATGTATTATAATGACCACCACCTCCATCTAGATGTAATTATAATCACTCACTAAAAGAATAAAGTGACTATAAAGTCACTATACTGTTAACATTTTCAGAATAGTACATTTTGGCATGAAATACAATACATATTGGTACAAAATGGCAAATGCTTGCCTGTAGGAAAAGTCAGTATATTGTCTCCATACACAGTTTATTTTTTCTATATAGTGCTGTTAATTTTACATTCCTGGAGGCCATAGTATTCTGAGAGAGTAAGGATTTGTCTAAACAACAGTATGACAAGATGATTGCTGGTCTTAAAGTATCAATTTTGCCCACTAGGCAGCATGGATGAAAAAAGAGAAAAGCCTCTATTTATTCCATCAGATGCCACACAAACTTGAAGTTAAATCGAAACATGCCTTAATCTGTGTATGTCTTGAATCTAAAATTACTTATTGATATATATGCCATTTGTATCTGTTAATATATAAAATAAGGAAATGCATTAACAGTTCATTAATAATTATATTAATAATGCGGTAGTACATCCGCGCACGAAGGAGCCGGGACCCGGGTGGCCGCCGGCTCTCAACGCGCGTGCGCGGATGTACTACCGCAGTGCGCAGGCGCGGGATTTCGGGATCGTACAGGGCCGGGAGCCGAAAGAGCTGGCTGCCCGGCCCTGTCAATCAGCGCTACGGAGGCGTGGTAAGAGGCGTTATTACGGCCTCTCCTAGGTGCAGGTTCACGCCTACTGCACCTAGGGGAGGTCATTTGCATATTATAAAAACCTATTTTTTGGCTAAACTGCTGGACCCAGAAATATGAGACTAACATTACTGTCATCAAGTGTCATTTGCTCATTGCAAATGACACTTGGTTTAATAGGGTGATTTCTGGTGACAGAAACCCTTTAAAGGGGTTACCCCATGATTTTGACACAATATAGTACATGACAATCTCTTTCTAACAAAACCTTGTACCTCAAACAGATCCAAAGATCAATTCATTGCTCCAATTGTTCTGTTAGATTTATTTCAAGCTGACAGCTCATGGGGTGTGTCACTTCCCAGGTGACTGGCAGCTTGCGGCAGTTCACTGATGGAACTGAGTACGTGCCTCCACCTCAGTGTGGTAGACAGAGAAATTAGTAAAAGAACAAACTGCAGGTGGCGCTATACAGATGCATTTTATTGAATCATTCAGTGACTATACTAAGATTTTAATTCTCTGCAGTTACAAAAGTATTTTGGTCCAGTTGCTGAGTTGTAAACTGTAGAATAGTTTTCGTGGAAAACCCCTTTTAAGGCCATTTCAGGCCTGGTCATTAGGGATTAAGATTATTGATATGTATTACTACTCTGACCTGATAGAACAGTAATCTCCAACCTGTGGCTCTTCTGCTGTTGCAAAACTACAACTCCCATCAAGCCCCAATAGCCAAACACTACAATGCACTAAAATATTCACATATTCACATGGATATTAGCTTTATTTAAATACATCTTTAACTGTTTATATCTGCTATAAAGTTTGATGTTTTTTATACAATATTGGCTTATTCTTGTGGGAGCTCTGGCTCAGTACTAAACTCTAAAAACATACTGAAATATTAAATGGCCTTCTTTGAAGTTAACCATAGTGTAACATAGTGAGATCATGATGTAGTTCTTAGTATTTGATTATATTCTTGTTCTTAGTATTTGATTGCAAATTTGTACAATTTTAGCATGGGGCATAATTTTAGGTGGCATCTTCTATATTACAGTTATGCCATTTCCTGGCATGTGAAAATTAATACACAAACTTTAAAAGGTTAATGTGAAATTAGGTTACACATGTTTTCTGCCACAATGCTGATTGTTTACACTAATAACAATGATTTTTGAATTAAATTTATACAAAAACTGATATTTGTTGATCATCTTCATAAACATTCACTATAATATTTCACATATGCTACATGTATGGTAATATAGTATAGTTAATATATAAATATATATATATATATATATATATATATATATATATATATATATAATCTATATTATATTAGATTCTTTTTACCTTATTAACATTTGTTAATGATCATATATACACATAATCAACAGATGTCTAATAGTAAGTCATTATGGGGCTTTGTTGATGATATGGCTGTCATAAATGTACATTAAGGTGATTGCCTTTTATTAGATATATGTCATGTCACCTTTGAAATGTCAAAGTGTGCTAATCTAATCTTGCAGTTTGTGGCATTGATTTTTATATGAGCTTAATATTATACTTTACTGGCTTTCCTAAATGTAATGTTTGTTTATGGATCCTTTATTATTACCTATTTGGGTATAAGTAAATGTCATCGGTAAAAATGGATATAAGTTAATGATAACATAAGAATGGCTTCTTTTTTTAAGTCAGTACATACATGCTTTCTATAGCACAGTATATAACAATACAGAATTTTTATACAGTGCATTTGGAAAGTCTTCAGACTCTTTCACTTTTTTCATATTTTATTATATTGTGGCCTTGTGCTAAAATAAAAAAACAAACAAGTTAATAACCCATAATGAAAAAGTGAAATGAGAATTTTAGAAATGTTTGCAAATGTATTAAAAAAACTAAAATTTTGCCTTGACAATTATGCAGTCAGATCCTTTACTATAACCCTTGAAATTTAGCTCTAGGGGCCTCCCATTTCTTATGATCATCTTTGAGACGCTTCACAGTGGCCTCGATAATTCTTAAAGGGAAGACATTTTGAACAACCACAACTCTTCCTGCTGTCTACAGTGCCTCATCTGTGCTGTGTCTCCCCCTCCTCTACTTGATTCCTGCTGCATTCTTAGTTGTGCTACTATCCACCTCCATGACTGCCCTGATTGATATTCAAGTGGGATGTCTAACATGACTCTATAAGTGAGATGATGTATAGGAAATTTTGAAGTGAAAATTTGTGCAACTTTTTTTCAGAAACAGACACATTTTAACATAAAGTTATAAGGGAAATATAAAACACACAATAAAGATTTTGTATTTTGAGGCATTTTTCATCACATTTGGTTACATTTTTGGGTCAGTGGTTGGCTCCCCCCCTCCAAATGCAGCATGCACTAGATATAGCAAAAATTACAGATTTACTAATCTTGTAGATAGTGTAAGTTTCGAGCGGCTGTCTAGACCTACACCAGATCTATCACAGTGTCCCAGGCTGGAGGATAAATCTAGCACAGGAATAGATACTTTTCTCTGACTCTATTGGCTGGCTTACTTTGAGACAGAGTTTTATACCAGAATTGTGCAGCAATGGTACATCTTAGGCCACCCCTTCCTGCAAAACTCCACCTCTTTTTGCTAAGCCCCATCCCCTTGTCGAGCATGTTGGCAAAAATGAAGAAATGCTATATGCGCCAAAATTGAGCCAATTTGTGCTACTGTTTAGATAGGTTTTTGGCACAAACAAATTAGTAGATCTATAGTATGTGTGAAGCCTTATAAAAGTGACAGAAAACTTTGCCAAGTCTAACTACACCACATCATCAGACATTCATTTTCCAGAGTCCATTCTATATTTTTTAAGGCAGCCTATGATTTTTGTGTGATGCTGCAGTCTTGCTTCATGTAAATATACCCAAAAGGGGGCAGTTGGTAGGTGTACATCAGTCAGAATTTGAAATCAATCAATTTTTGTGTGATGCTGCAGTCTTGCTTCATGTAAATATACCCAAAAGGGGGCAGATGGTAGGTGTACATAAGTCAGAATTTGAAATCAATGACACAAATGAACCCATGATACAATGCTAGTACATACAAGTATCTGTAAGTAGCTACATTATAAGGATCCTCAAAAATGGGGAATTGTGTTGGGAATCCCCCAGGCATGTAAAATAATTTTTTTTTTATAATGAATATTTTTAGAATACAAATGAACACACTGGGACAGAATGATAAACCCCTTAAGTAATTTATTCAGCTGGCATTTGTGGAAGGAAGCTCAGGAAAAGCGCCAGTAATGAACAGGTGCTGAAGGGATGTAAAATGAGCACAGACTGTTTGTAAAAGAGAAATTTATTTTATTGGTTTAAGTCACAGTTTCCGAGAAAGATGATGATTTGGATATAAGGGAACCATTTTTTAATTAATTTGTATTTTATGAAATAAAAAAATAAAACTGTATTAGGAAATGTTTTGGAAAATAATGTAATAGAACTTGTAGTAACGATTCATATCATATGAAAATAAAAGATATAAAGATATCGTAAATTTAGAAAATTATCTGAAACAGAGATATCATGTAATAGCTGACATAATTTACATGGTTTAGATTACTGTAATTACTTTAATAAAATTTTCAAAAAATCCTCCTAAAAGTCTAAAAGCGTTCGCCTTCAGACTTTCCTATACTTTTCTTTCTTTTTGGATACACTCCTGGCTTTTCTCATAAGAGTGCCTTAACTGGCTGCCCATTTTGTTGCAGAATATTTCACAACTGAAATCAGTTCCATTTATTTGAATTGGGCGGCAAGCACATGGATTTCTGCAAGCTCTATTTAGGTTAATGGAACTTATTTTCAGTCTCAGAAAATTCTGAAAAAAAATCTGCAGCATGTGAAGGCACCCTCAAAGTGCAAAAGCTCCCACAAAAACTGCATGAGGGTCCCCTACACACAAATTTGCACTAGCATTTGTTTTGGCCTGCAAATACTGTGTTTTATTGTGTTTTATTGGGTGTTTTTTGCAGACAGTGTATGTCCACTAGCATTTTTCAATTGTGATTTTCCCCTATAGAGAAGGAGATATCAAACAGCCTG
The DNA here is from genome assembly GCA_900303285.1 of Rhinella marina. Taxonomy (NCBI): domain Eukaryota; kingdom Metazoa; phylum Chordata; class Amphibia; order Anura; family Bufonidae; genus Rhinella; species Rhinella marina. The sequence goes on along the minus strand of ONZH01030825.1, from coordinate 21,473 downwards.
AATAAACTCCATGAGCTACAGCATGATTTGTTTTTTTTAAGAAACCTGAAACAGAGAAAACTGAAACCTAAACTGAAACAAGAAACCTGAAGCCATACAATAAAAACACCAGTAACATAAAAACATTTGTGTGTCCTGCTTTTGATATTTAGCATAAACTTTCAGCTACAATTTGGAGTTGGAGTTTTTACTGCAAAAAAGCACCAAAAATGCAGGTGTCAAAATATCACTAAAAATGCAAAACTGCAGAAAAAATACCAGTAAAAACTGGCAGTAGTTGCATACATAGAATTTTTTTTAACACAGTGAAGATTTTTGCAGACTTTTTTCTAACTGTGTTTTTTTTCCTCAAAAGAACTGCCAGATGCAAACTGATCATAACTGATGCTCCGAATAATTAACAGTTTTTGTTATTTTTCTGTTCTTCTTACGGAACAGAAGAACGGAAATGTTCACATCTGTGGAAGGATTTCATTGGCATTGCTGGATTCTACTGTTCACCGTCAGATCCCCATTGACTAAAATGAAATGCATTTCGAGACCAAACCAGTCCCTTCTTGAGGTGTGTAATCACCCAAAGCAGTGACCAGTTTGGTCCCAAAGTGCATTATATTTTACACATTTCAATAAAAGTCTAAGAATACCCCCCCTGACCACTGATATTGGCAGCTCCAGGTGAAGTCCACTTTTATCCCCTTTGGTTGAGTTTCCTTTACTGGATACATTGAATTTGCCAGCTGGTTGTCATTGTGTCTTTTTTCCTTAGAGAATTACATAGTTATCTGAGTTACAGAGAGTACTTAAGTAAGTGACAAATCTTAATGCATGTAAACTATTGCACATAATTGTTAAAGGTCAGAAAACCAGTTTAATTAACGTTGGTTTCTGAGCCAATTGCTGCATTTATTAGTAAATTATTAATTATTAATTGTTTCATCAGATTGCATGTGTAATGTTTAATGCATGCTAGCAATGTATAATGAATGCTAACAATTTGTTGTTTTAGTTTGTAGCAATGTACCGCTGTTTGAATGACAAGGTACACAGGAGCTTAGAATGAAACAAATTAATGACCTGATTACAATGTGGTAAAAGTAGAGGGGAATGAATGAGACCTGCTGTGCTTTCATCTGCTTAAATTATCCTCACCACTAAGTGGCAATGAGAGGATAATATCCTACCTCAAAATGAAAAGAACTGCTTTTTGTTCATTATTAAGTTAAAATATTGAACAACAAACATGAAAGTTCAATTGCATATAATTTATGTTTTTTGGTCAAACAATGAAATCTCTACAAAGGAATATTCAGGATGCAGAAAGCAAACTTTCCTAAAATACACATTGTTAAAACAAAATGACTAGTGTTAGGCAAAGCATTCGAAGCCGAATTTGGTCCAAAGTTTAGGAAAATTTTGATTCGCAGAAAAGCCGAATTTCCATGTGCTTCGTTGTAATGTATAATTTTTTCCTAAAATGGCGGCTGCGCTTGTTACAAAGTGAAAGTTTGAATGCGAGACCACCCATGATCCCGTGCAGCCAGCCAATCCGCAAGTAGCTGTTCCCTGTGATGTCACAGCCTTATAAAGGCCTCATCCTGTGCGGTCTCATTGTCCTGTGAGCTGAGCATAGGGAATGACGTGGCAAGTGCTCATGCGTTAGGGACAGTGTCCCTTCAATAATACAGAGGCCATGTTTGATCCATCCACCATGTACGGCATCTGGTTTTAACCCTCATAATCTTAAAAGCAAAATACCACTAGGTTCATAGTAGGGAAGGATTCCAGACCTTATGGAGGGATCCACATAGGATTATGGTCATCCCTGTTGTGAATCCCTCAATTTTATTGCTTTGAGGAAGGTTTTCTCACCTAAATGCTGTGTGCCATCTCTGGTACCATTACATAGGCTGCAGCATACACACTCCAGCTTTCCGATTCCCACCAAGGATGAGCCGGAGCACACCTAGATGACCATGGAATCCAAAGGGTTAAAATTCCTCAACCAGGGGGAGCATTGGGTGTCTGCTCTTTAAAACATCAGACACCCGTCAGCCATGACATGCTGCACATGCCAGTGGGTGCCATTTCTAAATGCCTGGCCAATGCCTGGTCGTCAATTTACTGTCGGTGGTCGGGAAAGGGTTAACTTCCAAGATGTTAAGAATACGATTAGGCAGAGCGGCCTAGTTTACCTGATTTATTGCCATTTGTGACAAATTAATTCAGAACAAATCGAATTTCTGGGTAAAGGTCGGTGAATCGTCCGAATCAAATTTTTGGAAACTTTAAATATGAAGGATACTTGTGCTGACTTTATAGATGCATAAAATAATCCCTTAGATATACACTATATGGACAAAAGTATTAGGACATTTATACATTACACCTACAAAAGCTTTTATAACATCCATTAAATCCATATTAATAAGGAGTTAGCCACCCTTTACAGCTAAATAGCTTCCACTCTTCTGGGAAGGTTTTCTACAAGATTTTTTAATGTGTTTGTGGGAATTTGTGCCTATTCATCCAAAAGAACATTTGTGAGGTCAGACACTGATGTTATAGAAGAGGGCCTGGCTCACAATCCCCATTCTAGTTTATCCCAAAAGTGTTCAGTAGGGCTGAAGTCAGGACTCTGTGTAGACCAGTCAACTTCTTCGACATAAAATTCACCCAACCATGCCTTTATCGGCCTTGCTTTGTGAACTGGGCACACACATAGTGAAACAGAAAAGGGCCTTCCCCAAACTGTTCCCACAAAGCCTAGAATTGTCCAAAATGTCTTCATACTCTGAAGTATTAAGATTTCCCTTCATTGGAACTAAGGGGCATAGGCCAACCACTGGAAAACAACCCCATAACTTTACAGTTTGGCATAATGCAGTCAGGCAGATAATGTTCATCAGATTACTAGACAAAGAAGCATGATTCATCATTCCACAGAACACCTATCCACTGCTCCAGTGGATAGTCCAGTGTCAGTCCAGTGGTGGCACGCTTTATACCACTCCATCCGACTCTTGGAATTGTGCTTGGCGATGTAAGACTTGCATTCAGCACCATGGAAACCCATGCCATGAAGCTTCCAGTGAACAGCTTGCGTGCTGATGTTAATGTTAGAATAGTTTTGGCACTCTGCAGTTACTGGGACAGTAGAGCATTGGTGACATTTCTATACTACCCTTGCTGAGCCCACTCTATATGTTTATGTGGTGTGTCACTTTGTGCTGTGGTTCCTACATGCTTGTAGTTTGCAGGGAAGTGGTAGGTAAAGAGGTCAGTATGAAGATATGGAGACCTTGATGTAGATCGGCCCAATGTAGCAACCAAAGCTGGGACCTTAGCATTATGTAAATATTACATGCATACTGTTAATACTTTAAGAGGGGCTTCAAGAAGCTTGATGTTGAACCCAGCCCCTTTCATGACTTTTTTTGTTTTTGTTTTTCAGTCCACATTTAAAATTGGAACAATACAAACATTTAAAATTTGAACAATACAAAAAATCCAAAAGATGCGGCACTCACTGTCACGCTCTGGTGTGGGGGGGAATATCCCACACCAAGCACAGGAGGGAGAGGGGGTGGGGGAAATGGGATTAGTCCTGGAAGAGTAAAGGCAGATGGTCACGTCCTATACAAACCCTGACTCCAGTCCTGCCCTTCTAACAGTATGAACAGGCCTAGAAGGTAGGCGCGTTCATACGCTGGAAAACTGGGACCCTAACTGTCCCTGAAGGACCCTGAAGCCAGTGACTGGAATGAGATAAACTGTTCCTCCACCAACCTGGACGAACAGTAGTCTCCCCTCAGGCCCAAACACCAAAGCACAGGGAAGGTATACACAAATAAACGAAAGGGAAAGAGGACACTTAACTTTCCTGAAGATAATAGCAGCAATGGGATCTCCACAGAGAAACACACATCAGCAGACCACAGACACAACAGAAAGTATAAACCGCACAGCAGGGTGGGAGAAGCAACACTAAATAGACAAAGATAATTACAAAGATACTAAAACCTGAAGGGGGACGGTGTGGTGAATGTCAGCAACAACAAAACAATCAAAGGAGAACCTGTCAGCTTATCCAATCTGACAGACCTCCTGATACCTGTCACAGGAATGTCTGTGACACTCACCATAAAAACCATGTGTCTTTATTTCTCTATTAAAAATAAAACAGGTACCAGACGTGGTACAGGCATATACTGTAACAACAGCCGTTACATACGGCTTCATGCTTCCTCAAGCCTTCCTGATGAGACAGGTGCGCACCGACCTATAAGCTAGTGTGCAGCTGCAACATCAGGAACTGCCAGTCACAAACAGCAAATTCTCCCATACAATGTGATGTCAAATAGGTATACATTATGTATCGTATGATGAAGTCATTATGGCACTAAAACAAAAATTCTATTTTACCTTTACTAGGATCTTCCTCCCTACTTTAGACACAGCTACTGTAAAGAGATTATAATCATCCACGTATGGACATTTTATTTAGTAAAGGGTAGGTGTGCACTTTTTTCTTTTGGCTTTTTATTACTGTATTTTTCGCTTTATAAGACGCACTTTTTCCCCCCAAAAGTAGGTGGAAAATAGCCGTGCGTCTTATAAAGCGAATACTAGTGAACGCTTCCATTATGGAAGTGCTCACTAGTATGTATAAGGTGCCGCGAGCGGGGAAATACTCACCCTCCTGCGCTGCAGCTCCGCTCCGGGTCCGGCGCTCCTCTGTCTTCTCCTCCTGGCGCTGCATTGTCCTGACCTCGTACAGCATCAGGACGTAGTGCGCGCACTATGACCTGACCCTGCACACAGTCAGATGACAGTGCAGCGCCGGCAGGAGAAGACAGAGGAGTGTCTGACCCAGAGCGGAGCCGCGGCGCAGGAGAAGTAAGAGTGTTTTTTATTTTGTTCTGATGCGCTGATTTGAGGTCTGATGGGGGCACAGTGAGCTGATCTGAGGTCTGATAGGGGCACTGTGGCCTGATATGGGGGCACAGTGGGCTGATCTGAGGTCTTATGGAGGCACAGTGACATAATCTGCGGTCTGACGGGGGCACAGTGGTCTGATCTGAGGGCTGATAGGGGCACTGTGGGCTGATATAGGGGCACAGTGGGCTGATCTGAGGTATGATGGGGCACAGTGGGCTGATCTGAGGTATGATGTGGGCACAGTAGGTTGATCTGAGGTCTGATGGGAGCACAGTGGGCTGATCTGAGGTCTGATGGGGCAGAAGTGGGTTGATATGGGGGCACAGTGAACTGATTTGGGGGCTGATGGGCTGATCTGAGGTCTGATGGGGGCTGAGTAGGCTGATATGGGAGCTGATTGGCTGATTTGAGGTCTGATGAGGGCTGAGTGGGCTATTATGGGGGCTGAGTGGGCTGATTTGAGGTCTGATGGGGGCTGAGTGGGTTGATCTGAGATCTGATGGGGGTCTGAAAGGGCAGATCTGAGGTCTGATGGGGTTCTGATGTGATGTCCTGAAATTTATGGGGTTCTGATATGAGGTCTGATGAAAAATATTTTTTTGTTATTTTCCTACTCTAAAATCTTGGGTGCGTTTTATCATCAGGTGTGTCTTATAAAGCGAAAAATACGGTAATTGTTAATTTTTTAACCTTTTATTTATTTTTATGTTGTTTTACATTTTTTGTTTTACATCTATTTGTGTCCTGTGGTACCCATATGGTACCCATATACAGATCACTAATAGTGACCTGATAATAACAGCCTGTAGACCACTGTTACCAGTGATCTGTGTATATATATATATATATATATATATATATATATATATACAGAAAAGATGCAGATCACATCTTTGCACCCCTCGAGCCTCATCTTCAAGGGAATCTCTGTGATGTCATCAGTAACATTACATGATTCCCTAGCAACCACCCCAATGTGGAAGTGGGAAAGCTATTTGCAGTAGTTTTCTGTTTCCTGTCACAGTACAGGATTCATCTGTCTATGACAGCATTTACAGGTGCACATACAGCTGCATCTCAACAAATTTATTTCAAAATTCAATCCAAAAAGTGAAACTCATATATTATATAGATTCATTACACACAGAGTGATCTATTTCAAGCTTGTTAGTGTCACGCGCTGGTGTGGAGGGAATAGCCATACCGAGCGTACGAGGGAAGGGAAAAGACCAAAACCAGGGAAACGGTCACCTCCTGCAGGGAACCCTGAAACTAGGCCCTGACTGACTACCAGTATGAACAAGACTTACTGGTAGGAGAGTTCATACACAGGAACCTAATAAAAAATTCACAATGAAAGAACCCTGCAGCTAGTGACACAGGAAAGAGTCAACCCGTTCCTCCAAGAGTAAGGAGGAGACTCTAGAAGGAGACTCTAGAAGGAAAACTACAAAATGGAAAATGTCACTTATCTTAAAGCAGATATCGCAGCATCCGGATAACAGCCGAGATCCACACCACACACTACAAAGTAGGCAGAAAGTATAAACCGCAGTGAATCCTGGGAGAAGAAGGAATAAATAGAGGAAAGACAATTACCACAGCCACAACAGCTGAGGGGAAGAGGTGTGGTAAACAGCAACTAAACCAAGGGAAAAGCATGTCAAATTATGTCATTCTTGAAAGCCGCGCAGAACGTCTGATAGCAGACACAAGCCCACTCGTGACATTACCCCCCCTTTTACAGGTGACCTCCGGGCACCCAGGACCAACTTTATCAGGATGACACCTGTGAAAGGCTTTCACCAAACGACTGGCATTCACGTCAGATGCTGATACCCTTACCTCTCCTCAGGACCATAACCCTTCCAATGAACAAGATATTGAAGAGTCCCACGGAGAACTTGAGAATCAATGATCTTGACAATCTGGAATTCCGAATTACCATCCACCAAGACAGGTGCGGGTGGCAAGGGAGATGGCTCCAGAGGTTCAACATGTCTCTTCAACAAAGATCTGTGAAACACATTATGGATTTTCAGGGCCTGAGGAAGTTCAAGACGAAATGCTACAGGATTAATAATGGCCATGATCTTATATGGGCCAATAAATCTTGGACCCAACTTCCAAGAAGGAACTTTCAACTTAATGTTCCTAGTAGACAGCCACACAGAATCACCCACACTTACGTCTGGACCATTCATACGTCTCCTGTCAGCCACACGTTTGTACTTGTTACCCATATTTATCAAGTTATTTTGAATTTTTCGCCATATAGAAGACAATGATGACGAAAAACGTTCTTCCTCAGGAACCAGAAGTATCAAAACCAGAAAATGTGCCAAACTGCGAGTGAAAGCCATATGCACCAAAAAATGGTGACTTACCAGCGGAGTCCTGTCTGCGATTATTTATGGCAAACTCAGCCAGAGACAAAAACGAGGACCACTCCTCCTGGTTCTCAGAGACAAAACATCTCAAGTAAGTCTCCAGACTCTGATTGGTACGCTCAGTCTGTCCATTCGTCTGGGGTCCCGCGATCAGAGACCACGTCAGTGGGAATGCCATGAAGTTTCACAATGTTGTCAACAAACACTTGTGCATTGGGGAGTCCGGGTAATGCAATAAAGTGCGCCATTTTACTAAAACGCTCTACAACCACCAGAATAACTGTCTTACCAAACGACTCAGGCAGATCAGTGCTGAAGTCCATCGATAGGTGAGTCCATGGTCTGGACGGGATGGGTAATGGAAGTACAGGTCCAGAAGGTCGAGTATGTGTCACCTTAGCGTGTGCACAGACACTACAGGCTGACACATAGTCCTCAACACACTTACGCAGCCCTGGCCACCAGAATCTACGAGAGAGGAGGTCGACAGTGGATTTACTCCCAGGGTGTCCCGCAAGCACCGAAGAATGATGCTCCTCAAACATCTTATGACGCAAATCAGAAGGAACAAACAACTTCCCAGGAGGGCAAGACTCCGCCGCATCTCCCTGGGCCTCAAACACTTTAGCCTCAAGATCAGGGTAAAGAGCAGATATCACCACTCCTTCAGACAGTATAGAGCTTGGATCGTCAAAAATCACCACCTCCGGGAAAACTATGTGACAAGGCATCCGCCTTCATATTCTTAACCCCAGGACGATATGTGACAATGAAATTGAATCTGGTGAAGAACAAAGACCATCTGGCCTGCCTCGGATTAAGTCGTTTAGCCGACTCCAGGTAAGCCAGATTTTTGTGATCAGTGAATACCGTGATTGGGTGAATCGCCCCTTCCAACCAATGACGTCATTCCTCAAAAGCCAACTTAATGGACAGTAACTCTCTGTTACCCACATCATAATTTCTCTCCGCAGCAGAGAGTTTTTTTGAAAAAAAAGCACATTTGCCAGGTGATGGGCCCTGTGATAAAACTGCTCCTAGCCCCACCTTGGATGCGTCAACCTCCACAATGAAAGGTTGTGAAACATCTGGCTGCACCAATATAGGGGCAGAAGAAAAGCACTCCTTCACAGCGGAGAAGGCTTGCAACGCTGCATCAGACCACACTGAGACATCCGTCCCTTTCTTAGTCATGTCAGTTAAGGGTTTAACTATTGTCGAATAGCTCTTAATAAATTTTCGGTAATAGTTGGTGAACCCCAAAAATCGCATAAGAGCCTTCAGATTTTCAGGTCGGTCCCAGTTCAGAACAGCACAGACTTTCTCTGGATCCATACGAAAACCTGAAGATGAAAGCAAGTATCCTAAGAATTGCACCTCATGTACAGCAAAAACACATTTCTCTAATTTTGCATACAACTTGTTATCTCTTAAGATTTGCAACACCTGCCTCACGTGATCCTGATGTGTCACAATATCTGGAGAATAGATTAGTATGTCATCCAAATACACGACTACAAACCTCCCCACAAGATGATGAAAAATGTCATTAACAAAATGCTGGAAGACAGCAGAAGCATTGGTCAACCCAAAAGGCATGACCAGGTTCTCAAAGTGGCCCTCAGGAGTGTTAAAGGCCGTCTTCCATTAATCCCCTTCCTTGATCCTGACCAGATTATATGCCCCCCTTGAGAATGCCCTGGAGAACACCTTGGCATCCACAATCTGGTTAAACAAGTCAGGAATCAAAGGTAGGGGGTACAGATCACAGACAGTAATTCTATTGAGTTCACGGAAATCCAGACATGGCCTAAGGGTTCGGTCCTTTTTCTTAACAAAAAAGAACCCTGCTGCCACAGGAGATTTGGAAGGCCTAATATGTCCTTTAGCCAAACTCTCAGCAATATATTCCTTCATGGCCGTTCTCTCAGGTCCAGAAAGGTTATACAGCCTAGATTTGGGCAATTTTGCTCCAGGGATAAGATTGATAGGACAATCGTATTCCCGGTGAGGAGGTAAATCCTGACATCCACCTTCAGAAAATACATCAGAGAAATCCGATATAAAAGAAGGAAGAGTCTTAGTGGTTAAAGCAGAAAAAGATGTATTAAGGCAATTGTCAACACAATAATCGCCCTAATCCACAATTTGCCTAGTATGCCAGTCAATGGACAGATTATGTTTGCTTAACCACGGTAAACCCAGAACCACAGGGGCAGGAAGACCTTCCAACACAAAACATGAAATAATCTCCTGATGAAATTCACCCACTCTTAATTTGATATCATGCACCATCTGAGACAAACACTTCTAAGATAGAGGTGCAGAATCAATGGCAAACACAGAAATCCTCTTATCCAAAGAACTCGGCGACAATCCATGCATACGGACAAACTGAGCATCAATCAAGTTCACCCCTGCCCCGCTGTCAATAAACACCTCAATTTTCACAACCTTTGACTCTAGCGCCACCTCGGCAGTCAGGAGAAAACGGGTACTACAGGATGAAGACAAATGCACATTTTCAGTCTCCCTACCCATCCCACCAAGAGTGAGATAAGAATTCAACGCCCCCTTTTCTTTTCTCTCTTTTAGAGATTGAAAGCATGGACATACATTGATAAAGTGACCTTTCTGACCACAGAAAAAACACACACCCTTTTTATTACCAAAATGTTTACGAGTGGAAACAAGAGTGGCTCCCTCTAATTGCATAGGTTCATTCCCTGACATCAACCTAGGGGAATATTCACCCAAAGTGTCATAGGAAGACAGTACACTATGTGATAGTACGTCCTGAGAGCGGGGGTCCCTAGATCGCTCTCTCAGGCGCCTATCCATGCGCACAGCAAGAGACATAGCGGCTTCCAAAGACACAGGGGTTTCCTGAAAGGCCAAAGTGTCCTTCAGACTTTCAGATAAACCTTTACAGAATTGGCTACGTAAAGCCGGATCGTTCCATTCAGTATTGGTCGCCCACCTCCGAAACTCAGAGCAATAAATCTCAACTGGCCGCTCACCCTGACAAAGGTCACGTATCTTGGTCTCAGCCAGGGAGATATGATCCGGGTCATCATAGATAATCCCTAAAGCATTGAAAAATTCATCTACTGACCGGAGATACTGCGATCCGGTCGGCAGAGAAAAGGCCCATGACTGTGCATCTCCTTTAAGCAGCGAGATTACCACATCAACCTTCTGCTCCTCATTACCAGAAGAATGTGGACGCAGTCTGAAATACAATTTGCACGCCTCCCTAAATAGAACAAAATTATCACGTCCCCCAGAAAATCTATCCAGGAGGGGCGCCTTAGGCTCCAAACAGGCCTGACACTCAGCACCCCCAGAACCACCAGCCTGTGGTCTCTGAATCTGGTTGCGGATGTCAGCCACCTCCAAACTGAGTCCCTGCAGCCGTTCAGCAAGTGCAGCAATAGCATCCATGTCAGCACAAAAATGACATAAATTTTTGTTTTGGCAGTTTATAATGTCACGCTCTGGTGTGGAGGGAATAGCCACACCGAGCGTAAGAGGCAAGGGAAAAGACCAAAACCAGGGAAATGGTCACTTCCTGCAGGGAACCCTGAACCTAGGCCCTGACTGACTACCAGTATGAACAAGCCTTAGTAGTAGGAGAGTTCATACACAGGAACCTAATAATAAATTCACCCTAAAGAACCCTGCAGCTAGGGACACAGGAAAGAGTCAACCCGTTCCTCCAAGAGGTTGGACGAACAGGAGACTCCAGAAGGAAAACCACAAAAGGGAAAATGTCACTTATCTTAAAGCAGATATCGCAGCAACCGGATCTCAGCCGAGATCCACACCACACACTACAAAGTAGGCAGAAAGTATAAACCGCAGTGAATCCTGGGAGAAGAAGGAATAAATAGAGGAAAGACAATTACCACAGCCACAACAGCTGAGGGGAAGAGGTGTGGTAAACAGCAACTAAACCAAGGGAAAAGCATGTCAAATTATGTCACTCTTGAAAGCCGTGCAGAACGTCTGATACCAGACGCAAGCCCACTCGTGACAGTTAGTGATTAACTTTGGGATTCTCAGCCTGCGTAAAGGGCCCTTTAGCCTTTAAATTGTCCCTTAGTCTGTCATTGATACCCTTCACAAGAGTGCTGTATCCAAGCATATTAATGGAAAGTTGAGTGGAAGGAAAAGTGTGGTAGAAAACGGTGCACAAGCAACAGGGATAACCGCAGCCTTGAAAGGATTGTCAAGAAAAGGCCATTCAAAAATTTGTGCAAGATTCACAAGGAGTAGACTGCAGCTGGAGTCAATGCTTTATGAGCCACCACACGCAGGTGTATCCAGGGCATGGGCTACAACTGTCGCATTCCTTGTCTCAAGCCACTCATGACCCAGAGACGTCAGAGACCTTACCTGGGTTAAGGGCAAAAAGTACTGGACTGCTCAGTGGTCCAAAGTCCTGTTTTCAGATTAAAGTAAATTTTGCATTTCATTTGGAAATCAAGGTCCCAGAGTCTGGAGGAAGAGTGGAGATGCACACAATCCAAGTTGCTTGAGGTCCAGTGTGAAGTTTCCACAGTCAGTGATAGTTTGGAGAGCCATGTCATCTGCTGGTGTTGGTCCACTGTGTTATAAGACCAAAGTCAGCATAGCCATCTGCAAGAAAATTTTAGAGCACTTCATGCTTCCCTCTTCTGACAAGCTTTATGGAGATGCCAATTTCTTTTTCCAGCAGGACTTGGCAACTGCCCACACTGCCAAAAGTACCTATACTTTGCTTAATAACCACGGTATCACTCTGCTTGATTGGCCAGCAAACTCGCCAGACCTAAATGAGCTGAAGGCCGCTATCAAAGCAATCTGGGCTTCCATAACAATTTAGCAGGGGCACAGGCTGATTGCTTTCATGCTATACTGCATTAATGCAGTAATTCATGCAAAAGGAGCACCAAGTATTGAGTGCATTTACTGTAAATACTTTTCAGTAGGCCAACATTTCTGTATTTAAAATATTTTTTTTTTAAAGGTATCCAGTCAGCATCAAAATGGATCATAAACCGCCAGCAGTACCTTACAGCTGTTGACATCAGGTTTCTAATGATGTTCTTGTATAAGCTGTCCGAAGTGCATGATCGCTCTAAAACAACTTTTATTCCCCTGTAGGTCATATGCAGATGAGGTTATCGAAGTCAAGGGGGCAGCGGCTTTCAAACTTTAAGTCAAGCTCACCGCACCCCCATCCCACCCCTTCACATTTGATGGCCTTTTGGATTATTTAATCTTTAACATTAAAAAAATAAATGCCTGAAATAGATCACTCTGTGTGTAATGAATCTACAGGGTGGGCCATTTATATGGAAATAACTCATGAAATAATAAAGTTACGTTAAAACCAAGCATACCATTGTTTTTCTTGTGAAATTCTCAAATAGTTTGATGTGTCACATGACCCTCTTCCCATTGAAAAAACTAAAGTTGGATCCAAAATGGCCAACTTCAAAATGACCGCCATGGTCACCACCCATCTTGAAAAGTTTTCCCCCTCCCATATACTAATGTGCCACAAACAGGAAGTTAATATCACCAACCATTCCTATTTTATTTAGGTGTATCCATATAAATGGCCCACCCTGTATATAAAATACGTTTCATTTTTAAAATTAAACTACTAAAAAAAATTACATTTTTGATGATATTCTAATTTATTGAGATGCAGCTGTACTAGGGTAAAAAGTGTGTTTTATATATACATTTTAAAAGTGCATAAGAATTGTCTAAAAATGGCTGAATGTTAGGGGCACTACTTTCTGTGCTTCCAAAAGCATTTGTTTGTCCTTTATCAGTGGCTTCAATAGAGTTCTGTAGAATAAATCTGCTGACGTATTAGGGTAAGTTCAAATAGCTAAAATCTGCCCTGATCAGCCACTGTAAGTGGTGTGTATAGCACACAACCATTTTATTCTCTGCTAAATATTTTGGTGACGTGATTATTGAGAGCGTGCTAGAAGGAAAACTGCACTGTGGTGTGTTGCCTGGGAGACCAGATCTGACTTCAAAATAATCACTTAAAGAGAAGGGTAAACTAGCAAGAATAATGAAATGGCAGTCACAGATACACTGTATCTTCTAGCACAACATTCAGTAACATTTGACCCTCCTCACCCATCAAAAAAATAAGGGTCCTTGTGTTGTTGGCATAAGTTAACATTAGAAAGAGGAAATGGAAATATGATCATGCTTTAACAGTATTAGATTTAGAAAATGTATTCTATGATCAACATCTGAATTATGCTAACCAGAGTTGCCAACTAGAATTTTTCATTTTTCTGGACAACTTATCCCAAAATCACAGACAGCCAACTTTTGTTACGGACAAATTGGAAAATCAGAATGAATGATAAAGATTCTAAGTAATACATGTCTATAGCTGAAGCTAGTGATAAGAACTCATTACCAGCATTTACAGTGAGCTGGAAAGTGAAGATAATTACCAAAATCTAATCTAGGCATGTCACACCAGCCTTAAACAAATCACAGAGACATCTATTTTTTTCATGGACACAGGAAAAAAGTCGCCTATTTTTACAGACTGTCCAGAAATTTCTGAGCGGTTGTCAACCTTGCTGCTGATCCTCAATACATGCCCAATGCTAAGTTACCTCATTTTTGGATTATAGATTTGAAATATAAATTTAGAAACAGTATTTATAACTGTATTTGAGCTTAGTTTCTAAACTGAAGTCGCAATGCGCGCCTGTGTCAAATTTAAGAAAATGGTGCTTGGTAATGATAAATTTGGTTAAAAAGTTGCACTTATTCTGCCACAGATGTACGTTAGAGAAGTCTCTGACTGGTTGTCAGTGGTAATCCCTGTACAAGCAATGGTAGATAGCTGAACTCTATTCTGTAGGTCGTGGTACCAGTTGCATGTGAAGATCCAGTGATCAGGATGCAAATGAGATGCTTTGGTAGTTTATTGAAATTAACATGTAGAGGACATTAGAGGATATTAAAGGGTTTCTGTCATCAGGTTTCACCAAATTAAACCGGATGACATTTGCAATGTGCAAATGTCACCTGAGGTCTAATATGGTAATATTTTTAAAATCTGTGTCCCCGTTTTTGTTAAAAAGAAACTTTTGTAATATGCAAATCAACCTTACTAGGTGCAGGGGGCGGTAACCCTGCACCTAGTGGCGCCGTTTTCCCCACCTCCAGGAACGCGTCATCGCCGATGATTGACAGGGCCAGGCAGCTCCCTCTATCTGCTGCTGGCCCTGTCAGCGCTGCAAATCCCGCGCCTGCGCCGTGTGTCCTTCATTCGGCGCAGGCACAGTGAGTGCAGCTGGCTGCCGGGCTCCCGGCTTCCTCACTGCACCTGCGCCGATGACGTCACACTACACCCGAAAGAGAAGGCGGCGCAGGCGCAGTGAGGAAGCCGGGAGCCCGGCAGCCAGCTGCACTCACTGCGCCTGCGCCGAATGAAGGACACACAGCGCAGGCGCGGGATTTGCAGCGCTGACAGGGCCAGCAGCAGATAGAGGGAGCTGCCTGGCCCTGTCAATCATCGGCGATGACGCGTTCCTGGAGGTGGGGAAAACGGCGCCACTAGGTGCAGGGTTACCGCCCCCTGCACCTAGTAAGGTTAATTTGCATATTACAAAAGTTTCTTTTTAACAAAAACGGGGACACAGATCTTGAAAATATTACCATATTAGACCACAGGTGACATTTGCACATTGCAAATGTCATCCGGTTTAATATGGTGAAACCTGATGATAGAAACCCTTTAAAGTATATCAAAGGATATTAGAGGATCTCAAAGGATATTAGAGGATATTAGAGGTCAAAACCGAATGCTCTCTCCAGCTCTGTGTCTGTTGCAGGAGGACACCTCAGGAACTGAGAAAAACAGGAACTGATGTCACAGAAAAGGGAGGAGAAAGCAGAGTGCAAAGGCATATGGGAATTACAATAAACATTCAGAACCTATAACAAGAATGACCTCAGGGTGGCAGAATTACATAACATGGTAATATATAACAACACAAATAGGCAATTAACCCTTTCACCCCCGGAGGTTTTTTCGATTATGCATTTTTGTTTTGCGCTCCCTGCCTTCAAACAGCCATAACTGTTTTATTTTTCTGTTCACATAGCTGTATGGGGCTTGTTTTATGCGGGACAAGTTGTACTTTCCAACGCCACCATTTAATATTGCATATGGTGTAGTGGGAAGCAGGGAAAAAAATTCCAAATCGGGTGAAATTGCAAAAAAAACGCTATTCCGCTAAAGTTCTACGGGTTTCTTATTTACTGCGTGCGATGTTCATTAAAACTGACCAGTTACTTTCATTCTACTGGTCAGTACGAATCCGGCGATGCCTAATATGTATAGTTTAGCCTGCGTTTTGATAAAATAATTATAAAGTTGGCCTTTTTTTTTTTTTTTCCTTGTCATATCTTGACCCCTATAACTTTTTGGTATTTATGTGTACGGAGCTGTATGGGGGCTAATTTTTTGCGGGGCAATCTGAAGTTTTTATTGATACCATTCTGGGTGTGTATGACTTTTTGATCACTTTTTATTTAATTATTTTTAGAAAAAAAAAGCGACAAAAAACGGCAAATCGCCATTTGGACGTTTTTTTCCGCCACACAATTCGCCGTATTGGAATTTTTTTTTTATATTTTAAAAGTACGGGCGTTTTTGGTCATGGTGATACCCATGATGTCTATATTTATTGTTATTTAGGTATTTATTTTTTCATTATACAGAAAGGGGGGTGATTTGAACTTTTATATATTTTTTATATATTTTTTAACATTTATTTTACATTTTTTTGTGATTTTAAAGCTCAAATATGAGCTGATATATTGTGTTTTTTTTCTTCTTTATGAGCAATCAGGGATTTACTAGATGGAGTTAAATCCCAAAATTGCTAATTTCTTATCCTGGCCTGCCATCTAGTAGCCAGAATAAGAATTGCAGTTTGAAAACTGTAATCCTCACCAGTGAGGATTACAGTTTTCATATGGTGTACAGACACCCCGATTGGCCACTCGGGGCGTCTGTACACCACCCGGAAGCGTAGGCTTCCGGGTTCAGACGCATCCTGATGCCATGATCACGTGTGATCACGGCATCAGAAGGCCCAGGAAGACGCCGCCGATGGAGGTAAGTAGTGGCAAGTCTCTGCTGTTAGAAACAGCAGAGACTTGCCGGCCATGATGCCCGCCGCACCCGAGAGCGGGCGTCATGTCCCCGCACCGCACCAGCGCCGTACATATCACAAGCAACTCACACAGGGCAATATCTTCTACAGAGAGAGGTTTATGGCACACGTGCCAACTGCAACATTCAGCGCTACGTTTCCTAGCACGAAAACACTGTACAATGTGGACTAACCTTGCAATGGTGTGAACAAGTCTAGACCATCTGGAGAAGCGTTCAAAGTGATGACAGCCCAAGCCAGGCATCCTTTCAGACTTGGTGGCAAGGGTACTAACTTCAGGGCGAATCTCTGGATCTTCATAAGGGTCTTGGAGACTGAAGACATCTTGAGTAGCAATTTCTTCACTCTGGTTTAGCAAAAACTCTGGACCTGTTAACCAAGAAGAATATGCAGAGACTCTACCAGATCCTGGTCTGGTGGCGATGAGATGGAACATAGTGCCACTGTTCAGGTTTAGAGGACTTTCTATTCCTTTCAGTGCGGTTACTTACATAGACATAGAAGTGTTTCGACTGGTTGTATATATAACCCAGAACAACCTTGCTGTCTGTGTAAAATTGATTGTCATCCACATGAATATCTAGCTCTCGCTGTATAAAGTCTGCAATCTCTACAGCTAGTACAGTTCCACAAAGTTCAAGCCTAGGAATGGTGTGTTCAGGTTACGAAGCTAATTTAGCTTTTCCAAACAGAAATCCAACATGAGCTTCATTGTAATAGTCTATTACTTTCAAATAGGCAACAGCTACAATAGCTTCAGTAGATGCGTCTGAGAATATGTGGACTTCTTTCCTCCGAGTTGCTGGAAGGGTAGTTGGAGTGTAGCACCGTGGTATATGCATCCTGTCTAATGCATGCAAGCATTCCTTCCTTAACTCCCATTTTTGCTGTTTATCAGATGGCAGTGGAGCATCCCAGTCCGCAATAGACTCTGAGAGCTGTCTTAACAGGAATTTGCCTTGTACAGTCAAAGGTGCTACAAATCCCAGGGGATCATATAGGCTGTTCACCACTGAGAAAACTCCCCATTTAGTAAATGGTTTATCTGCACAGCTTATTTGAAAACCAAAGGAGTCATTTGATAAGTCGCACCTCAAACCCAGACTTCTCTGTACTGGTGGATTGTCTATTCCTAGATTCAAGTCTCTGAATTCTGTGGCATGATCACTGGGCTGGAAGGCTTTCATTACAGCGGAACAATTAGAGGCGATTTTGAAAGCATACCTTGTGTTCTTTTGAGCAGGTCTATGGCTTCCTCCGCTGTGGGCAAGTGCGTCGTCCATGTAGAAGTCTCTTTCAACAAAGTTTCGGGCATCCTTCCCAAACTCTGACTCACCATCAGAGGCAGCCCTTCGTAGGCCATATGTAGCGACAGCAGGTGAAGGACTGTTACCGAACACGTGAACCTTCATGCGGTATTCAACCATTTCCTTGTTGGTGTCATTGTCTTGGTGCCAAAGAAACCTGAGGTTTCTGTGGTCTTGCCGTACGATAAAGCAATGAAACATTTGTTCTATGTCAGCAGTAATGTCAACTGGCTCCTTTCTGAATTTCATAAGTACTCCTACCAGATTATTGGTCAGGTTTGGATCGGTGAAAAGAACGTCGTTCAGAGATACGCCATGATGTTTGGCACTCGAGTCAAACACCACTCTTATCTGATTTGGTTTCCGTGGGTAATATACTCCAAAAGAGGGAAGGTACCAGCATTCTTCATGCTCTTGCAAAGGCGGAGCCAGCTCTGCATGATCATTGTGAAATATCCTTCCATGAAGGCCACAAAATGGTTTTTCATTTCAGGTTTGTTTCTCAAAGTACGTTGCAGAGATGAATCTGGATAGCGCCTGTTCTAGGTTGTTAGGAAGTCTGGTTCTTACAGCACGGAAAGGTAAAGGCGCAACCCAGTGGTTAGATGCATCTTTGAAGAATCCATTGTCCATTATTTTAATAAACTCTTTGTCATCTATGGACAAGGCTAATCTGTTGTTGTCATGCTCTGGTGTGCAGGGTATAGCCACACCAAGCGTAAGAGGGAAGGGAACAGACCGGAGAAGGGAAATGGTCACCTCCTGCAGGAATCCCTGAGACTAGGCCCTGGCTGACTACCAGTATGAACAGGCCTTAGTGGTAGGAGAGTTCATACACTGGAACCTAATTTCTAACTGACCCTGTAGTTAGTGATAGGGGAAGGAGTCAACCCGTTCCTCCAACAAGACGGAGGAATAGGAGACTCCAAACAACGGATAAACACAATAGGGAAAAAGACACTTATCTTTATGCAGAAATAGCAGCTACTGGAACTCAGCCAAGAACAGCTCCAAACAACTAAGTCAGCAGAAAGTATAAACCGCAGTGAATACTGGGAAATGAAGGAATAAATAGAAGAGAGAAAATTACCACACCTACAACAGCTGAGGGGAAGGGGTGTGGTAAACAGCAACCAAACCAAGGGGAAAACATGTCAAATTATGTCACTTTTGAAAGCCGCGCAGAACGTCTGATACCAGGATGAGTTTATTTATGGCAAACTCATCCAGAGACAAAAACGAGGACCACTCCTCCTGGTTCTCAGAGACAAAACATCTCAAGTAAGTCTCCAGACTCTGATTGGTACGCTCAGTCTGTCCATTTGTCTGGGGATGAAAGGCAGAGGAAAAAGACAGTTGTACCCCAAGCCGAGTACAGAACGCCCTCCAGAATCTGGACACAAACTGAGTCCCACGATCAGAGACCACGTCAGTGGGAATGCCATGAAGTTTCACAATATTGTCAACAAACACTTGTGCAAGATGTTTTAGCATTGGGGAGTCCAGAGGTCCAGAAGGTCGAGTATGTGTCACCTTAGCGCGTGCACAGACACTACAGGCTGACACATAGTCCTCAACACACTTACGCAGCCCTGGCCACCAGAATCTACGAGAGAGGAGGTCGACAGTGGATTTACTCCCAGGGTGTCCCGCAAGCACCGAAGAATGATGCTCCTCAAACACCTTATGACGCAACTCAGAAGGAGGGCAAGACTCCGGCGCATCTCCCTGGGCCTCAAACACTTTAGCCTCAAGATCAGGGTAAAGAGCGGATATAACCACTCCTTCAAACAGTATAGAGCTCGGATCTTATAAATCACCACCTCCGGGAAAACTGCGTTACAAGGCATCCGCCTTCACATTCTTAACCCCAGAACGATATGTGACAATGAAATTGAATCTGGTGAAGAACAAAGACCATCTGGCCTGCCTCGGATTAAGTCATTTAGCCGACTCCAGGTAAACTAGATTTTTGTGATCAGTGAATGCCGTGATTGGGTGAATCGCCCCTTCCAACCAATGACGCCATTCCTCAAAAGCCAACTTAATGGCCAGTAACTCTCTGTTACCCACATCATAATTTCTCTCCGCAGCAGAGAGTTTTTTCGAAAAAAAAGCACATGGGCGCCATTTACCAGGTGATGGGCCCTGTGATCAAACTGCTCCTACCCCCACCTCAGATGCGTCAACCTCCACAATGAAAGGTTGTGACACATCTGGCTGCACCAATATAGGGGCAGAAGAAAAGCACTCCTTCACAGCGGAGAAGGCTTGCAACGCTGCCTCAGACCACACTGAGACATCCGTCCCTTTCTTAGTCATGTCAGTTAAGGGTTTAACTATTGTCGAATAGTTCTTAATAAATTTTCGGTAATAGTTGGTGAACCCCAAAAATCGCATAAGAGCCTTCAGATTTTCAGGTCGGTCCCAGTTCAGAACAGCACAAACTTTCTCTGGATCCATATGAAAACCTGAAGATGAAAGCAAGTATCCTAAGAATTGCACCTCATGTACAGCAAAAACACATTTCTCTAATTTTGCATACAACTTGTTATCTCTTAAGATTTGCAACACCTGCCTCACGTGATCCTGATGTGTCACAATATCTGGAGAATAGATTAGTATGTCATCCAAATACACGACTACAAACCTCCCCACAAGATGATGAAAAATGTCATTAACAAAATGCTGGAAGACAGCAGGAGCATTGGTCAACCCAAAAGGCATGACCAGGTTCTCAAAGTGGCCCTCAGGAGTGTTAAAGGCCATCTTCCATTAATCCCCTTCCTTGATCCTGACCAGATTATATGCCCCCCTTGAGAATGCCCTGGAGAACACCTTGGCATCCACAATCTGGTTAAACAAGTCAGGAATCAAAGGAAGGGGGTACGGATCATGGACAGTAATCCTATTGAGTTCACGGAAATCCAGACATGGCCTAAGGGTTCGGTCCTTTTTCTTAACAAAAAAGAACCCTGCTGCCACAGGAGATTTGGAAGGCCTAATATGTCCTTTAGCCAAACTCTCAGCAATATATTCCTTCATGGCCGTTCTCTCAGGTCCAGAAAGGTTATATAGCCTAGATTTGGGCAATTTTGCTCCAGGGATAAGATTGATAGGACAATCGTATTCCCGGTGAGGAGGTAAATCCTGACATCCACCTTCAGAAAATACATCAGAGAAATCCGATATAAAAGAAGGAAGAGTCTTAGTGGTTAAAGCAGAAAAAGATGTATTAAGGCAATTGTCAACACAATAATCGCCCCAATCCACAATTTGCCTAGTATGCCAGTCAATGGACAGATTATGTTTGCTTAACCACGGTAAACCCAGAACCACAGGGGCAGGAAGACCTTCCAACACAAAACATGAAATAATCTCCTGATGAAATTCACCCACTCTTAATTTGATATCATGCACCATCTGAGACAAACACTTCTAAGATAGAGGTGCAGAATCAATGGCAAACACAGAAATCCTCTTATCCAAAGAACTCGGCGACAATCCATGCATATGGACAAACTGAGCATCAATCAAGTTCACCCCTGCCCCGCTGTCAATAAACACCTCAATTTTCACAACCTTTGACTCTAGCACCACCTCGGCAGTCAGGAGAA
>ONZH01030824.1:0-380514 GCA_900303285.1 Rhinella marina | reverse complement strand
TGAAGAGGAGGACTTGGAGGAGGAGGAGAGGAAATGGAGAGTCAGGCCAGTGAGGAGAGGGAATTCTTGCGTGTTGGACTCTGGCGCACATGGCAGACTTCATGTTAGGCTGCCTATCCCGTGACCTCGCGTTAGAAGAATTTTTTCAAACACCGATTACTGGGTGTTCACTCTCCTGGGCCCACGGTACAAGCAGAACCTTTCCACTCTCATCCCTGCAGAGGAAAGGAGTATGAGAGTGAATAGATATCAACAGGCCCTGGTGCACAAGCTGAAACAATTCTTCCCATCTGACGCTGCTAGCGGCAGAGGGCATGGTTCTGTGGGCCAAGTAGCGGGGGAGAGGAGCTGAGCAGGCAGTTTGTCCAGCACTGGCAGGGGAACGCTCTCCAAGGCCTTTGCCAGTTTTATGTCACCCCAGCAAGACACTGTCACCTGTCCCCAGTCTAGGCAGAGTAGGGGGGAGCTGTACAGAAAGATGGTGAGGGAGTACCTAGCTGACCATACCAACGTCCGTAGCGATCACTCTGCTCCATACAACTACTGGGTTTCAAAGCTGGACACGTGGCCTGAACTGGCGCTGTACGCCTTGGAGGTGCTGGCCTGCCCTGCCGCTAGCGTGCTGTCAGAGCGGGTATTCAGTGCAGCTGGTGGCGTCATCACCGATAAGCATACACGCCTGTCAACTGACAGCGCTGACAGGCTGACGCTTATTAAAATGAACAAAGCCTGGATTTCACTGGAATTCAAATCTCCTCCGGGGGAAAGCAGCTAAAGATTAACATTAGTTATGTATCCGATTCCTCTTCTCTACTCCTCCTTCTCCTCCTCCTCCATGTCGTCTTTGCCTAACGCTGACTAAAAAAACGCCATTTTTTAGAGGTCCAACTGGCACTCTTTTACCACAATTTTTCAGGAGGGCCCCCTACAGGCCCTCTCTTCAAACAATTTTTCCGGAGGTCCACCTACAGGCCCTCTCTCCAAACAATTTTCCGGAGGTCCACTACAGGCCCTCTCTCCAAACAATTTTTCCGGAGGTCCACCTACAGGCCCTCTCTCCAAACAATTTTTCCGGAGGTCCACCTACAGGCCCTCTCTCCAAACAATTTTTCCGGAGGTCCACCTACAGGCCCTCTCTCCAAACAATTTTCCGGAGGTTCCTACAGGCCTCTCCAGTTTACAGTTTTGGCAAACTGCGTAAATTTTTTTTTGGTATAGGTGTGAAAAATAATATTACCTGCGTATCTATATTGCCCAACATTGGGTACGGTAGCAACAAGAAGACCAAACACATGCATGCTGCCCACAGGGTTCCCCAAATTCACGGTCCACAATGTCAAGGAGCTCGAGGTTCTGTTGATGAGCAACAAGTCCTTCTGTGCAGAAATCGCCCACAACGTCTCCTCAAAGAACCTAAAGACCATTGTGGAGAGAGCGGCACAGCTCGCCATCAAAGTGACGAACCCCAACGCCAGACTGCGCAGCGAAGATAACGAATAAATATCTCTGTGGTTATTTGTGCTAAATAAAAGTTAAATAAACACACACACAAAAAAATGATCTGTTCCTGTGCCTGATCCACCCAAGTTGAATCTGTCCCATCATGAGAAAGTCCCCCCAAGGAGTCCCCACTGTAACTTGCTTCACTTTCAACTACCTCACCCCCCGACACCTGTGTCTCGCCATTGTCCACCACCTCCTCAGACAACACTGGTAAATCCCCACTGTCAGCACACGGAGACTGCAAAAGGTCTTGCGAATTGGGGCAGAGAATGTTCTGGGGTAGCACATCAGAGAAGGGGTGACTATGGGGTTCCAGGGAGTACGTGACCACATGCAATCTCCATCTAAAAAGTCATGCCACACTTGATCAAGCTCATAATTGACAATTGTACCGGTTGATGCTAAATTTTTAAAGTTGGAGTCCTGCGTCGTCATTCTAACTACATCCGGCTGTTGTCACCACCACACACGCTAGCCCACGCTAGCACTCCTCTGGCTCTTCCAGCTCAACCTCCTTCCCCCCAGCCTGCCCCCCACCTACAGGCCCTTTCTCCAAACAATTTACCCGGATAGGGGACGTATTAGATATTATACAGATTTTTGTTTGTTCCTCTTTTAATTGGCTCCTGACCTGTGATAGGCAGAGCATGGACACGTCCCCTTAGCTGCAGTAGAAAAGACACTCCCCTGGCCAGAGCAAGCTCCTTTTCCTTTTCAGTGTTCGAAAAATCCATGAAATATATGGTCCCAAGATAGGGGACGTATACGATTTTAAACTGAGAAGAATCGATACCACACATGCCCCACTAGGAGAATTTGGGGTAATGGTGGGATTAGGCAGCCTCAGAGGCATCCATGCATGCTGCCCCTGCTGTTTCCTGTCCATTTCCGTGGTGTTTCCATCATTTTCTGAAGTTTCCAGGTTTTCACCCAGCCTTCCCTAGGCAGAGCCTTGGTCTTTTTCCCGTAACACAGCAAGGGTTAACAGGAAAACAAGCTTCAATATTTATTACCCCATATGTGGTCATAAACTGCTGTATGGGTAAACCGGAAGACTCAGAAGGTAAGGAGAGCCATATGGCTTTTGGAGGTAAGACCCTGTCATTATAATGTCCATAAATATCAGAAATAAATTTCCATCTATAACATTACTTAACTCTCTTAGGGCATAGGGTGTATGCCATCTGGGCCTGGTGATTAGCCTATTTTAATCTTTTTAAGACCCAGCTGCACTTCTTGGATCAGATAGGCCACATTTAATGGGGAGTTTAATTAGACACTCTGCATTTGATCTGACATTTCATTTTCCTTACTGTATACAGCAGAGAATAAATGATTATTAAATTTACATTCTCTTCCTTGCCCCCTACAACTCCTCCAATATAATTCTTTATCGGGCTAACGTTTTCAGGTTTAAGCTTTTTACCATTTATATAATTCAAGAATATTTTAGGGTTACTATTACTTTCTCAGTCTCCAGCTTGGTTGTCATCTGTCTTTTACATATTCTATTTTTTCCTGATAGTATTTTAGTACTTCTTTTATACTTTCTTGTTTTAGTCATTTAAATGTTTTTTTTATTAATTGCTCTCTTTACATTTCAATTTATCCATATTGTTTTTCTTTTGTGGCTGACCCATTTATTCCGGTAAGATATGTACCTCTCAGAATGAACGTTTAGGATGTTTTTAAAAATATTCAATTTTGTGTCTTTATCTTTATTTTTGAGGACACTGTCCCCTTTAGCAAGGCTAACAGCCAGGCCCCTAAGGCTGATCAGACAAGTACAGCTCCTGTGCCAATCTGATAAACACATTGTACATGTAAAGCACTGGTCGGCAAGTCACTTCCCGCAGCGCTGTACATGTACGTTACTGTTCGTCTAGGGTTTTAACTCTATAATAAATCTCCTTAGGAAACTGTTTAGCTTCCCCTAGTGGTGGCTACAAGAACCTTACATCTATGGCTATATGGAAGACGACAAGGGATTTGGAACTCTGGAACTGCAAAATGCTCAAAATTGTGGACCAGTGTAGATAAAAACAAGGGAATGATAGGTACATTTAAGCGATCATGGCTCAGGAGATTTGCTGATATGAAGCGGAAGCCTTTAAATTCAGAAGCTCAGCTTTATACATAATTCAAGTGCATCAAGTGCTGTAGGCATCATTGAAGTGAAAGAGTGTCAGTTCATTTGTGAAAGTAGAGATAATAATTGTGTAGTCCATCTAATTGTCTTCCAATGAATTCCAGTAAGATAACAATAATACTATTTTGCAGATGATGTTATTTTTGACAACAGAATAACAGTGTTTGGTTTTACAAGTTTAGTGATATTACTGAACTAACATGCCTTGGGCTCTCTTGAAAAAGAAGAACTTAAAAGTTTTATCTTTATGTGTATTCCATTATTTAGTGGCTGAGCAGCTACTGCACAACAGTGTGAAAGCAATTAACATCCAGAACAGAAGCTAAAGTCCTGGACCTTGCTAACTATCCTTGCCCCTTGTCACGCTCTGGTGTGGGGGGAATATTCCACACCAAGCGCAGAAGGAAGAGGGGGGAAAGGAAATGGGATTAGGTCTGGAACTAGTGAAGGCAGATGGTCACCTCCTATTGAAACCCTGCCTCCAGTCCTGGTTTACTAACAGTATAAACAGGCCTAGAACGTAGGCGAGTTCATACGCTGGGAACCTGGGACCCTAACTGTCCCTGAAGGACCCTGAAGCCAGTGACTGGAATGAGACAAACTGTTCCTCCACCAACCTGGACAAACAGTAGTCTCCCCTCAGGCCCAAACACCAAAACACAGGGAAGATATACACAAATAAATTAAAGGGAAAGAAGACACTTAACTTTCCTGAAGATAATGGCAGCAATGGGATCTCCACAGAGAAACACACTAGCAAACCACAGACACCACAGAAAGTATAAACCGCACAGCATGGTGGGAGAAGCAACACTAAATAGACAAAGATAATTGATAAAACACCTACACCTGAAGGGGGAGGGTGTGGTGAATGCCAGCAACAAAACAACCAAAGGAGAGCCTGTCAGTTTGACCCACGGTTTGCCAATCTGACAGACCTCCTGATACCTGTCGCAGGAATGTCCGCGACACCCCTTCTTTCTATAAGGGTATAAAGGCCCTGTAGAAAAATGTTCAGGGCACTATGGATGAGGGCTAGAATAAGAAACATGAAACAGCCTAAACAATGGGCTAAGTCTATTAAAGGCTGATTAATGGACAAGATGGACATGTTGCCCCATCTTGTTGGAAAAAGCAGGATATGTTTTTTTCTGTAGCATCACTGTTCTCTGGCACAGTTTTACTGGCACAAGTAATGCCTGAAACCAGGTACCAGCTCCAGATTAGAGTTGTCAGTATTTCTCAAAAAAATTTTTCTAGCAGGGCCTCACTAGCCAGTACATGTTGACACAGGGGTCCTACAGGTCGAACTCCATGCGAAACTTTAATAAGACATCTTACACCAAGTTGCCTTTTTTAGAAAATTCCCCAAAATAGTCACAAACTCACTCCAGAGGGGTAGTGGCATAAGTCAACTGAAGTAGCATTTCTAGACAAAAGTGTTAGAATTAAAGATACACTAGAGATGAGTGAATCAATTCTAAACTAATTTATGACAGGATACTTTATGACAGGGATGCTCAACCTGCTGCCCTCCAGCTGTTGCCAACTACAACTCCCAGCCTGCCCGGACAGTCTACAGATAGCCTACAACAGGGCATTATGAGAGTTGCAGTTTTTCAACAGCTGGAGGGGCGCAGGTTGGGCATCCCTGCTTTATGAGTTTCACAAAAAATTGTCTGCCAAAAGAATCAGAAGTTTTGGTGATTTGCTTTGTATGAATCGCACAAAAATGGAGCCCAGTGCCATTTTGCTCTGACAATTGGCAAAGAAAATACGAAGGACAATGAAGAATCACATACCACTGGGAGAAAGGGGAGAGAGTGTGCCCTGATTGGCTTAGAGGCCCACAGTCTGATCAGCCAATCAGAAGCAGGATTCATGCAGATCATTTTGCCGAGAACATCATAGAACACCATTCTGTGTTCAACTTGCGACCTGATATCATATGTCTTGGCTTTAATTTACAAAAGGCTATTGCAGACACAAGGCAGTAGTCTAGATATACTAGGGACACTATAGGGAGACAATATAGTACATTTAAGCGTTTTATCAGGGAAAGCATAGCATAAGGATTGAGGGACTGGTCACTCTTAGTGATGTGTTCTTTCACAGTTCATACAGCTTGCTGGCAAGTTCTGCATTACAAAATACTGCAACAAACTATTTTTGCAGCTTTTTTTTTTTAACCTCAGGTTTCTACAGTGCATAGGCTTATTTTCAGCAGCATCCCAAGAGCATAAATTCTCCTGTAAACGCTGAGTAATTGCCTAAAGTTTCCTAAAAACCTCAGTGCATTTCAGTGCATCAACATACCCGTGTTATTGAACGCATTATATTACTGCAAGATATTGTTAAGTTAGAATAAAATCATTTTATAGCAATAACACCATGAGTATACCCTTGTTACTGAACGCATTGTATTACTGCAAGATATCGTTCGGTTACATCAAAAGTATTTTAGCACAAAACATCATTAATATACCCATGTTCATAAACACATTGTATTACTGCAAGATACCATTTATTTGCAGCACAAACATTTGGTAGCAATAATGCCACGAGCATACCCTTGTTACTGAACGCATTGTATTACTGCAAGATATCGTTCGGTTACAGCAAAGTTGCAAAGGCATTTTATTGCAATAACACCATCAGTATACTCATGTTAGAGAATGCATTGTATTACTGCAAGTTCCGCTCAGTTAGAGCAAAGGCACTTTACTGCAATAACGACATAGGAATACCTGTTTTAGTGAACATAGTTTACTGCAAAAACACTGAAAAAGCTAAAAAAAAAATACTGAACAATAATTATGCAGATGTACTTGGCTACATTTACAAAAGAAAAATCATGGAAAATAATGCACAATAGATGCAAAAATTATATATAGACTAATACCTTATTCTGATATGATAAAATGTGAGATTCTCAGCCAATATATTTTGATCAGAAAACATCTGTGCCCTCCTACCAGCAACAAGCAGATCTCAGTCAGGCAGCTCCTACTCTAAACCTATCTCTATGTCATTGTGCATCTACCTTCAGGAGAGCAGACCTTATATGTATAATGTGCTGCTACTTGCTACCTCTGTGTGCAGTCAAGCATCCAATGAGAAGAAGAGCAGGTACAGCAATATGTACCTAATCAAGGTCACCTGTAAAATAGGTAGGGGAAAAAGTGTACAAAAAACTGCTACTCCCAAGGGGAGTAATACCAGCGCATTCAGACTCGAAGCTGCCACTCCTTCACACATATACTACAGGAAGATTACATTCTAGGAGTCCTAAGAGAGTTTTA
Organism: Rhinella marina; assembly: GCA_900303285.1. NCBI lineage: Eukaryota > Metazoa > Chordata > Amphibia > Anura > Bufonidae > Rhinella > Rhinella marina. The sequence continues at coordinate 373,560 of ONZH01030824.1, read as the reverse complement.
TATACTGTACCAATTTTTCAGGCCAATTAGAGCACTTTTGATTCCTGTAGAATCAACATGGTCATGAAACAATTTTTTTTAAAAAGATTGCACACTATTTTATAAATTTGCCACAACGTACATAAACGCAGACTCAAAACTGACTTTAACTATTTCCCTGAATCCCCCCCACCTCCTGGTTCCCATAATACTGTATTTGCTTTTTCAAGAAGAGTCTAATACAAAGTAGAGTAGTAATACTACTAAAGTCTACTAAAAGTATCTAGAACAGTAATATTCAAGTGATATGTATGTAAACCCAGAGCCAACTGTTGGTTATCTCTCCTTAATGTCTTATGTGCCAAGACCACATTCATAAATATAATAATTACCACATCTACAATTTACCGTATTTTTCACCCTATAAGACGCATTTTTCCCCCCAAAAGTGGGGGAAAAATGTCTCTGCGTCTTATGGGGCGGATGCTAATGAGCGCTTCCATTAAGGAAGTGCTCATTAGCACCGGAGTACTCTGTACTCACCGCTTCCTGGTCCTCCGCTCGGCTGTCGGCTATACAGGGCTGCGCACAGCATGAGGGCGCTCTGTGACCTCATGCTGGGCGTGCCAGTTCACAGCACAGCCGACAGCAGGAAGAAGCAGAGCGCTGGCGGTGAGGAGCGGCGGCGTCCAGGAGAAGGAGAGGTAAGTGGCTTTTTTATTTTATATGTTCTGCGGCTGGGGGCTGACAAAGGAGGCATGGGGGCTGACATAAGAGGCACTGGGGGCTGACATAAGAGGCACTGGGGGCTGAACATAAGAGGCACTGGGGGCTGACATAAGAGGCACTGGGGGCTGACATAAGAGGCACTGGGGGCTGACATAAGAGACACTGGGGGCTGATATAGGAGGCACTGGGGGCTGATATTGGAGGCATTGAGGGATGAGATTGGAGGAATGGGGGATGATATTGACGGCATGGGGGATGAGATTGGAGGCATGGGAGATGAGATTCGATGCATGGGGGATGATATTGGAGGCATGGGGCTCTTATCTGAGATCTGATTGGGGGTATTCACATTGGGGTCTAATCTGAGGTCTGATCTGAGGTCTTATTGTGGTCTTATTAACATTGGGGGTCTGATGAAAAATATTTTTTTCTTATTGTCCTCCTCTAAAACCTAGATGCGTCTTATCTGCCGGTGCGTCTTATACGACGAAAAATACGGTTTTCCATTGTCCTCAGAAGTATCTACTAATTACTCACATGTTTTCGATTAAGAAGTACTCTTGTCTAGAGAAAGAATGAGTGCATGATTAATTTGATGATTACTTAAGCCTTGGAGGAAAATAAAGTATTTACAATTTATCAGAAAAAGCCTGTCAGGCAGCTGTACAAAGTAACGTGCAGCAGCAGAATTATTTGACACATAGAACATCTTTATAGCCAGCAGACAAATGGCTGCCACACAATCATATTTTAAATCACTCAGACTTCAAAGTATGGAGCAATTGGTGCGCTGACTTCATTCATGAGATTTCTTTTACCATATCAGATTATTAATTTCTTGTTACAGTATATGAGCCAGGCATCAGCCATACACTGTAGATGTTAAAAGCTTGTTAGACTGCACCAGGAGCCAATTCAACATTTTAATAGGCATAAGTTTCATAAAGATGAAGTGAAAAGTATTCTTCAGCCTTCACACACATGTTTTCAGTGTTTTAAAAGGCTTGTAAAACATTGACATGCATTACAAGCATTTTTCATCTCTTTTTTTTTTTACAGTGTTTTTGATGGCTTTTTCATTTTGTAACATTCTGTATCATTTTTTTGTGGCCTTAAGAAAAGCCTATGGAACAAAAAATGAAATCACACATGCCATTCTTGACAAAATGTTGTTGTATCTTTGATGTAATTTACTGAGCCAAAACAGAATATAAAATATATGTCTCCTCTGTTTTATTATTGGATCCGCTACTGGCTTTGGCTCACAAACTGCACTGAATACTGAATCAATAAACTGCATATGTGAATCCAGTCTGAAAGATAGGCACAGGAGCCTATTTATATGACTACTCAACTTATCTTAAAGGGGTTGTCTCACTTTAGCAAGTGGCATTTATCATGTAGAGAAAGTTAATACAAGCCACTTACTAATCTATTGTTATTATCCATATTGCTTCCTTTGCTGGCTGGATTCATTTTTCTATCACATTATACACTGCTCGTTTCCATGGTTACAGACCAGCCTGCAATCCATCAGCGGTGGTCGTGCTTGCACAATATAGGAAAAAGCACTATGTGCGCTCCCATGGTCCCGGCCACCAGAGAGGCTGAAGCTTTTTCCTATAGCGTACAAGCATAACCACCACTGATAGATTGCAGGGTGGTCTGTAACCTTGGAAATGAGCAGTGTATAATGTGATGAAAAAAATGAATCCAGCCAGCAAAGGAAGCAATATGGACAGTCACAATACATTACTAAGTGGCTTGTATTAACTTTCTCTACATGATAAATGCCACTTATTAAAGTGAGACAACCCCTTTAATTAAAGGATATCTCCAATTTCATAATGGATCATTTTATCTTCTCAGTTTGCCACAAATGTTGCACATCTTTGGCCCATACACCTGTTTTTCATGTCAGCACTTTCCTTCCCCCGTTCTTCATCAAGTCAAATGGGAAGGATGTTTACATGGCTTATGTCACATTTTCAGGAGCTTCCTGCTGGGTATTGTTACCAAACCATCATGCTTTACTCTCTCATGTTTCTCTGGGCTTATCAGAGAAAATGCTTCTTTCTCTCCCTTGCTTCTAAACTAACATCCTCTGCTAAGGCTAGTTTCACACTAGTGTTCAGGAGATCCGTCAGGCTTTTCCGCCAGGGAACAGTCTTCCAGGTCCAGATCCAGCCGCAACCCGGCGAATATGCTGAGAATTGGCTGGAGACAAAACCGTAGCATGGAACAGCCTGCTGGATCTCCCAATAACTAGTGTGAAACTAGTCCATTTTGAGAGACAACTAAAGGATCAAATTACATGCGGCCCATACAAGTCTGTGGAGAGGGGACGGAGAGGAGGTGTGAGCTGCAGTGAGACAGAAGAGATAAAGAGAGCTTAATTAAAGAAACAGATACAAACTGCACATGCTGCCCACAGAAATCTGTAGAGAGAAGGAGAATGCTGCTAGAGGGAGAAAAAGGCATTTTCTCTGATAAAATGTATTACTCGGTTTTGTGTAATCACATCCACTATTGATTTCTGAAGTATTTTGTAATGATAGTGACAGTTTAGTTGTTTTTATCAAAATAAAATGAAATATTATATGTAAACACAAAAATATTTGTTCTAAGATACAATCACAAGTAAAGAGACTCGGTCATTTACCACCTGGACCTCAGAGGCCTGTGTAAAAGATCTACTAACCATCTTTGTGCTCATTAAAGATAAAACATAAATACGCCCAAATTTGTCAGTGTATAGAGAACATAACAAAACTAAACTGTAATATTCAGCAGTAATACATTATCTGCTCCAAAGCACAAGCAGCAATTAAGATCAACTGATTCATTGTTACCTTCAGGGAAAATCAACTTTTTAAAGCGCCTGAAATGTGAAGCACAGCAAATCTCTGCTGAATACTGAAAATAAATCTTTAATTTTTTTCCATACTTTTTGTACAAAAAAATGAGGCATTTTGAGCAGTGAAAACATGATTTTTATTAGCCATAAAGAAAGCAGGGGGTAGAAGATATCATGGCTAAGAAGATGTGACAGTAATATTCCTCATCTGTACTCCATAAGTGATATCAACATTTCAAAGGGTCACTAACTCATAGAGACATATCAAAACTGTGGGGGACTCAACACTGAGACCCCCACTTATCCGTAGAACGTGGGGAGAGAAGTGGGTGGATAGCATGCTCTCTCTCCTCGCTGCACAACAAGTGCTTCATAGAAGTGTACGAGCCTGTCTCGATTCTGTCCTCTGTAGTGAGGAAGCCCCCCTCTCTCCCTTCGCTTAGCGCTCAGACCCCGACCAATCTAAATTTTTGATATGTCTCTATGACAATGGGCACAGTCAGCTAGGCCCATAATAATTTCAGCTGCATCAGCATATATGTAGAGAAAAAAACACTTGGCATATTATTAGGAGATCTGCGCAGCCTGATGCTTTTGGGCATGTAGGCAACAGTGCCACAAAACAAAAAATATTAATATTTCCTACTGTCTCATAAGTTGGCACACAATTTCTGGGCTTAAATTCAACAGAGAATTTGTCCCACTGGTGAATGGTCTGGCAGAGAGTTAGGAAAGAGAAGCTCTATGATGATCATCTTGCTCTTGACAAATTAACTGTTGGTGAGTAAGGGTGTCTTTATATGCAGCAGATTTTGTTGATGAAATTTCTTCAAATTGAATTGATGAAAGGAACTGATATTCAGTCGCAGAAACATAATCTTCTGCATGTAAAGACATCCTAAGAGTCTACACACAGTTCTGTCTATGTCTTTCACTGATGAGGATATGTCTAGGGTAGGGGGTACAGTGAGCCACTAGGCCACTGGTAATGATTAAAGGCTATGGACACCTTTGGGACAATTTTCATTTATTGCATTCTACTAATTTGGAGCTAAAAATATTTTTTTAATTGGTATTTATTAAACATTTTCTCTGTACAGCCTTGAGATTCTCTAGTAGCATGCTCTGTATTTTTACTGTGTTCCATCAAGCAGCTCAGTTAATGGCTCCTTATATCTGACCTCCTAAACACCAGAACCAGGGTGTGCCCTGAAGGGAAGAAAGGTGCCCCCTTCCCATCACTGCACAGCCAAGGGGAGTGACAGAGTGAGTGAGTAATACTTCCACCATTCTTGCCACTATCATTCCTATCGTCCTCCCCTGTGGTGCACTGCACTAAGTGGTGAGAATTCTTAAAGTGGTATTTTATAAATGTTAGATAGATCCCATCAGTAACATTTTTTAAATGTATTATTTCTTTTCAGGACTCAAAAACTTCCCTGAGCCATATACAAGTGATTTTTTGAGGGAGTCCCAGACAAAAGAATCTTAGCTGGAGATTTACCATCTCCCGGCACCAAGCTTATTCATGAAAATTTGTCACAAGTGGTGTTTTTAGGCCATCCTCTCTACTTTCCAAAAAGTGTACTTGGCAACAGAGGGAGTGGGACCAGTATGTCCGAAATATATCCGTTTTCTGGTGCACGGGCTGCCGGAGGAAGCACCTAATTTATGATGAGGCTTGTGGCCAGTCTTTGATAGATCTCCTACTTAGTTCTATTTGCCTTGCATGCAATAAGTACCCAATTATATGACAAGTTGGGTTGCTACTTCAAAATACATAAATGTGGTATTCACCTGATGCTAACAGGTATAATCAACGTTAAAAATGTTTAATATCAAGTAAATCCACTACATGACATAACCATATATTAAAGATGTGATCATTCATCTGAAAATTCTGCATGAAAATGTGTAAGATTTATACCAAATATGTATACTGTCACTCTTTACCAACTTTATATATGGAATTATAACAGCCTCTGCTTTCCAGAAGTGCCTTAAGTGGATTAGGTGATTCCCAAGAGCAGGTCAAGTAATTCAACAGTATAAAGTATCTCCTTTCACGGCTCTTTAACCTGTGTCCATTGGCCTACATTACTAAACATGGAAATTACTTAACATGTACATCCACCTCATCATAGTCCAGGACTGCATTCATAACTGCGGGCTTCAGGCCTGAAATATTCCAGAATTTCTTACTGTCTCTAATTATTTGAATTCTGGAGAGTCATTTAACTACCATTCATCAGATCATAAAAGCTCATCTTAGATGTCAGAGATTTGCTACATGAACACACAGCTTGAAGGTTTCCAGTAATAATCAGCTGGATTGTAAATGCATCTCTAGACTAGGACACAGAGTGTACAGTAACTCAAAATCATTATAAGATAAAGAATGTAATGTTTTTACAATTTTAATCAACTTCTTTAGTGGGCAAAGGGTGACAAGGGATGGAAGTACTGGTGGTTCAATGGGAGTAGTAGTAGTAGTGGAAATCCATAAGGAGAAACGCTACTTGTCCATCTAGTCTGTCATCATTGTATACATGAGCATAGTACCACTGAGAGGCACAGAAGACCCACTGAATTAAGAAATCAGCACAGGAAACCTGTCACCTGGTTTGGGGCCACTAAACCACTGGCATGCCATTATGCAGCTGGGATTTAGGGTTCCCAACCTGCCCATAGCAAACCTATCAGTTCCAAAGAATAGTAAATAAAAATTGGACTTACCAGCAGACAAGTCTAAGACTTTTTTTCCATTTGCATTGGGTGCATGTGCACTGCACCGATGAAGCAGAGAATGGTATACCTAGTTTTACTGCACATGTGTCCAATGTGTAGTGCATGCAGGGCTGGCATCAGCACCTGGCATACCTGGGCAAGTGCCGGGGTCCACTGCGTGGTGGGGTGGTACAGCTCTCAGGGGGGTGCTGGGCCGGCTGCTATGAGCGCTTCCATCAATACAGATGGAAACGCTCATTGCTGGAGAGCAGGGAAACTGGCAGTCCTTTAATTCACTAACTGAAGCTCATCTCCTTGCTCATCTCCCTTCTGTCTTCCAGGCCCGGCCCAGGGATGACGTCATGAAGTGTGTATCACTGATGAAAACCCACAACAGCATTTCAGTCACGTGTGGACGTACCCTAAGTGTACATTAAAAGTAAGCCAACATTCAGCTGTTTATGCTACAGACCTCTTTACAGGTAGCCAGATTTTATGCTATGTTACAAATTCAGTAGAGATGCAGTCCGGTCCCAGCCACTTTGTCTGCAAGCCTGCTACTTTACATCACATTTCACATTACATTTGTCATCAATACACTTATAAATCTAAAACTGGAAAGGGAGAAACAGGGGCATAGCTATAGTAGAAGCAGGGCAAACAGCTGCTACTGGGCCCCAACTCACAAGGAGGCATGAAAGACTTTATTGTCAGGGCCCCCATCAACAGTATTATACAATGACATACACAGTCACAGTATATACAGTGACATGACATACAGTATATACGTGTAGGAAATTGATGGAGCAGCTGCTGGGCCTGGTCTAAGGGAGAGATCTTTATTGGCAATAGGAATGGGGGTTGCATGGGAGGAGGGGTTGTGAAGAAGTTTCTGGGAGGGGGGCATTCAAAAGTTTGCTGTGGGGCCCAGTAATTTCTAGTTATGCCACTGGGAGAGAAAGAGAGAGAGAGAGAGAGAGAGAGAGAGAAAGGGAAAGGGAGGTGGAGAGAGAAAGAGACATGACTTTTTTAGCTAGCAAGTTTCTTCTACAGGCATGCAGGGTGCAATTCCCTGATTTGCTAAGACATTAGATATATCTCATCCTATTTACTCTTTCTTCTCCTGAAGCTAGAAATCAATAGGTGTAGTAAATTAAAGTGTAACTGCTATTCTGTTTTTATTTTTGTAATGTATAGGGGCAGTGATGCTGACCATTTTTGTAATATACTTCTCTAAAGTGACCCATTTTGAGCCTTAGCAACTCTCCTCTGTTTTCTGTTTACATAACACAGTGTTAGCAAGTCTCCACTGTTATGTAAACAGAAGACAGAGGAGAGTTGCTAAGGCTCAAAATGGGTCACTTTAGGGATATTTTTCTAATAGAAATGTATGATTTCAATAATTAAAGTATATTACAAAAGTGGTCTGTATCACTGCCCCTGTACATTACACAAATAAAAAAAATAGAATGGCAGTTACACTTTAAATCCTCCTATTCTGCTCCATACTAAAAAGGAATGTGGAGCCTGTAATTGAACTAAGTTGTTAAACAGCATATATCAGTCTAGTCTGAATTCTAGATTACAAACATACTGCGATACACATCCAAAGAGATATCAAGTGGATCATTGCAGCTACACTTGACTTGGAATGTTTAACAGCCCAATTATCAAGGGGTCATTGGAGAAGCATCTACATTTTTATTTATAGTGTATTTTGTTCACTGTATTTGCAATTATGATAAATGTCATTCTACATCAAATCTGATCACTCCAATTGGCATTTCCAATAGGTAAAAAGTACCTACCCGTGAATAAATTAGGGAATATGAATACTAACTTATTACAACGAAAAGGTCAATAAAAAGTATGCAGAATGACAGGAAGAAAAATGATCTCCAATTTAAATTAGCATAACCCAGTGACTTCCAGCTTTCCCTTACATATCTTATATATGATGAATAGATGGTGGAAAAGTGGCACTTGCCAACTGACAGAGCACTGCCTTGGGAAAAAAGCAGTCTACGTTACATTTCAGTGTTATGTGCCATGATAGTATACTGTGGTAGGATACGGAGATTGTGCCTTATGGTTACTGACTTCAGTGCAATTAAATAGGAATTCTGGAAGCTATCATTTCATACCGCCATGAATAACATGATACTGCTGACTTCTGTTTTACCTTCTGGTGTCTTCTTTTAAGTAAAGAGTAAGCAGTTGCTTTGGGATATGAAAAGACATGATGCTCTCTGACATCTGCTCCCGAACACAGATCCACTTGTTGTCAGATGCAGGGAATCTGTAGAACTTGTAGATGGGGTTCTTTAACACTGTTGGGGAAATGGTACATGTTCAAGTTTTGTATCTTTTCAAAGAAATGTCAAACATATTCAGTAATTAACTAGTAAAATAAAAGAATCTAAAGTGCCACATTAAACACACAACAAATCACCACAACTCTATAGTCAGGTCACATTGTAGCGCATGTGAAAGCACTTCAGCACTCCAGAATATAATAGATTTGTGCCTTTTATTCCTTCAGGTCTTAGATATAAGACAGGATTATTCTATTCTAGAGCGTCTGCTATGCAGTAGTAGTCTGTTGAACCTGGAGGAATCTGTTTTGGTGTTGCCGCTGATTTCATTTTACATTATCCCAGAATTTAGCCCATTTTTTCAGCAGTTATACAGTTTTACGTATTGTAAGTAAGGCCACTGGAAGAATCAGTAGTACTGTGATCAGAGACGTAACTTGAAGCTCATGAGCTGAAATCCAAAATCTGTAACACACCATGTGAGATTTACAAAGCTGGCCTCTTCTCACATGTCAAAGGGTCTTTGGGCCATCTAAAACATCCATGACTGCTCTCTCTGTGCCCCTTATAGATACATTTCTGACTGTGATCACGAAGATAACTTAAATGGTGACAGTAGCACTTATCACAGCTTGCCATATATATTCAAAGGGAACCCAGAGCTTCAAAAGTGATGAAAATCACTGTGTAATGTGACCGCTGTTGCTGGACAACAGACATATCCAGTGCTTTTATTGCTGTATAGTCTGTGGTGCAATCCATTTATCCGGATTATCTGTGAATATTGACATAGGGAGAAGGATCCTACCTGAACATCTGTGTGTGTGCCGTGTAATCAACATAATATTTTGTCACATATGTCAGGATCACAATAACTTGAGCCTTTATATTTTTGTATTGTGTTATTTAAGAAGCTTTGTAATTTACAGTATTAAAAACAACTGAAGAACACATTTCTGTATTTACAAAAAAAGGAAAAAACATAGAGGGTCATTTATTATACTGAAATAAGCACAAATTAGGCATATTTCAGGCACAGATCATGGTGCAATGGTTAGTAGCGCCGTTATCTGCAACTTCGCCCAGCTCACACCAGGTCCAAAACTGTGGGTGTGTAGTGGGCGTGGAGAGTGCCTATTTTAGGAAGCTGTTAGGCTACTTTCACACTTGCGTTTGCAAGATCCGTCACAGGCTCTCACAAACGGTCCTGAACTGATCAGTTTTGTCCTAATGCATTCTGAATGGAAAAGGATCCGTTCAGAATGCAGCAGTTTTGCTTCAGTTTGCTTCAGTTCAGTCTCCATTCCGTTTTGGAGGCGTACACTAAAACGCTGCTTGCTGCGTTTTGGTGTCCGCATGAAGAAACTGATGCAAACGGATCCATCATGGCTCACAATGTAAGTCAATGGGGACGGATCCGTTTTGTCTGACACAATAGAAAACGGATCCGTCCTCCATTGACTTTCAATGGAGTTCAAGACGGATCCGTCTTTGCTATGTAAAAGATAATACAAACGGATCCGTTCAGAACGGATGCAGACGGTTGTATTATCAGGACGGATCAGTTTGTGAGAGCCTGGACGGATCTCACAAACGGATCCTGCAAACGTGAGTATGAAAGTAGCCTAACACTTAGAACTGGTGCTGGATGCGCTAAAGTTTGGGAGAGGCTTGCTCCTCTTCAAAACTTCGGCGGATCCTCCACCAGCTATGGGACTTTAGTAAGACTGGCATCTAAGGCCTCTTTCACACGAGCATCGCGGATTTGTTCAGGATGCGTTGCGTTAAAAACGCGCGGATTGCATGCGGATGCAATGCGTTGCGTTGCGTTTTTAACACAACCCCATTCATTTCTATGGAGCCTGGGCTGCGTGAAAAACGCAGAATATAGAACATGCTGCGTTTTTCACGCAACGCAGAAGTGATGCGTGAAAAAAAACGCTCATGTGAAAAGCCCCATTGAAATGAATGGGTCAGGATTCAGTGCGGGTGCAAACACCCCACAATGAAAACAGCCCACAATGCCCAGGCCCCTCATACAGAGAATACGTACCTGGTCTCTGGCGCCTGTGTCCTTTCAGATCCCTCCACGCCCATCGCTACATCTCCCTGTCATGAAGATCACAACATCGGGTGACGGTGCTGGTGCAGCCAATAGCAGGCACCTTGTGTCACATGTGATGTCACCCATGATGCAAGGGGAGCAGGTCCCCATCGCAGCCTGCTATTGGCTGCTTCCCCCATCGCCGGATGGTGTGATCTGCATGATGGGTGATGCAGCGATGGCCAAGGAGGAATCTGAAAGGACACAGGCATTTAAGACCAGGTACGTATTCTCTGTATGAGGGGCCTGGACATTGTATATGTGTGTGTATATTGGGGGGGGGGAGGGTCTGTTTTAATGGTTTGGATAACCCCTTTAACTGACTGAAAAGTTAAAAATTAAGTCTTTTAGAGGGATGCAGAACTCTTGAAATTGCTAAGATATCAGGATCACAGAACCATTAACCTTTTGGTGGAACTAATCGACAGGGTCACAAGAAACGTGTTGAGAGAAAAAAAAGGTGACAATTAATTGCCGAAGATTGAGAAGAATCAAATGTGAAACAACCAGAAACCCATTATCCTCCAGTGTTGTCATATTCCATAATACTAGAATCCAGAATCCTTTAGGAGCAACGGGGGTGTTGCTGTTACACCTAGAGGCTCTGCTCTCTCTGCAACTGCTGTGCCCTCTCTACTCTGATTACTCTGATTAACAGGACCAGGCAGTGAAAACATCCTGGCCCTGTCATAGTGCAGAGGGTGTGGCAGTTGCAGAGAGAGCAGAGCCTCTGGATGTAATGGCAACGCCCCCCGTTGTTCCTAGAGGTTCATTTCCATATATTAAACTAACATTTTTCTCAGTAACACGAGCACATATGAACATGGGACCCAAACAGATGCCTTCAGATGCACATGTAACAGGTCAGCCAGTTTCATAGGTACAAATATGTCTATTAATAGCTGTCCATTCATCCGTTATTTTTATGGGCTGCGTCAGACTTGTTGTCTCCCACTTGTATCTGTTACAGAGTAATAACTAACCCTAACTGTTTCAAAAATGAATACAAACTGGTGTCACAAGTTATAAAGACCCATGTTGACCTTCTGATGAAAAGGGAAACAAATGCCTAGAGTATGGGCACAAACACCATGTAAGTACACTCCACTCTAAATTAGGATTAGTCAGTGGGTAACTACATTTACTATATGTTCAGAAACGTGTAAGAAACCAGATAAATATTAACAACTTTCAGCCTCCAGCTCCGGCAATGTGTTGTACGTCAGACCTACCTTTACTCGCATAAATGTGATAAATTTAGTCCGGCGTTGTATAATGAAAGCAGTGATAAAGCCAGCACACCATAACTCTGCTGGATTTATAACATAAAATATAATAAATGCCATGATTACGGTGTGTTTATGCCAGATATGTGGGCTCAACGACCTTCACATAAAAGCCTTTATTTAAGTAACCATTTCAAAACTTCCAGGAAGCACTACATGAACTTCTTTATTCCTCATAAAACCCCTGAGTTATGACATCTGCATTTACTTTTAAATCGTTTACAGTGAAGAGCCCCAGGAAAAATAATAGTCACAACTCATTTCTATTTTTACACATAAAACATAGCATGAACAGAATATATAATTGGTACGTAGACAGGTTCAAACATTTAATTTCCAAAAGCATTTGAGGCAGCCTATGCAAATGAATAATGTCCTGCCATCTTCTATTACCTGAATGCTTCGAGGTAAGGTCATTCATCACTGGAAAACCTGAGCTTCTATTACAAAACCCTCACCTAGTTAAAGCTGTCCAACTTACATGGCAAAGGGCTAATTCACACACCTCCATTTACTGAAGAACTCCACACAGTTCACATCTAAAACCCAAATTACATTGAGCACATTTCTCATATTAGTGTTCATAATACACATAAGTAGATCAATGCACAAGTGAGATAAACTTTTTTAACAGGGCCTCCAGACCACCGGAGTAGCAGAGAATCCAAGCTCTGAAACAGTGATGGTCCACAGCAAGTCCAGCAGAAGACATTCCCATTTGGAGAGGACTTGTGAACCAATCCCTTGGACTATTTATTAAGGTGTAATTTTCAAATGACCTTTTGGAACTTATCGATGATATATCCAGCAGTGATAATAGAGATGAGTTAAGTTATGAAATATTCAATTCAGCTGCTTCCCCAAATTTCACAAAGAAATACGATTTGTGATGAATTTGTATGGAGCGGGTACAATGATGGTGAATGACAATTGCACCACCTCCTGTGATTGAACCCCTCCGGTGCTACGTTCATCGCTGATTGTGGCATCTGAGGCTACAATTTAGGACTTTGAGGGATTAATCAGGGTTAAAAAAAATACTCACCTTATCTATTTACTTGTGTAGACGCCATCGCGGCCATCTTGATTGAAGACACCGCACAAAATCTTGCACTGGCTGGGTGTGGTGACACCATCACTGATGACATTACTCGCCGTGTCTGGCCGGCATGCTGAAGTCAAGATTTTGCACAGTTTCTGGAATCAAGATGGCCGCGACACCCTTTTCACGCACAAATAGATAAGGAATTTCTAGAAAAATAGATTTGTTACCGTGAAGCCCGAGAAAAATTCGGATCAAAGTCAATTACTAATTGATAATGCAATTTAAAATGCAATTAAAGGAAGACATCCACCTGTTCTGTAGAGACTAAAGGTAGTCCATCTGAATAATTTAATTTTCTCAGGTGGATCTAAAGAACCCCTGCCCACTGGGTACATTTATTCTGCTGGAGTTTAAACCCCATATAATGTCATTTGACAGGACATTTCTCTTAACATGTTGGCACCAATGACAAAGTCAGGGGGAGATGGAAGGTCCTTAAAAATGATTTTAGGGAACTAGGTGAGAAGCTAAAGTCCAGGACCTCCAAAGTAGTGTTTTCAGAAATACTACCAGTGCCACGAGCGTCACTAGAGAGACAACGGGAGATTAGGGAGTTAAATAAGTGGCTCAGAGGCTGGTGCAGGAAGGAAGGGTTTGGGTTCATGGAGAACTGGGCCGACTTCTCTGTCGGCTACAGACTCTACAGTAGGGACGGGCTGCACCTTAATGGGGAGGGTGCAACTGCCCTGGGGGAAAAAATGGTTAGACGGCTGGAGGAGCTTTTAAACTAGGATCTGGGGGGAGGGTGGGGGGTAATACTAATAAGGGGGTAGATAGTGTAGATAGAGAGTGGGTCATAGGAAGGAAAAGTGGGGGGTTAGTGGGGGCTGGGGTTAGTAAGGAATGTAGGGAGAAGACTGTGCAAAACAACAACCAAAGTAACCCAAGAAGCCCGGATATTCATTTCATAAGTAATAGTAAATTGACAAACGGGGTAAAAAATATACAAAGACCTCTTAAGTGTATGTACACTAATGCCAGAAGCCTAACTAAGAAAATTGGCGAACTGGAATTAGTGATGTGTGAGGAGGACTGTGACATAGTGGGAATAACTGAGACATGGCTGGATGATACCTATGACTGGGCAGTTAATGTACAGGGTTACAATCTTTTTAGAAAGGATCGTCAAAACCGGCGAGGGGGAGGGGTCTGCCTTTATATAAAGTCCTGTCTAAAGCCCACAATCCGGGAAGATATAAGTGAGGGACATGAAGATGTGGAGTCACTGTGGGTAGAAATAAATGGAGCCAAAAACAATAATAAAATACTAATAGGAGTTTATTATAAACCACCTAATATATCAGAGGCCACAGAAAATCAATTTCTAAATGAAATAGACGAAGCGGCAAATCAGAATGAGGTTGTTATTATGGGGGACTTCAACTACCCAGATATAGACTGGGAAACTGAAACCTGTATATCTCATAAAGGAAACAGGTTCTTGGCAATAACCAAAGACAATTACCTTTCCCAACTGGTTCAGGACCCGACTAGAGGGACGGCCATACTGGACTTAGTATTAACCAATAGACCTGACAGAACAACAGATGTGCAGGTTGGGGGACACCTGGGTAACAGTGACCATAAAATAATAACCTTTAAATTGTCATTAAAAAAAGCATTTCTTCAGGGAGGAACAAAAATACCAAACTTCAAAAATGCTAAATTTAGCCATCTAAGAGAGGCCATAGGTCTAACTAACTGGGACAAAATCCTCAAAAATAAAAATATAGCCACAAAATGGGATATTTTTAAAAGCATCCTAATATCTAATTGTGAGAGGTACATACCGTATAGGAATAAAATGATAAGAAACAAAAAAAACCAATGTGGATAAATAGAACTGTAAAAAAAGCAATAAATGACAAAAAGAAAGCATTTAAATCACTAAAACAGGAGGGGAGCAAGGAAGCATTGAAAAACTATAAGGAAAAAAATAGAATTTGTAAAAGACAAATAAAAGCAGCTAAACTAGAGACTGAAAGACTAATTGCTAAAGAGAGTAAAACTAACCCTAAAATGTTCTTCAATTATATAAATACTAAAAAGTATAAATCTGAAGGTGTCGGCCCCTTACAGAGTAGTGAGGGGGGAGTAGCAGAGAGCGATGAGGAGAAAGCAAAACTCTTAAATATTTTTTTCTCCACTGTATTCACTGAGGAAAATAAACTGTCAGATGACATGCAGAATATAAAAGTGAATTCCCCTTTAAAAGTGTCCTGTCTGACCCAGGAAGAAGTACTGGGGCGTCTTAAAAAGATTAAAATAGACAAATCGCCAGGACCGGATGGCATACACCCACGTATCCTAAGAGAATTAAGTAATGTCATTGCCAGACCCTTATACTTGATATTTAAGGACTCTATACTGACAGGGAGTGTTCCACAGGATTGGCGCATAGCAAATGTGGTGCCAATATTCAAAAAGGGTCCAAAAACAGAGCCCGGGAACTATAGGCCGGTAAGTTTAACATCTGTAGTGGGTAAACTGTTTGAAGGTTTTCTAAGAGATGCTATCTTGGAGTACCTCAATGAAAATAAGCAAATAACTCCATATCAGCATGGCTTCATGAGGGATCGGTCGTGTCAAACCAATTTAATCAGTTTCTATGAGGAGGTAAGTTCTAGACTTGACCGCGGGGAATCAATGGATATCGTATATCTGGACTTCTCCAAAGCATTTGACACGGTACCACATAAAAGGTTAGTATATAAAATGAGAATGCTTGGCCTTGGAGAAAATGTCTGTATGTGGGTAAGTAAATGGCTCAGTGATAGAAAACAGAGGGTGGTTATTAATGGTACATACTCAGATTGGGTCACTGTAACTAGTGGGGTACCACAGGGGTCAGTATTGGGCCCTATTCTCTTCAATATATTTATTAATGACCTTGTAGAAGGCTTGCACAGTAAAATATCAATTTTTGCAGATGACACTAAACTGTGTAAAGTAATTAACACAGAAGAGGACAGTACACTGCTACAGATGGATCTGGATAGACTGGAGGCTTGGGCAGAGAAGTGGCAGATGAGGTTTAACACTGACAAATGTAAGGTTATGCATATGGGAAGGAATAATGCAAGTCACCAGTACATACTAAATGGTAAAACATTGGGTAACTCTGACATGGAAAAGGACCTAGGAATTTTAGTGAACAGCAAACTAAGCTGCAGAAACCAGTGTCAGACAGCTGCTGCCAAGGCCAATAAGATAATGGGTTGCATCAAAAGGGGCATAGATGCCCGTGATGAGAACATAGTCCTGCCACTTTACAAATCACTAGTCAGACCGCACATGGAGTACTGTGTACAGTTCTGGGCTCCTGTGAACAAGGCAGACAGAGCAGAGCTGGAGAGGGTTCAGAGGAGGGCAACTAAAGTCATAGCTGGAATGGGTGGACTACAGTACCCAGAAAGATTATCAAAATTAGGGTTATTCACTTTAGAAAAAAGACGACTGAGGGGAGATCTAATAACTATGTATAAATATATCAGAGGTCAGTACAGAGATCTCTCCCATGATCTCTTTATCCCAAGGACAGTAACCATGACGAGGGGACATCCTCTGCGCCTGGAGAAAAGAAGGTTTGTTCACAAAAATAGAAGAGGATTCTTTACGGTAAGAGCAGTGAGACTATGGAACTCTCTGCCCGAGGAGGTGGTGATGGTAAGTTCAGTAAAAGAGTTCAAGAGGGGCCTGGATGTATTTCTGGAGGGTAATAATATTACAGGTTATAGTTACTAGATATGGGTTGTTGTTGATCCAGGGAGTAATTCTGATTGCCTGATTGGAGTCGGGAAGGAATTTTTTCCCCTAAAGTGAGGAAAATTGGCTTCTACCGCACAGGGGTTTTTTGCCTTCCTCTGGATCAACTTGTAGGAAAACAGGTCGAACTGGATGGACAGATGTCTTTTTTCGGCCTTATAAACTATGTTACTATGTTACTATGTTACTATCATTGCATTTCCCTTTAGCCTACTGTGATCTCAATGGACTGAAAATGTTGCTGAAGTGACGGGAAATGCAGCATGATAGCTTCTCTTATGATGTGGTCACAGCTTTGAAGCCCACTCGGTAGCTACAGAATTTATACTACTTCAGGTGACAGGTCATGCAGTGTTGTTTAGCCAGAAATATCGCCTTGAAGAGGTTGTGCCATAAACTACTTTTCACTCTGAAGTTTATTTTCATCAATTACTGTAGCTCCCATTCTTCCTTGGACAGTTTTTATTTTCAAATTTACCCCATTTGCAGTTCTCTCTTATCCCCCATGATTAAAAACTACTTCCTGGTTTGTCATTTGTCTGCTGTCCCATCATGCCTTAGGGCAGTGAGATGTGTCCTGACATTAGCAGATCATGTGACACTAACCACGCCCCTTGTTCTTACCAATGACGCTTCCTACGTCCTACATTAAGGCCCCTTTCACACTAGCGAGTTTTCCGAGCGGGTGCAATGCGTGATGTGAACGCATTGCACCCGCACTGAATCCTGACCCATTTTTTTCATTGGGGCTTTTCATATGGGCAAATTTTTTCACGCATCAGTTTGCCGTTGCGTGCAAATCGCAGCATGTTCTATATTCTGCGTTTTTCACGCATCCCTGGGCCCACTGAAGTGAATGGATCTGCGTGAAAATCGCATTGCATCCGCACACAAGTGCGGGCGCAATGCGTTTTTAACTCATGATTGCTTAGAGATGTAGTTTGTAAACATTTAGTTTTTTATCACGCGCGTGCGAAATGCATCCATACGCATCGCACCCGTGCAGAAAAAACTGAACGAACATACGCAATCGCAGTCAAAACTGACTGCGATTGCGTGTGGATTGGTGAGAGTTTCCGCAACGCACCCTGAGCGCATCCGGACTGAGTCCGGATCGCTCGTGTGAAAGGGGCCTAAAAGGCACCAACGAAGGATGCAACCAAATGCAACTGAAGATCGAAACTGATTTGCCACAGGGCGCACTGGTAGGCTAATAACTTTTGAAAAAGAAAGTTTTGATAAATAGTGGTATTTGGGGAAAGGGAGTCATATCTGTTGGGTGGGATACATTTATATTAATAGCACAACCCCTTTAATATTCTCTGTTACTTAGTGTAAAATCTCTTCAAGATACATTTTTTACACAAAAATTGATGAATATACCTTGAGCATTAGAAAATCTGATGTTTGGATGTGAACGACATGTCAGAGTTGAGTATTTGAATAGTGGTCTATGACAGTCCTTGTTGGTTTTAATTTAGATAGTCTTCTATAAATAATAAACTGTAAAAGTGTAAAACAGAAGTATGTATGTACCTGCACCTGCCTCAATTTTCCTCCATATTATTGTTGTTACTATGGTGTGCTCTAATCAGGACCCATTTCACTTTTCTAGAACATGGTCAACATTCCTGGTTTAAGAAAAAAATATTTAGCTCAGAACTGCTTTTTTTTCTTTTTAAGATTAAAACATTAAAGGATATGAACACCTTCGTAAAAAAAAAAAAATTACACAAATTAATTTATTTTGTGGAGAAAATAATTTCTCCCATTGGTTGTATTTATTTTTCTTTTTTTCTTTTCCTTCTACAGCCTGCTGTGCTTCCTATACACAGCAGGCTGCTTCCAGTGAGTTTACAGAGAATCCGTCAGATGACGGATTTTCTGTAGCTCCTCCTGCCTCCACCGGAAGCACGCACTGTCTCCCTGCTACTGACTGCTAATGACAGCCCCAGCCTGCCATGTATTTTACAGCTCCTAATACACATTAGAGGCTGGGCACTTTCCTTATCAGCCCTGCCGTGTGTATTAGGGCTGTAAAACATGTCTCAGGCTGGGGCTGTCATTAGTATACACAGGAGTAATGACGGCCCCCCCTTCCATTCAGTATGGCAGCGCAGCTGTGCTGCACACATAACTTTCTCCCCCTCCAGCCCCCCAGTGCGGGTCCCCTCAGCCTCCCTCCCCTAGCAGGGTAGAAAAGAACCCCCCCCCTTCCCCAGCACGGCAGCACAGAACATCGCCCCCCCCCCTTCAGGATGGCCGAGCAGAGCAGAGTGTCAACAATAATAGCTGACACTCTACTTGATAACCCCCTCCATGCTGTGGTCCGGTAGGACAGTATACAGTGTACTGCAGTGTATTGTCAATGCATCAGACCACTGGATCTTCAAGAACCAAGTGGGTCTGGGTTAAAAAAAAAAGTGGAAAAAAGTAAAAAAAAAAAAAAAATCCCAAACATACTTCTTCCTATAATATATATATATATATATATATATATATATATATATATATATATATATTAGGAAGAAGTATATAATATATATATAAATATATATAAATATATATATATATATATATATATATATATATAAAATAACATATAATTGATTAAAAATGTAAAAAATAAAAAACACTCAACATGCTTGGTATCGCCGCCATGTTACTTTTACCGCACGGTGAACGCCATAAAAAAAAAAGAAAGAAAAAAAACTATGATGGAATTGCAATTTTGCCTACCCCACTTCCCAAAAAATGCTATAAAAAGTGATTAAGAGTCATATGTACCCAAAATTTGTACCAATCAAACCGTCACTTCATCCCACAAAAAATGAGCCCCTACCTAAGACAATTGGCTAAAAAAAAAAAGGCTTTCAGAAAATAGACACAAAAACAGGATTTTTTTCAAAAATGCTTCTATTGTGTAAATTAAAATAAAAAAATAGACATATTAGGTGTTGCTCTGTCCATACCAACCTGCTCTATAAAATAGCATGTTATCCAACCTGTCTCGTAAACGCTGTAAAAAAAAAAAATTTGGAGAAAAAAAGCCATTTTTTATCACCTTACATCACAAAAAAAGTAATACCAAGCGATCAAAACGTCATATGTGCCCTAAAATGGTACCAATCAAACAGTCATCTCATCCCGCAAAAAATGAGCCCCTACCTAAGACAATCGCCCAGAAAATATAAATAAATATGGCTTTCAGAAAATGGAAACACAAAAACATGTTTGTTTTTTTTCAAAAATGCTTTTATTGTATAAAATAAAATGTAAAAAATGCACATATTAGGCATAGCTGTGTCCGTAATAACCTGCTCTATAAAAATAGCATGTGATCCAACCCATCTGGTGAACGTGTTAAAAAAATAAAAAAATCAGGCCAAAAATTTTTACAAAAAATGTAATGCCAAGCGATTAAAAAGTCATATGTGCCCCAAAATAGTACCAATCAAACCGTCATCTCATCCCACAAAAAATGAGCCCCTACCTAAAACAATTGCCCAAAAGATAAAAAAGATATGGCTTTCAGAAAATGGAGACACTAAAATATGATTTTTTTGTTTCAAAACTGCTCAAAACCAAAATATATTCCTAAAAAAAACAGACATATTAGATATGGCCGCGTCCGTAACAACCTGCTCTAAATAAATATCACATGATCCAACCTGTCTGGTAAACGCCGTAAAAAAAAAGTAAAATAAAAACCGTGCCAAAAAAAAACATTTTTTATCACCTTACAACACAAAAAGTGTAATATCAAGCGATCAAAAAGTCATGTGTACCCCAAAATGGTAACAATCAAACCGCCATCTCATCCTGCAAAAATTGAGGCCCTACATAAGACAGTCGCCCAAAAAATAAAAAAAATATATAGCTTTCAGAAAATGGAGACACAAAAGCATGATTTTTTTTCCAAAAATGCTTTTGTGTAAAAAAAAATGTAAAAAATGCACATCACCGGTATCACTGCATCTGTAACAACCTGCTCTATAAAAATATCATGTGATCCAACCCATCTGGTGAATGCCGTAAAAGAATAAAATATGTACCAAAAAAGCCATTTTTTTAATCACCTTACATCACAAAAAGTATAATACCAAACGATCAGAAAGTCATATGTGCCCCAAAATGGTACCAATGAAACCATCATCTCATCCCGCAAAAAATCAGACCCTACTTACAACAATCGCCCAAAACATATAGCTTTCAGAAAATGGAGACACAAAAACATGATTTTTTTTCAAAAATGTCTTTATTGTGTAAATCCAAAATAAAATTGAAAAAAAACAGACATATTAGGTAACGCTGCATTGTTACGACCTGCTCTATAAAATATATATATATATATATATATATATATATATATATATATATATATTTGTTAACAATGGCAGCACAGCAGGCCAAATATAAATACGGAGGTGCAGGCCAATGAATCTTGCAACAAATCCAGGACAATATAAAAATGTAAAAAATGGCGGCACTCTCACAAAAAATGAGTGAAACGAAAAACACTTTGTTCACCCCTGTGGTCGCAACTAGGGATGAGCGAACTTATGTTTCAAGTTTGGCGTACAAGGTTCAGGTTATGTAAGAATTCCGTTATGGATTCCGCTACCACGAACCATAACTAAGGGTCCATTCAAAAGTCTACATAATGGGTCTGCAATTTTCAATGGGGCCGCAAAAGATGCGGATAGCACACCATGTACTGTCCGCATTCGCACTTCCGTTCCCCGACCCTGGAAAAAAATAGAAGAATAGAACATGTCCTATTCTTATCCGCAGCCACAGACAAGAATAGCCATTTCTATAGTGCCGGCCATGTGCGGACTGCAAAATGCGGAACGCACATGGCCGGTGTCTGCGTTTTGCGGATCCACAATTTGAGCATGGCAAAACAGTTGCAGACGTGTAAATGGACCCTTTTGGTCCGTGGTAGAAGAATCTATTACGGAATTCTTAGATAACCTAAACCTTGTACGCCGAACTTGAGACCCTAGTCGCAATGTTTCAGCTCATAGCTTGAAAAAAGACACTGTGAATGAGCTGAAAACATTGCGACCACAGGGGTGAATAAAGTGTTTGAGTCATATAGTCATTTATCAAAATGGTGTAAAGTAGAACCGGCTTAGTTGCCCTTAGCAACCAATCAGATTTCACCTTTCATTTTTCACAGCTTCATTGGAAAATGAGAGGAAGAATCTGATTGGTTGCTATCGGCAACTAAGCCAGTTCTACTTTACAACAGTTTTGTGTACTTCTATGTGTACAGAGCATGCATCCATACGCATCGCACCCGTGCAGAAAAAACTGAACGAACATACGCAATCGCAGTCAAAACTGACTGCGATTGCGTGTGGATTGGTGAGAGTTTCCGCAACGCACCCTGAGCGCATCCGGACTGAGTCCGGATCGCTCGTGTGAAAGGGGCCTAAAAGGCACCAACGAAGGATGCAACCAAATGCAACTGAAGATCGAAACTGATTTGCCACAGGGCGCACTGGTAGGCTAATAACTTTTGAAAAAGAAAGTTTTGATAAATAGTGGTATTTGGGGAAAGGGAGTCATATCTGTTGGGTGGGATACATTTATATTAATAGCACAACCCCTTTAATATTCTCTGTTACTTAGTGTAAAATCTCTTCAAGATACATTTTTTACACAAAAATTGATGAATATACCTTGAGCATTAGAAAATCTGATGTTTGGATGTGAACGACATGTCAGAGTTGAGTATTTGAATAGTGGTCTATGACAGTCCTTGTTGGTTTTAATTTAGATAGTCTTCTATAAATAATAAACTGTAAAAGTGTAAAACAGAAGTATGTATGTACCTGCACCTGCCTCAATTTTCCTCCATATTATTGTTGTTACTATGGTGTGCTCTAATCAGGACCCATTTCACTTTTCTAGAACATGGTCAACATTCCTGGTTTAAGAAAAAAATATTTAGCTCAGAACTGCTTTTTTTTCTTTTTAAGATTAAAACATTAAAGGATATGAACACCTTCGTAAAAAAAAAAAAATTACACAAATTAATTTATTTTGTGGAGAAAATAATTTCTCCCATTGGTTGTATTTATTTTTCTTTTTTTCTTTTCCTTCTACAGCCTGCTGTGCTTCCTATACACAGCAGGCTGCTTCCAGTGAGTTTACAGAGAATCCGTCAGATGACGGATTTTCTGTAGCTCCTCCTGCCTCCACCGGAAGCACGCACTGTCTCCCTGCTACTGACTGCTAATGACAGCCCCAGCCTGCCATGTATTTTACAGCTCCTAATACACATTAGAGGCTGGGCACTTTCCTTATCAGCCCTGCCGTGTGTATTAGGGCTGTAAAACATGTCTCAGGCTGGGGCTGTCATTAGTATACACAGGAGTAATGACGGCCCCCCCTTCCATTCAGTATGGCAGCGCAGCTGTGCTGCACACATAACTTTCTCCCCCTCCAGCCCCCCAGTGCGGGTCCCCTCAGCCTCCCTCCCCTAGCAGGGTAGAAAAGAACCCCCCCCCTTCCCCAGCACGGCAGCACAGAACATCGCCCCCCCCCCTTCAGGATGGCCGAGCAGAGCAGAGTGTCAACAATAATAGCTGACACTCTACTTGATAACCCCCTCCATGCTGTGGTCCGGTAGGACAGTATACAGTGTACTGCAGTGTATTGTCAATGCATCAGACCACTGGATCTTCAAGAACCAAGTGGGTCTGGGTTAAAAAAAAAAGTGGAAAAAAGTAAAAAAAAAAAAAAAAATCCCAAACATACTTCTTCCTATAATATATATATATATATATATATATATATATATATATATATATATTAGGAAGAAGTATATAATATATATAAATATATATAAATATATATATATATATATATATATATATATATATATATATAAAATAACATATAATTGATTAAAAATGTAAAAAATAAAAAACACTCAACATGCTTGGTATCGCCGCCATGTTACTTTTACCGCACGGTGAACGCCATAAAAAAAAAAGAAAGAAAAAAAACTATGATGGAATTGCAATTTTGCCTACCCCACTTCCCAAAAAATGCTATAAAAAGTGATTAAGAGTCATATGTACCCAAAATTTGTACCAATCAAACCGTCACTTCATCCCACAAAAAATGAGCCCCTACCTAAGACAATTGGCTAAAAAAAAAAAGGCTTTCAGAAAATAGACACAAAACAGGATTTTTTTCAAAAATGCTTCTATTGTGTAAAATAAAATAAAAAAATAGACATATTAGGTGTTGCTCTGTCCATACCAACCTGCTCTATAAAATAGCATGTTATCCAACCTGTCTCGTAAACGCTGTAAAAAAAAAAAATTTGGAGAAAAAAAGCCATTTTTTATCACCTTACATCACAAAAAAAGTAATACCAAGCGATCAAAACGTCATATGTGCCCTAAAATGGTACCAATCAAACAGTCATCTCATCCCGCAAAAAATGAGCCCCTACCTAAGACAATCGCCCAGAAAATATGAATAAATATGGCTTTCAGAAAATGGAAACACAAAAACATGTTTTTTTTTTCAAAAATGCTTTTATTGTATAAAATAAAATGTAAAAAATGCACATATTAGGCATAGCTGTGTCCGTAATAACCTGCTCTATAAAAATAGCATGTGATCCAACCCATCTGGTGAACGTGTTAAAAAAATAAAAAAATCAGGCCAAAAATTTTTACAAAAAATGTAATGCCAAGCGATTAAAAAGTCATATGTGCCCCAAAATAGTACCAATCAAACCGTCATCTCATCCCACAAAAAATGAGCCCCTACCTAAAACAATTGCCCAAAAGATAAAAAAGATATGGCTTTCAGAAAATGGAGACACTAAAATATGATTTTTTTGTTTCAAAACTGCTCAAAACCAAAATATATTCCTAAAAAAAACAGACATATTAGATATGGCCGCGTCCGTAACAACCTGCTCTAAATAAATATCACATGATCCAACCTGTCTGGTAAACGCCGTAAAAAAAAAGTAAAATAAAAACCGTGCCAAAAAAAAACATTTTTTATCACCTTACAACACAAAAAGTGTAATATCAAGCGATCAAAAAGTCATGTGTACCCCAAAATGGTAACAATCAAACCGCCATCTCATCCTGCAAAATTGAGGCCCTACATAAGACAGTCGCCCAAAAATAAAAAAAATATATAGCTTTCAGAAAATGGAGACACAAAAGCATGATTTTTTTTCCAAAAATGCTTTTGTGTAAAAAAAATGTAAAAAATGCACATCACCGGTATCACTGCATCTGTAACAACCTGCTCTATAAAAATATCATGTGATCCAACCCATCTGGTGAATGCCGTAAAAGAATAAAATATGTACCAAAAAAGCCATTTTTTTAATCACCTTACATCACAAAAAGTATAATACCAAACGATCAGAAAGTCATATGTGCCCCAAAATGGTACCAATGAAACCATCATCTCATCCCGCAAAAAATCAGACCCTACTTACAACAATCGCCCAAAACATATAGCTTTCAGAAAATGGAGACACAAAAACATGATTTTTTTTCAAAAATGTCTTTATTGTGTAAATCCAAAATAAAATTGAAAAAAAACAGACATATTAGGTAACGCTGCATTGTTACGACCTGCTCTATAAAATATATATATATATATATATATATATATATATATATATATATATATATATTTGTTAACAATGGCAGCACAGCAGGCCAAATATAAATACGGAGGTGCAGGCCAATGAATCTTGCAACAAATCCAGGACAATATAAAAATGTAAAAAATGGCGGCACTCTCACAAAAAAATGAGTGAAACGAAAAACACTTTGTTCACCCCTGTGGTCGCAACTAGGGATGAGCGAACTTATGTTTCAAGTTTGGCGTACAAGGTTCAGGTTATGTAAGAATTCCGTTATGGATTCCGCTACCACGAACCATAACTAAGGGTCCATTCAAAAGTCTACATAATGGGTCTGCAATTTTCAATGGGGCCGCAAAAGATGCGGATAGCACACCATGTACTGTCCGCATTCGCACTTCCGTTCCCCGACCCTGGAAAAAAATAGAAGAATAGAACATGTCCTATTCTTATCCGCAGCCACAGACAAGAATAGCCATTTCTATAGTGCCGGCCATGTGCGGACTGCAAAATGCGGAACGCACATGGCCGGTGTCTGCGTTTTGCGGATCCACAATTTGAGCATGGCAAAACAGTTGCAGACGTGTAAATGGACCCTTTTGGTCCGTGGTAGAAGAATCTATTACGGAATTCTTAGATAACCTAAACCTTGTACGCCGAACTTGAGACCCTAGTCGCAATGTTTCAGCTCATAGCTTGAAAAAAGACACTGTGAATGAGCTGAAAACATTGCGACCACAGGGGTGAATAAAGTGTTTGAGTCATATAGTCATTTATCAAAATGGTGTAAAGTAGAACCGGCTTAGTTGCCCTTAGCAACCAATCAGATTTCACCTTTCATTTTTCACAGCTTCATTGGAAAATGAGAGGAAGAATCTGATTGGTTGCTATCGGCAACTAAGCCAGTTCTACTTTACAACAGTTTTGTGTACTTCTATGTGTACAGAGCATGTACAGAGTGTGTCGTCACTGTACTAATCTGTGTGGGAGAAGTGACCGCTCCTGGTTCTGACTATAGATATCTGCACTAACGTTATGAGCAGAAATATCTATTGTGTCTACAAATAATGGACTTTCTACAGAAGGAAAGAGAACTAGATCTGCTGATTACAGGCTGTAGCATACTGTAAGACTCATCATGTTGTGGATTGGAATGAAATGTCACTACCAAGTTACTTGCAAGCTTGCTTATACTGTGTGTAAGAGGCTGCTAGCTGTGCTGGCGGAGCTCTGTGCTGGTGCATGTGAAATCAACAGGAACGCCCACAGAGCTTCTCAGGAGAGGACAGCAGATAGGAAAACTCATATCAGAGCATTTCTGAATGTATGTGAAGCAAAGCTGATACCAGATAACTAACAAGTGCAATTTTTTATGTGCTGCATTATGGTAATATATGGGGTTATTGTTTTTTAGTGCACAAAGGTGTCCATAGCCTTTAAGAGTTTCTTGCAGTAACCTGGATGTTTGGGATGCGTATACTGTATGTAGCTCATGAAAATTAAAGAGATTTCCCTTACTAGCCCTGTACTACAACTACTGCCTCATTACATGAAGTTAAATATCTTCTCAGCAGCCAGGAGACACTGGTGCAGAGCACCAAGGGGACAGACAAAACTGTAGCCAGGAAACAAGCCAAGTCACAGTAGGCAGCATACAAGCAATTCAGTAAACAGTCCAAAGGACAGGCCAGGCAACACAGGATGAGGAAAAGGCAAAAGCCAGGTCAATCAGTGATGGGTTAACTTTGAAAACAGGTAGAGCTTGGTAAATGGACAGGCAAACATGAAAATAACACCTGTTTTCAAGAAACTAGCTAACTAGAACCGATTGCTCAGACACCTTCCCACAGGGGAATATGTCAAATATAATCTAAGATGACTAGCCATTCACTGGAAAAGATTAAGTTGCACGTACTGGCCCTTTAAGAGTGAGAGGCAGCACATGCCTTTTGGGTACCAGGTGGGGCAGCAGTAGTGGCACACTGGCATGAAGGGAACCAGCACAGTGCTACTGTGGCGGCTGCACTGTGAGGAAGAAGGAACACAGGTTATAGTTACTAGAGATGGGTTATTGATCCAGGTAGTTATTCTGATTGCCTGATTGGAGTCGGGGAGTAATTTTTTCCCGTGAAGTGAGGAAAATTGGCTTCTACCTCACAGGGT
Organism: Rhinella marina; assembly: GCA_900303285.1. Lineage (NCBI taxonomy): Eukaryota > Metazoa > Chordata > Amphibia > Anura > Bufonidae > Rhinella > Rhinella marina. Next base: position 345,886 of record ONZH01030824.1, on the reverse strand, counting down.
TTTTTTTTTTTGCCTTCCTCTAGATCAACTTGAAAGGATAAAAGGCCAAACTGGATGGACAGATGTCTTTTTTTCAGCCTTACAAACCGCACTACAAACAGCCGGAGGAAATAAAGAAGGTGGTGGGAACAGAGCACTGGCATAACACCCAGGTGAAGACTTAGCAACTGAGGTCCCATTGATTACATTCTTCTGACCTCCTTAATACAATGATGACTTGAAGCTTATGAATGACAATATAGCATCTTACAATAGTTACATAAATGTGAAACTATCACATTACATGTATAAATGAGCTCCCTTTTCTATTAATATTATTATTATTAGTGTTTTTCTACACAGCTTGTCCTCACTATCCTTCATTTTGTCCAAATATGTTGGTGACCATATTGAATAATCATCCCACATGTACTGTAACATTAGTCCAATTACTGACTTTAATTGAATTAGACAAGACGTTACTGCCAGCACTTCAACATATTTCCATGGTACATTCTCTCATATACGATTATGGAAATGTCTAATTGGAAAGATGTTACTTTGAACTTTTATCATAAACCCTGTACATGTAAACCATGGTTTTATTCTTTAAACACTGTGGGAGATTTTTCACTGTTTTCTGGCACTGACAATACACTGATCTAAAGCCCATGCATCATTTTTACATTTAACAAATGCATCAGAAAAAGTCAGAGCCTCAGAATTGTGTCACCTTTCAATCATTTATAGACATTTCCATTAACTTTTTTAGTGAAGAGGCATAAAAAGATGTCAAGTCTGACCCGATGTTGTTGTAGTCTATGCCTGTTTATAAATCTTTCCCATTGAGTTTAAATTATCAGTAAGGGAGAGTTCAAATTTAGATTTCATTTTCTGTTCTTCTGATCTGTCAGAAGAACAGGAAAAAAAAACAGGATTCTGTACAAAAAAAAAAAAAAAAACAGATCCTGTTGCACATTTGGCATCTACTTGAGCCACTTCCATCTGAGATCTGTTTTTTAGACAGAAAAAAAGTCCTGCATGCAGTAAGGCAGAAACCATCAACTAGTTGTGGTGTCTGCATGGACAGACGTGCAGGTAGAATTTAGGGTTCACTTGTTCCCCCCATGACAGATTGATCCTGTCTTATCTATACATAGAGGTGATATCATTACAAGCAGGATAATTATGATAGATAAGCAGATAACTGCAGTACAGTGATCTGTACAGACCAAGAAGTGCCGCCTATTATTAGGCTTAGTGGCCAGTGCAAAAACTGCAAGATTTTAGTGAAATTAAAAATAACATCATGAAAACTTCTTTAAAAATACATTAAACATAAAAACGTGATTTAAACAATAGGTCATTTTCTGATGATACATTCCCGTTAAGGCCGGTTTCACACGACCGTGTTTCACGGCCCGATACGGGCCGTGAAAGCCCGACCTGTGCTCCTCCAGAGGACGGGAGCGCACGGCGTCATTGGTTGCTATGACGCCGTGCGCTTCCTGAGGCCGTCGCTGTACAGTGAAACACTGTACACGCTCGTATACAGTGTTTCACTGTACGGCGGCTGCCTCAGGAAGCGCACGGCGTCATAGCAACCAATGACGCCGTGCGCTCCCGTCCTCTGGAGGAGCACAGGTCGGGCTTTCACGGCCCGTATCGGGCCGTGAAACACGGTCGTGTGAAACCGGCCTAAGGCAAACTTCACTTATAGACAACATTCCTCAATATGTGGAACATAAAGGAAAACGTATTTCATTCGTAGGAAGGGTTAATTTTATAGAACTCGCCAACTACAGCTCTACTTGTTCAGGATACCATGCACACATCCTCTGGATTTGTTTTTGGAATGAGAGTCCTTGAAAAATTAATCCCTCTAATGTTAAGTATATAAAGCTGTTTCAAGACTAGTTTACAAATGAGTATATCATTAGCATATAGTCTTGCTTTCCTTTTATAAATTAGTTCAGGGGTAAGGTTTGGGATTTTGTGCTTCCTATTATTTTCCCTTCATGGCTCAAACAATATTTGTCATCTGATTGTTTATTATTGTATTATATAAATAATCTTTGTACATTTTAATACTGCAGATCTAATCCACTTAATCTTGAATTATTTGCAGCTGTGTGTAAATATGCATAAGTAAGGATAATTAATCACTGTAACAATACACAGCACTATAAAGAAGGGAAAATAGAACAAAATAATATATCCTGTGTAAGTGAATTATTTAAAAGATCATAAGAAACAAACAAATACAGATTGTACTGCACTTCTGCAGCCTCCCCCCCCCCCCAGCTACCAATAAAGTACATGATTCTCTTCATTCCAATAGCCATTTCCACTGTTGAAAAAAGCAATAGTGGAACAGAGGGCTTTATAACCCTACTTTCTGTAAACTTCCTGTTTAACATGTGGCATCACTAGAGAGAACACATGGACCCAGAGATCTCCCCGTTCATTCCTCCATTGTTCTGCTAGATTTATTTCCGGCTGGGAGATCATTGGGTGTGTCTTTTCTACTGTAGCTCTTTCCCTGTGACTAACACAGAAGATATGGCTGATGACAGTTGAAGATTCAAACTGAGCACGTGCAACCACCACAGTGAGATGGACAAGAAATAAGGATAAGAACAAAAAGCAGGTGAAGGTACATTTTATTGAATAACTCAGTGGCTATACTAAAACTTTAATTATATGCAATTACAAAAGTATTCAGATAGCTTAGAATTATCTCATAACATGACTTCACGGATGAAGCCTTCCTGCCCCCTTCTCTCCTAGCCACCCCCTTATTTTTTTAACTAAATCCAGATATTTATGTCCATGTCCATCTGAGATAACCTATTCTTAAAATAAAGCTGTCCTGTAAATCAGCTGTGATCGTCAAGGGAAACTGTAGGAGACTAAGCGCCAAATGAATTGTGAATATGTCAATTAGCTGTGATTACAAAGGGAACGGCAGGAGACCACTCATTAAATGAATGGTGACCACATAATACATGATTGCTCCGAGTCTGCAAGACTGGAACTTCTTTTTCAAGTAAGAGTCCTGAGCAGAAGACACTATAATATATCCAAATGCCCTAATATGGGACGGTAGTGCTCTTGCAGGTATCTAAATCTTAATACATCCTATACAAATGTCTGCTAGGAAGCCATGATGGAACTGTCCTGTAATGGGCTTTTAGCTCTAGGAAAATAAGCTGTTGCTTTGCAAGGGGGCAGACATATAGACCTCATCTGTTTAGATCTGCCACAAATATTTAGCTTTTCATTGCAGCAATTAAATCTATTATATTATAACTCCTTCATTTTACATCATGTATGTATCCGTCATGAGCAAGGACATCTTTGTACTCAGTGATATACATATATCTCCCAAAGATCTTACGGTTGATATACACAGATGGGCTCTTGATGCATCTGCCAGGATAACTCTGATCTCAGAAGTTTAATGCCTTGTTCAATAGTTCGATAGCCAAGTTCAAGAGTGACCACAGAATCTATGCTGTTAGATAGAGGACGGGGCTCCCTCTGTTACCCCATAACCCTGCCAATAGGTTGTCATGGCAATCAGAGCCCTATTCAAGACTCACAGGTCTGCCATCTTAATATACCTATAGGACATGGCCTAACAGGATGCCTGTCAGTGTTACGTTGATAGGCATAATACACTATTATACAGATATATTGCAATGTATGATGTCAGTGACTGTGTTTTCCAGTGATCAAGTTCCTTAGTGGGACTAAACAAATTAAAAAAAAGTTAAAAAATAAAATGGAAAAAATAACATAAAATCACATTTTCTCCCTTTAATCATGTAAAAATAAAGCAATAAATATAATTTATTAGTACTTCTGTAATTATCTTAACTATAAAGCCATCATGTTATTTAACCCACATACAGTGAACCCTGTAAGGAAACAAATTACCGTAAATAAAAAGCAATACCAGAACTGATCTTCCTTTTGTTCATAACACGTTAATAAAAAAAATAAAAAGTTAAAAAACTGGTACATTCCCAAAAATAGCTCCACCAATGTAAAAAATAAACAAGTTATGGCTCTCAGAATATTGTCACTCAAAAACTAATTTTTAAATAAGGGTTTTTATTGGGCAAAAGCAGTAAAGCATTTTTATAACTAAATTTGATATTGTCGTAATTGAGTCCTGACTCACAAAATAATGTATTTATATCACACAGTAAGCATTGTAAAACAAAACCCAAAAAATTGTACCATCATAAGTTATGATTCTTGAAACCCAGCGAAGAAATAGAGAAAAAAAATTATCTCAAAGCATTTTCGTCCTGAAGGCCAAAAATGACTGGGTCGTGAAGGGGTTACGATGAATAGCAAATAATTGATGGTTGCACTTCACCCTTAAAACAACAGATGAGATGCTTTACAAAGTTTTGCAATGTGTAATGATAGTGACCTTTTGATCCTCTTGGATAAATAGAGGGTAATGTATCAACAGTCAGGTTGGCACTGGCGGCAGTCCCAGGTTGCTTCTATGAAAATTACAGGCAGAAGATACAGTATTTCAGAAGTCTTTTCATGACATAAATAAGTTCACGTGCTTAGCCATGCTTAGCGTGAGAAAGAGGATTCTATGGCATGTCTGTTTAGGGCAGAACATAGGTTTGCAGTCTTACAACAACGCAAAAGCATAAATCATAGACCACCGTATCTTACCTGCAGTTAATAAGGGCAGATTGTCAATTCCACTGAACATTTCAGGTGAAGAACATTCACACACTAAGGCGCACTGCGTAAAGATATAAAGATAGTTAGGAAATATACAGAATATCATGTAGCATATTGATTGTTACTATGCTCATGATAAATGTACCCTGATATTCAAATTATATTGTTAATATTACGGCTGAACATACATTTCCACTGTAGCGGCCACAAAGGAAATGTATGTCAGGAGCTCTCCCAGCCAAATCAATATGCAGGACGGGGCTGGGAGCAGGGGTGGGATTCAAATTTTTAACAACAGGTTCCCGACTCAACAGTGGACATGCGGCATCATGACACATGTTTGCATATATGTATATACACCATATATATGCAACACACATATATAGAAATACACCATATACATGGTACACATACATAAATACACCGCATATACACTACACACACATACCACCCAACTAAGGAGCTAAACTATCAGAGCACCAGATCGGGACTGAGCCGGTAAGGGGTTGTTCACATATCAGTTATTTGATCAGTTATTTCCATCAGTTATTGTCAGCCAAAACCAGGAGTGGACACTAAACAGAGATGAGGTATAATGAAAAGATCTGCACCTGTTTGGTGTTTCTGACCCGCACCTGGTTTTGGCTCAAAATAACCGATGGCAATAACTGATCAAATAACTGATATGTGAACAACCCCTAACACGGTTCTCCGATCCAGTTGTAATTTTAACAACTGGATCTGGAGAACTGGAGGGAACGGACTAAATCCTATGCCTGGCTGGAAGGGTCATCATGCTGATCCGGCAAATCCCATCAAGTTGACCTGTCAGTGGGACTAGTAACCGAAGCAATCAGGGTTCTGATATGCTCAATCCTAGAGCTAGGTGGGAGATTTAAGACTGATCTGACTTCTGGCTTGCGTTGTGGATTTTCCCTGCTTATATCTACTCTCCTGGTAATTGACTCTGGCTTGTGATCGTACACATAGGTTTGGGTCCCGCACAGATCGGACATTGGTTGTATATCCTAGTCATATTCCACCAAAGAGTTAGATGGGCTAAGCCCTTTAAAGTTTTTATTTTAAAAATCATGTCTTCTCATTATTAGTGTCGAGCGAATTGAGCTTTGGGTCATAGATCTGAAGTCAATTCATTCTAACACTTCATTTTAATGCTGTCCTGTCTCTGTACAGCATTAGGGCTCATGCACACGACCAAATGTTTTTTGCAGTCCATAAAAAACGTATATGCAAAAAATACGGATGACATCCATGTGCATTCCGTATTTTGTGGAAAGGAACAGCAGGTTCCTAATAGAAAAGTCCTATTCTTGTTTGTAACGCAGACAATAATAAAACGTGTTCTTTTAAATTCTTTTATTTTTCAAGAAATATTTTATGTTTAACAGAAAAAAACAATAATATTCCACTGTTTAGTGGTACAATTTCAAGATTATATATGGATATTACAGACATAAAGGATTAGGGAACAAGTGAAGGGAAAGAGGTGGGAAGGGTAGTAGAATAATTAGGCATCCAAGAAAATATTATTATGGAATCACAGGACGTGTTCTATGTTTTTGCGGAACAGTCATACAGAAACATAATGCACATGGAGTAACCTCTGTTTTTTTTTTTGCCGACCCACCGAAATGAATGGTTCCGCATAAAAAATGGAAGGTATGTGGAAAGAAAACACATTTGTGTGCATGAGCTCTTAAAATGTATTGCCTCCGTTGACGCAAAATTAGTTTCACCCAAAGTGAAAGATGCACCCAAAGGTTCAGAAAAGAATACTGAATTCATTCACTGAAAGTCTCATGCGACTTCGGGTCAAACAAATGTTTCCTCCCCAGAAGCAATACATGACCTGTCTCTGTACAGCATTAAAACAAAGTGTTAGAACAAATCAACCTTGGTTCTATGATCAACACTACTCATTATGTTAGGGGGGTTAGTGACCCCGTCTGCCTTCTTGTGAATTCAAATGGGTTTGAGAAAAAGAAAAAGCTAGATATGTTCCCTGCTATCATACGGCAAGCAGGTGTAACAAAATGCGAGCTTTCATTACTGTTCCTGCCACTTCCTAATCGTTATGCAAATTGACCTAGCTGATGAGGATATTTTTTTAAAGTACGTACCAATGAAGAACATTTTACCTATTGATAAAAACACAGCTGGCGTGCAATTTTAGATTAAATTCCCCTTCCGCTGTTTTACTTACAAAAAAATATCATCACGACTAAACAACGTATATCAAGCCAAAGGCAAGCATGACTGTATTCTGTGGAAAGGCACAAGTGATGGCGAAAAATGAGCGGAATGCAAGGTTAGTTTTGTGCTGATGGTATATCCTGTGGGTCCTGTAAACTAGTAATGGCACAAATGAGATTCACTCAGGGGTGCACCTAGCCTTTCTGCTGCCTGAGGCTAAAACTGAGACAGTGCCCCCCCATGCCAATTTCTTAACCTAACCCCTTTGCCACAATGAAAGCACTCATTGCCCATGGCCCTTCTGCTGCCTTCCTCTTTCCCCTACCTGCTGCAGTCGATCGCCTCACCTGGCCTCATTGGTGGCGCACCCCTTGATTCAATTGGGGAGGAGAGGAAGCAGACAATAAAGAATTGTCATTCTTGAATCTAAACACTGTCCTAGACGCTGGGCTGGGATCAGACATTGAGGTCTGCCAAAAATAGTTTTAGGGTGGGTCACACACAGGTCTTTTTTAATGCTTGTCTTGTCTTGTTTTTTTGCAGTAAAACTTCCAGCACCAGATGTTAGCTGGATTTCTATGGGAAATATGAAACATAGGACACACAAGCATTTTTGGCTAGTGATATTTTTGTTAATTATGTGGCATTTTTGGGTCCCTGTTGTTTTGTTGAAAAACACAACATGCTGAAGGTTTTAGCGTTTTGACATCTCATTCTCTATAAGGAAAAAAGCAAGAGAAAAAAAGTGACTCACACAGTAATTTAGAAAGAAAATGCAGCTATAAAAGTCATAAAAACCATATGTGGCATGGAACAAATCTACAAGTGGTTTCTATGGCTTTTTTAGTTGTATAAAAACACTGGTGTGAATTCACGTGTATAGGGATCCTAACAGAACCTTTTAAACAACAAGAGGATAAGGGTAAGTATAAAACATACGGTAACTTTTACTGCATTCTATTTAAAAGAAAATTTTTTTCTTGGCCTCAAAATAATTATAAATGAAAAAACACATAGTGAAAAGACATGTCCAAAAGAAATTAAATTTTTGTTCTTAACACCTCCTGGGGGTACCAATCACGTCTTGAGGTGGATGGTTTATGATGGAAGATAAAAGTTCTGTCATCGAAGCATCCTTGGGTCAGCAGACTTTCTTTTAAATTTAATGCAGTAAAAGTTATGTTTTATACTTACCCTTATCCTCTTTCTGTTTAAAAGTATTTTTGGGTTGAGGAATAGTGTCCAACCAGTGTACTAGTTGTTGGCTTTCTATCCTAACAGAACCTCACACATGCTGCAAAAAATTCTGCTTGAATATTAGGGCAAGCTGCAATTTTTTCAGGCCACTCCTAACAGTACTAAGCAGTTAGTCCCCATGCACACTACTGTATTTTTGGTCTGCATACGATCGGTGAGTGGATGCAGACGCATTAATTTCAATTAGACCATCCGTTTGTCCATTCTGCTGTCCCACTAAAAAGATAGAACATGTCCTATTCTTGTTCATTTTGCAGACAAGAATAGGCACTTTTAACACAGCGCGGGGAACGTGGAATGGGAAAATGCGGGACGTACATGGTGTTTGGTGGATCTGCAATTTGTGGACAGCAAAATGGGTATGGTCGCTTCTTAATCTCTGGTGTCAGATGCACCACACTTATGCCAGGTTTTTGTTTAATTAATTAATTTATTAGTTAACTATAATTTGTCACCAAAACAGTATATTGCTGTTGTATGTATAATTTTACATATATATATATATATATATATATATATATATATATTTATATATATTTATATACTATTAATTATTTGCCTGTATACATTATATATATTATACAGTATACAATATATACAATATATTTGCACAATGTTTCATTTAGCTTTTAATTATCTATGCTACTAAATGTGTCTGTGGACTGAATCTGTCAATCTAATGATGTAATTTCCTGTTTTTCTGTGTAAATTCTGGTGTGTGCTACTTCTCTGGGTCCGCCAGAAAAAGCTCACTGAGCGTCTGTGTAGCTAAAGTAAGACTTGATCACTTTATGTCTAGTTTTATACTGAAAAAAAGTGTGGTTAAATCTTAGCGACCCAGCAGTACTGCCATTTTTCCCCCCTAAACTTACCTTTGATCATCGCAACTTATTCTGGTTGCCTGCAGCAGAAGGGAGCTGCTTTGATTCCACACAAGTTATTCTACATACGCTACCCAGCGTTGTGCCTGTCGTGTACAACTTTATCTGGGTGAGTTGCAATCCCTGACAATTAGGGGTACTCTCTGAAAAACTGTTTACAACAAGGGGGCGGTCCTTCTCTATTCTCTTTTAATAATTGTGGCGCATCCTGATGCCTTGGCCCAGTGACTTGAAATCCACTCACTGTGCCATGTATGGAGCAACCTCCCCCAAAATCATACTTTTTTGTCCAAGTGGGGTTTGCACCCAAAAGTTGTGACAATCTTGTGGTAGTAATTATCCACAGCCTTTTTTTTTAGTGTTTTTACCATTTTTGCTAGTTTTTTTGCTGCCTTTTTGTAAGTTTTTTTGTGCACTTTTTTTTTTTTTACTTTTTAATGCACCCAGATGTTACTTTTAAAAGTTTATGACACATTATGAAACAAGTTTTTCATGGTGTTTTTTTTTCATTGTGTTTGTGCATATTTGGCATTTTCTTAACAAAGTGCATCATGCTCTAGTTATTCCCTTTTTTGGGGCCTTTTTTATGTTTAGGCATCTCTAATGGGAAAGAAACCTAAGGAAAAAATGTTTATTATGTTACAGTGAATAAAGTTGTTAATGAGATAATAATTTAATAATAATAGTAATTTAGGTAATACTAGTGGTGGAGAAAAGATAATACAAGAAAGGGAGTAATTATATATAAATAGTGCTCATAGGCAGGAAGAGTATTACATTAATGAGACAGAAAAAAATTGCTACTTATTGTTGAATAGAAATAGATATGCAGGGATAGGAGTAGATGCTACAGCCTCAAATCAATCTATCTATTTATTATCTATCTAATATCTATATCTCATATCTATCTATTTATCTATCTATATATCTATCCATCTGATATCTATATCTATCTACATCTATCTAATATCTATCTATCTGTCTGTCTATCTCTCTATCTATCTATCCATCTGATATCTATCTATCTATCTATCTATCTATCTATCTATCTATCTATCTATCTATCTATCTATCTATCACTTCAGACTGGTAACACACTTTGCATTACACCAAAACACATTTTATCCATAGACAGTTCTACCTAAAAACATATAAGAAGAACATAGCTTCTCTAATAGCGGTGTTCTGTATTATGACCTACCTAGAAGCATCTATTTTTGTACCTTGCATAATGAGTGAATATCAGATTTTTGAGATATCGCACATTGTTGTTATTTTAATTGTATCCTGTATATTTTAATTATATATTTTTGTTTTCATCTTTTCTGAAACAGAAACGAAGACTGGATAATCTTAGCCAGCTTGTCCAAGGACTCCAGCTGCAGGATACACACATGCTCATGTTTTTTAGGGATATTAATGTAGACATGCCAAGAAAAAAGTTCCATACCAGACACTAAAAATAAAATGCTTATTTTCACCCCCTTTCCTACAGTTTCTATATATCCTGAAATATAAAAGATTCTGTTGGCACCTGTGCTTTGCTTTCTTTACATCGCAGCAGTGTTGAGCGCAATCCTGATTGACATCGCTGCTGCTGCCATGTAAATAACGACTGTCGGGGAACAACAGCCACACTCGATGTTGAAGCCACAAGGATTTAACATTTGATTAACTCCCGAACAGCTCTTTTCATTCAGACCTGCCAGAAGAGGCTGAGCACACTGTTTGCACTGCAAATATCATGAAATGGTATATCCGCAGTGCAAACTTAAAAAACACTAATGCACATTATGGATTGGGAACGGATGCCCAACCTGTGGCCCTCCAGCTGTTGCAAAACTACAACTCCCAAAATGCCCTGATACGTAGCTGTTGGCTGTTCAAGCATGCTGGGAGTTTTGTTTTTGCAATAGCTGAAAGGCTGCAGGTTGGGCATCCCTGTGATAGGGTATTTCCACTATAGATGGCATAAAAAACACCAGTTCTTACATTTATGGGTAACTAAATTTGACATACTTCACCGAAATGGAGTGCTGCATTTTATCTATCTATCTATCTATCTATCTATCTATCTATCTATCTATCTATCTATCTATTTATTCTAATCTATCTATTTTTTCTATTCTAGTCTAGCTATTTTTTTCTATTCTAATCTATCTATCTATCTTGCATTTTTGCCTGATTCGGCAGGGATCAGCAAAAACGCAACCATCTGCATCCGTTATGAACGGATCTGGTTGTATTATCTTTAACATAGCCAAGACAGATCGGTCATGAACTCCACTGAAAGTCAAAGGGGACGGATCCGTTTTCTATTGTGTCTGAAAAAACGGATCTGTCCCCACTGACTTGCATTGTGGGTCATGCTGGATCTGTTCTGCTCTGCATCCCATGACAGAAAGAAAACTGCAGCATGCTGCGGTTTGTTTTTTGGTATGGGAACGCAACCAAATGGAACGGAATGCATTTTGGAGCATTCCGCTCTGTTCAGTTCAGTTTTGTCTCCATTGACAATGAATAGGGAACAAACGGAAGTGTTTTTCCTTTTTCTCTGGTACTGAGAACCTCTGCCGGCTCTCAATACTGGAAAATGTAAACGCAAGTGTTAAAGTAGCCTTACATAGGCGCAGTGATGGCTCATCTGTAAAGAGGGCCTAATTCTGCAGCTCGTCCCAAGTTTATAACCTTTTCATAAACAATTAAGTTGATCATAATTGATGATTTCAACCAAAAAATACTTTCATCGGTTGAAATTGAACAAGGAATGATCGATTAGATGCCTGATGACAAACCATTATTGTCTAAAAGAAGTCAGCCATATTTAAGGTTTTCACCCAATAGTTGAAATGTCTTTAATTCAAAGGGAGATTGTTCATGAATGAAAGATCTTTTTTTGAAAGAATGTTCCTAGAAAGATCATTCGTCCATCGCACCATTTCATTGAACATGTACGATCAGTCTGAACGCTGTAATGGTCAATGTAGACTAAAATATGTATGACCTGTCTGTGGAATAATTGTTCACCAGATAATTGTTCAACTGCTGTTCAACCATCAACCAACTTCTGTCTAATGTGTAGGGGTTTTGTGGGAACAATTTAAAATGGCCATCAGCAACCTGTCCAAGTATATGAGGAGGACTGGTGGCCTCCACTTGAAGAGCTGCCTTGGAAGTGAGGGGGCATGGTCTCACTAAACACTACACTTCACTTGCAAATACTACATAATGGTGAGTGTTCCTGTCAGGCTGCTCAGCCATGATGGCATATCATAGGCCAGATCAATCATCTATTGTAAAGCAGTGTAATGTGTAGTAAGGCCCTGCCCCTTCACCCCTCCTAGGCAGCGCAGCAAGTAGAGGGAACCAGTCCCGCTCACATTCTAGGACAGGTTGCTGGCGGCCATTTTAAATCATTCCCAGAGAACCTCTTTAAGGGACTCTAGCCTCATTTCTGTTTAGAGCAAAACCGTTAATTACATATATTTGCTATTCAATCCAAGATACTTTCTAATTTCATTTGTGCCAGGTATTAATGATTGTCTACCTTTTGTCCTTGTGCATCTGTTGTGATGTGATCTGTCTCCCCATTCTGAATCTCCCCCATGTTCACCAGACTCACTTCAATTCTTCCAATTTTCTTTCCACCATTTAAGGTCCTGAAAAATAAAAAGTTAGGCATTGAAATATCTGGACAATTGTATGATTCGTCAGTGGTACATGTCAGTCACGTGTCAAAAAGCATTCCACAGTTACACCACTTTATACATGGACATATGTAATAATGTGAAGGTAAGGAATAGCCTACATAAAAACACTGACCTTTATTCACTGTAGAAAGATAAGTGGGTACAGTAAGAGAAGGCAAGCAAGGGAACCGTATTACTTGCCTGCTTCCATAAATTGTTTTCAGGTGTATGATTTTATTATGCTTATTAGATTATGGTCTTGACCATACTTTTCCCAGAAACATGGCTCCACCTTGTTCTGTCAACAGATATGGCTGCTATGATGAAATGGAGCAATACGAACTGATCTAACTTGCTAGTCCTGCTTCAATCATCATGTCCTAGATAACTATGAGTAATACAAGTTGTCATCATTCTACAAACCTAGCAGACACGCTGTACCAAAGAAGCTTTGAGGGGAACTTGTCAAGGGGAACATGGTGTCTGACCTGCAGGCAGCATGTTATAGAGCAGGAGGAGCTGAGCAGATGGCTATATAGTTTTATGGGAAAATATTCAGCAGCACTTGTACACTATTATTGGTGTTATTGCCAATGATTGACAGCCTTCTTTGTACTGTACATACAGAGATAGCTGTCAACCAGTGTGTAAAGCTTATCAAATATTAGGTAGCCCACCACACAAACATAATAACAAGGTAAATACCGAGTGCACTACAAAGCCCCTTGTACCTATGAGACAAAAAGTACAATGAATATATTAAATACTGTACATAGTACCACAAATAGAAAATTAAAAAATAATTTATTATGACCTCCTACATACATACAATCTACATAAAACATAATTAAAATAATGTAACAAAATAATAAAAAATGCCAGCAAGATGCCCTGATACACTGTAACAAAGTTCCTTGTGTGATTCGCACAATCAGATCTATCTAACACCCGATGAAAGATTCATTTACAGTGTCGTATTTGCAATAATGAAAGAATGAGTTGTTACGGTGTTTGAGAGCATTAAATATATCAAAATGGTTGTTTACTATACTGCAATATATAGGTCTGTAGCTGTCCACTTTAAAACTGCACACCGCCTCAAGACGATTACTCACTGTGCCATGTCGTGTGGATCTGCAGCGTCTTACAGTGGGTCTGTGCACCGCCATCTCTCAATTGACTATGCATAGGTATGCCAGTTCCCAAGTATTACGGTAATACTGGCTTGCCACTATAAGATGTGTTTAGACGTACTGGATGAATAGTTTAGTTCCACACTGATGGCAGTTGATTGGTGTCCACAAAATGGATAAGAATAGGACATAGAAATGAATGGGTCTGTGTGCGATCCGCAAAAATGCGACTCAGATGCGGGCCCAAAATACGGTTGTGTGTATGAGGCCTTACATAAACCAAAATTCATTTTTGTAATAGCGGTGCTTCCTTGTACAATCATAACTGTGAAGAAACTGGTCTTTTTGGGCTTCCCTAATGAATCTTTCAGGCATATTATTCTCTGTTTCAGCTGCATAGCTAGATGCATTTCACTCAGAAGCAGGGGGCATATCCCTTCTGTGAAATCTGCCAGCACTGTACTGCTGTGATGTCTTTTCCCTTACTTCTCACTATGTTTGTCTTCTTCTTGTAACCCTAGATAGATGCTAAGGAGAGATCAGACTTACGGACACACAGGAGCTTCTCTGCTCTTCAGAAGCTGTGTAGAAGCAGTTATTTTATCAGGCTCATGATCTCCACTGATGACTTTACAGCTTTTTCAGGTGAGTAAAGGCATATTTTGAAAATGAAGTGATTTAGAAATTTGCTAGGGACACCATTCTCTATTAAATGAAATTGCGTGAAAGTACAGTGACACTTTTACACAGTAGTATCAATACAATATATTACAGTATAGTTAAGATTCATATTGAGCTGGACTAATCAAATATACTATGGCATATGTAGAGAAAGCATATTGAAAAAAAATCTATTAGTATCACTGTCATGTACCTTTCTGCACATAGAAACACATCAAGTATGTTACATCATCAGCTGCAGCTATTTATTTCATCCTATTTGTGTCGTAGCCATCTGCTGAAGGTCACCACTGAGCTGATTACATTCAGGGCATGGGACTTTAATTTCGCACTCTACATACAGCTTGTATTCTAATACAACTGCATATTCTGGGTTTCAAGATTTATCCACAGATTTATCTAGGAACTGGGAAAGAAATATATACTAGCTATATGCTGTTTTATAAAACCAGAGAACAAGGAAATGAAATCACTGCAGTCCATAGGCATAGCAGAATAAATACATCATACAAGGAATACAGAATACATGATAACATCTGATTGCAGGAGATATGAATGTATTTTCTTGGCAATTTAGTAAAAGCTTATCATACATTAGAATCTACATATTTACTAAAATATGGAGATGTTGACAAAAACATCCAATCAGCTACTCCAGGTATTTCTCTAAATGCATGGCTTCAAGGTTAGAATACCATACATAAGTCATCGAAAAGGAGAATTTCCTAAAGAAAAACATCACCTTATGACATTGGGCAGGGAGAGGTACCTTAGAGACCTCATGATCCTGTATGGGAATCCTATTACAACCATGTTTAAGGCCTTACAGAAACATGTTTTCCTTCGCATTTATTATTTTTAGCAAATTGATTAAAAGTAAATAGATTGATTACAGGTGCATGAGCCCCGAGAGAGTCCAAGAGCCCATTTGTATAGGCGGCGTGAAACCATGTCAAGCATATCCACAGGCCTCCATTTACAAAAGAGTCCAAGAGTGTCCTATTGACCTCCACTAGTGTGGTATACGTTGGTATACCTTATTTTGCTTTATAGAATAGTGTAATTAACCTTGCTATTTTTCTCATAACAAATCCATTAAAGGGGTTTTCCAGGATTTTCATACTGATCATCAATATGAGATTGGCAGGTAGTTCCCACTGCCGCAAATCCGGATCCCTTTGTGCTTCGTGGTAGCGATTTAACCAGAAACAGTGCAAAAAAAAAAAAAATACTTACCCGCTCCATCTTGCTTGAAGGTCTCAGCCGAAATCCCATGAGCAGTGACGTATGATGTCACCACGTTAACATGGTGATGTAATTTCAGGCTGCGTGAGATTTTGTGCCAGCTCTTCAAGCAAGATGGCAGCGGCTGGCCCATCGCAAGCAAATGTAGTAGGTAAGTATGATTTTTTTTTTTACATTTTACACCGTGTTATGTATATCAGATGCCGCAAGAGGTACAATGATGGGGGAGGCACAATCGCCATTCCTTGTCATTGCACCCACTACTTAAAAAGAAATGCGCTTCGAGGTGAAGTTATTCAACTGAATACCTACACAGCGTCATCTAAGGTATCCAGTGGAAAATCACCCCTAGTTTTACAAAAATAAAAAAAATTAAAAAAGCTGTGCCAATAGTACCCCCCAAATCTCTGACAAAGACCTCTCACCCAGCCAACCTAGTACCCTGCTTTGCACTGATGAAAGGCAATCACATCTGGATGAGTGGAGGCAAGACACCTCCCCTCATGAATACAGTGAAGGGAGCATGCACATTGCACATATGTAACTTCTTTGCCTACTGTATGTAGTAACAATTTACTACATACAGTAGGCAAAGAAGTTACATATGTGCACTGTGACAAATTCTATTACCTTTAAGAGGTAATCTGCAATCATGGAAGTCCCCTACCACCAAAACCAATACAATGGCTAAAAAGATTAATTCCAAATATGTTATTTCTATCTTTTCGCTAGAATTCTCTTACCTTGCAGCCTAACCAGCAAAGGAGCTTCAGCACACAGATCCTTTGTGAGCAGACTGAGGAGAAATAACAGTGACTACTGAGATAAAAGCGACATTTTTTCATTTCTCTATTCATTACAATAGTTTGCAGGGTTAAAAGAGTGATAATTGTTTTTTTAGAGCTAAAACCACATAACTGTTTGTTGACGAGTTTGGTGGTGAGTATGGCGAGTATCAAAAAAGATTGGTCAAGGATGAATATACCTGCAAATGAAGCAAGGATTCATTAACCCTTTAGTGATCTACAATACGCCTTTTTACGAAGTCATTAAGGGGCCTTGGGCTAGGCCACTGACTTTTTTGGTGGTGTAATCTAAGAGCTGCACAGGTCTTCCGTGCAACGGAGCAGGAGTTTGGCTCTCGCATGACAGCCGGGCTCCTGGTCTGCCCTCAGTGTATGGCTTAGGCTGTGCCAGAGGTGCGGCCTAACAGAGCGCCTGAGGGTTTATTACTAGCAGGATAATACATTGTACTACATACGTAGTACAATGTATTATGGAAGTGATTGGAGAATGTCAAAGTCCCCTTGTAGTACTATTAAATAGTAAAAATAAAAACAAAATAAAATTCCAATTTAAAGAGAATACAATCACCTCCACATATTTGGTATCGCTGCAACTGTAAGAACCAAAACTATACAATTATCACATATTTTATCCTGTATGTTGAATGCTGTAAAAAATGTCATATTATGTACCACAAAATGGTAACAATGAAAATTAGAAGCTATCTCGCAATAATCAAACCCTCAGACAGCTCTGTAGAAAGAAAAATAAAAAAGATATGGTTCTTGGGATACAGCGATGCAACATTTTCTTCTATGAGAATAAATTTATCATGTTATTTTTGCCACAAAGTGAATGTTTCAAAAACTCAATTTTTTCCAAATCTGAAATGTGACGGAATGCGACAATGAAAAAATTAATACAAAATTGGCTTGATCACTAAGTGGCTAAATGAGTAATTGTAGAATTATGTTCTTTATAGATGGTGTTTTCTTTAATTCCTTGACACTACAGTAACGCAATGGTGGGCAGTACACATATTACAGTTTATGTTGGGATACATTTGGTTAATACATTTTTCTACTTTATTGGACAATTACATGAAACCTTTGATCAAAATTGAATTGCCCTCCTGCATAAACAGATAGAGGACACCTTGCTTGAGCGTTATTTATAGACCTTTAACCATCTGGTAGCTCATTTTAAAGTGAAGGGAGCAATCAACATCACACGACATGCGCTTCCTCACGACTTCTACGTAAGACAAATGCGTGCCATCTGTATAATGTATAATATCAACTCCGGCTTGAAAATTAACTTCCTTGAAAGTTAAAGCTAAAAACAAAACTCAATAGCGCACAACATTAATCTGACAGCCGACACTGGAAGGCTGTGGTGAGGCGATATAGGACCACCAGCTGCAGTTAATGTACCGTGTGTCTCATTTATTGAAATTCTCATGTACTGTCCAACAATGGCGCAGATTCCAGTATTTTACTACATCGGTCAATTAGACTGTCTACTAAACTCCAATATTGAGATATCACTCCACAAACAGGAACATAAATTACATGGGATTGTGGAACCACGGTAAAAAAAAAAAATCTTTTACTTGCGAATGCTACCAACACACAAATCAACAAACAGCTCCATAAATGTCTAGGGAGCAGCCATCATTAGCTGTGTCAGACGCTGTGAATGTAAAGTACCACCGGTGCAGCGCCGCTATCCAAACAACAAACATGCCGTGCATTTCAAGCACATAAACCCGGGAATGTAAGATTAATGTCCTGTTGGGTCAGATTGAAAGGAAGTGTTTGTGCAAAATAATGAAGATGAAAAAATAAAAAATAAAATCAAGAGGCGAGATTTTAAAGAAAGGAGAAGATGCATTCTTAAACTGTAAGTGTTGTCTTCAATATTTATTTGTGTCGCATTGAAGAACTAATTTTCACAGCTCAGCACTTATCTTGGAAGCCCTGCTGTGCTCATATAGCTGGAGAGGAAACAACTTGGCCTTGCCTCAAAAATTCTTTATTAGCAGTTTAGCAAAGGTAAACTTCCCGACAAAAAAAGTTCTTTCTTAGGATGTAAACCATATTGTGGCACCTGTCACGGTTGGTAGATTTAATTCTATCCGGGGCAGAGTCTAATGAATATTAAGCAATTCCCGAACATTTGCTTGTGCAGATAACCCGGTATGCAACATTTAGTAGATCTAAGATGACTGTGCTTTGTTTATCACATGCCAAACTGTGCAGAGAACAGAAATAATAGTTCTGCAAGAGACTTTTAAATGAAATATAAATTATTTACTTAGTTCCCAAACTCTGGATCACTGGCTGGGAGAGAGATAAAATGTCAATTTACTAAAAAGGGAAATGTGGCAGCCTCACAAGCTGAATACCAAAAAAGATTTGGACCTGCATTTCACTGAATTCGCTTTACGGAGCAAACAGGAAATATGGCATCTAAAGATGAGCCATTCGATTCATTTCATCAGAGTTCTGCACCTGCGACGGGGTGCCCCCCCCCAAGCCAAGGACACTCCCCTTGCTGCTTGATTGACAGGGCCAGACATCTTGGCTGTTCCTGATAATCTTGCATCTGAGTAGCAGTGCAAGCGCACAGGCTCTGCTTCCACTGCACATGCACCGCTATACTTCCGGGTAGTGGCGCAAGATCCACCTCAAAAATCTGTTAAAGATACCCTGTCTTTCTAAAGGCATTTAGACCTATTTTAAATGAATCAACATCACCGTATCTTTAGTTAGGGATTCCTTAGTGTCACTGCTTTTACAGTAAAGAATCCTCTAATGTGCTGGTATAGAAAGGAAGAGTAGATGTCCTCTTATTTTAGTTAAAGGTCTAGGCATGAAAAGATCATAAGACAAACCTCTGTATTTCGCTATATTTGCTATATTTCGACATAGGTACTAACTAATAAGTTCACATCACGTTTTTCCCATCCTTTTAATGTATACAAAAAATGTATACATGAAAAGGATGCCTCAGACTGATGCCATACTGTAAAAACAAAATAAATCTTAAATATATATATATATATATATATATATATATATATATATATACTTTTTTACCATTGTAAAAAAACCTATTTTTTTTTAAACCGGACTGTGCAGGATACAATAACGTGGTGTGCTGGGTTTTTGTATCTTTTTTTTTGTAATGTATACGTCAAACAGGTGGATAAAACCCACCCTTAACTGTAAGCCATCTTTTCTCCAAGTTAAATAATATTGTTAGTTTATCTTTCTGATTAATGATTTCTAGGGTAGAACTATGTTTTAAATTTGTATATCTAGCCACCATTTGTTCATCCCTTGATTTCATTCGCTTTGGCAACAGCTGCCTGGCACAGATTGCTAATGTTCTCTTTGCCATCCATTATTAACCCCAGTCGTTTAATATGTGAGCTTCCACACCCACTTTGTGAAATTTGCTCTGGAATGACTTTCCATTTGTCTACATTATACTTTATAAACCACTTTTCAGTCCAAGTTTTTACCCACCTCTTTCTCTGTAATCTGAATATACAATGAAATTAAAGGAGAAATGAATTTTCACCTGATTTTCCTCTACAACCACAGTAGAACAGGAGACAAATTGGCTGCAGATTAGTTGTGTTCTTACCCTTTATATGATCCCAACCAAATTACTTGTAAGAGGGTTAATGCTTTAGGTTAAAGATTTTTCCTATTAATGATATTTGCCTATATAATGGATATTTACCTATGAAAGATGACATGCGAGCTTGGCTATGACAAAATTAGAATATTGTACAAGAAACATTAAAGGGTTTTTCTGGGTCATCTATACTGATGATCTGTCCTTCAGGATTGATCATCAATATCTGATCAGTGGAGGTCCAACGCCCAACATCCCTGACAATCAGCTGTCTAAAGAAGCTTCGTTGGGTGCTGCAGCCTCTTCCTAGACCAATGACATCATATACATTGGTCAAGTGGCCTAGTTGCAGCTCAGTCCCATTCAAGTGAAAGCACTGCCAGTATACAATGGATGGCACTGTTCTTAGTATGCTGTGAGGAGGCCACAGTGCTCCACAGAACACTGTGGACTCTTCAAACATTCAAACAGCTGATTGGCGGGGTGCTAGGAGTTGGACCCTCACCAATCAGATATTGATGACCAATCCTGGCCATAGGCCATCAATGTAGAAAATCCTTTCAAAGTGAATCTATCACTACTATTGTGGACTATTATCTGCAGTAATATATGAGTAGTGCACAAAAGGAGTCCAGAACACCATTTTTTATTTTCTTACTGTCCCATTCCTTCACAGTGAGTCGTTCTGAAAACCACTTTCTGGACTGCTGTGCCATACTAGCATAATGGGGAGGACTCCTGTGGGCATGCACAACAGTCCCAATAAAGTTTTTCACCGCAGCTTTAAACCCTGACTGTGGAGGAGCGGGGGCAGTAAGAAACTAAAAAATAGTGATCTGGACTCCTTATCTGCAGGTGCATCCATATCGCATGACAAATAGTTGGTGCAATCTTTAATAAGAAAACAGATCACCATATGTACTTGGCCAAAACCTACACTGACCTCTAGCTTTGCAGCCTCAACTAACAGACTGATGGTTTGTTTCCAAAGCTTATTATTATTCTGATCTAAACAATCTGACAGCAAAGCAATCAAGTCAATATGTCTGGTGTGAGAACAATGCTCACTTTCAAGTTCTGGCCTTGCAGCATAAAATCCTTACTTCAGTTTAACACTGCGTGTGATGCCCCTCCTACAAGAAGGCAAAGATGGAGATGACATGTTGCGGTGTGAGGTTTTTCAGTTGTTCATTACTGACAACTTCCATTCCCTTCTATGCAAGACATTTTTAATAGATTGATATCATAAACATAATGTAGATAATAAAAAGGCAGCGTTTAGCAAAGTCAACTAACAAGCAATCCAATCAATGGACAGGTAAAAAGTGTCACCAAAATGACCAATTATTTAAGTCACATGTTATGTATAAAAACATCAATATTTTAAAAAATTCTTAACATTTCCCACTGCCCACCAGCCCTAAAATATGTTAAAACTTTCTGTCCTTTGAAAGCCGCTGCATGGGACATAGACACAATGCACAGGAGGGGACCTCACTGACTTCTATGAGATAGTTTTCTAGGCATGCTCTGTGAGGCTACTTTTACATCTGTGTTTTTGCTGGATCCGTCATGGATCAGCAAAAACACTTCCGTTAGGATAATGCAACCGTCTGCATCCGTTATGAACGGATCCAGTTGTATTACCTCTAAAATGGCCATGACGGATCCGTCTCTAAAACCACTGTAAGTCAATGGGGGACGAATCCGTTTTCTTTTATGTCCGAGAAAACATATCCGGCACCATTGATTTACATTGTGTTTCATGCAGGATCCGTCTTGCTCCACATCCCAGGACACATTCAAAATGCTGCTAGCAGCGTTTTTCTGTCCAGCATGGGAACGCAATGAAACGGAACGGAATTAATTCTGGTGCACTCCGTTCTGTTTTGTCCCCATTGACAATGAATGGGGATAAAACTGAAGTGTTTGCCTACGGTATTGAGATCCTATGACAGATCTCAATAGAGGAAAGGAACAACGCTGATGTGAAAGTAGCCTGACCTGTGATATCACTTACTGTGAATAATGGACGCTGTGTTATCTATAGAGGTGTTACTTGTCATTATAATTCAACATGTGCAGATAATGCTAATATCTACTGGAAAGTTATCTGTACACAACAGGAAATTATGAACTATTATTACACCTAGTGGCCAGTGTGAAAATTGCACTAGATAGATAGATAGATAGATAGATAGATAGATAGAATATTTAATAAAAAAGGCACCAAAAACTCTAAAACCCATGTGTTTAACATGCTTTAAACAATAGGTCATTTTTTAAGATATATTCCCTATGCAATTTAAGTGACTTCATACTGCGCTCTCTACACTGTTTCTTTGGCTGCTATTAGTAATTGGTTGTAATTTTTTAGATTAGATATGTGTCAATAGTTTTATGAACTTTAATTTAATTGGCTCTGAAGCTAAAAAGGTTTAGTGACTTCTGGTGATGCTGTTACATCAGTGACTGACCAGATATCTTTAACATCCAAGATTCTAGTAATTCTAATTGACAACACCTATGGAAGATGTAAAGGACATCGGATAACAATTTGTTTTTTGTGTTTTACAGCAGTTTGTCTTTAACATGAACAAATCTACAGAAGTTCTTCCCCGTATGACTGTTTTTGCAAGCTGACACCATAACCTTGGTTAAATACTTGATTAGGGTCACAGACTTCCAGCTTGGTATACTTGGCGAGGACTTGAAAATACAGAATACTAAATCAGTGGCATAAAGATCACTATTAATATAGTCTGCTTGATTAATGTACCTTCAGGCCTATGTTATAATACTAAATGTCCTACTGATGGCTTAGCACATACTCCAAGGAGAAAGTACACAGAAATTTCCTTTTACTCTTCAAGAATCTGATTAGACGGATTCATTTTCTTGTTGGAACAACGGAAAACTTCAATATGTATTTGGCTTTCTATATATCATTTTGATTATTAATACATTTTGGACTATGCAAATCAGAAACTTACTAATTAGATCCCATGGCCATCTCCAGTCTGATATAAAAAGGAAAGAGCGTATTTGCATAACCTTCCTATTTAATTATGCATGACAGCTGAGAGGGGAAGGCAGAGGAGAAGGTGGTTTCATATGCTCGTCTTCTTACCAAGTTTACTAAAATTTAGTATGCCGCTCTAAAGAACAAGACAAGGAGAGGTCACATTACACAGTGAATAAAATATACCTGGAAGCTTTACCAAAGACTTAACATACTATACAATAAAATAAAATAATAATACAATAAGTACATGTTCTCTTGACAGATTTTAAAAATTCAGCGTGGTTTTTGCATATTTGATGTGCTTTTTTATACTTTTTTTTTTTACCAGTGGGTGTTTACTTGAATACAAAACTGCATTTTCAGCTCATGGTTTTAAGAGCGGATCCACAGAAAAGAAAAAAAATGCCACGATCGTAGGGAGCTTTTTTTTTTTACGCTTCCCATTCATTTAAATGGTCAATTCTGGGCGAATGCTGCCCCAAGATAAGGTATGTTGCGTATTTTTTCCACTTGCAAAAAAAAAAAAATAGGAGGATGTTTAGAGACATTTTTGGACCTGATTTTGAGTCGGTAATGCTCCAAAACAGCGCCATAAAACTAATAGTCTTTTGTATCCTAGATCCTGATGGATAGTATCCTGTCGTTTTTTTATGTTATCGGCTTTAATAAATCATACATGCAAGAGAAATCAAACCATTATTCATTGAGCTGGAAAATAATAAATCATTGTGGTGGTCAGAAAACTAAATCTTCTGGTCACTGCGTACAAAAATACACTGACGCCTCCATATTTCTATTAAAGAGGGCCTATCACCTCTCCTGACATGTCTGTTTTGGGAAATACTTGCATCCCCTGTGCAATAAGTATTCAGGAGCCTGTTTTCTTAAATCTCTGCATTGGACGATTCCTCTGTTATTCCTGCCAGAAATGTAAGAATAAAATGACAGCTGGGAGTTATCAGTCTCCATGTCCAAGGGTGTGCCCCTACACAGCTTGACACTGGCTACACTGACTGGACAGTGATGGACTGTGCAGGGATACACCCCAAATGGTAATACCCATGAGTCAATTTATTCATCAATAGCTAGCAGTAATAAAAAAAGAAAGACACAATACAGAGTTAGAAGAAAAGATGGTCCAGAAATGGTATATTATTGGGAAGGTATTTTTATTGTGGCCCTTTTGTGCTTCTTGGATTATATACAGGGGTGCACCACCAATGAGGCCAGGTGAGGTGATCGCCTCAGGCAGCACCAGGTAGGGGAAAGAGGGGTAGCAGCCAATGAGCCATAGGCTGAAGGGAAGGGGTTAGGTTGAGAAATTGGAATTGGGGAGGGAGGGCACCATTTCAGTTTTCGCCTCAGGCAGTAAAAAGACTAGGTGCACCCCTGATTATACACGGTGGGGAAGTACTTCAACTGTGAGGTACAAACACTAATATAAAAGCCCAAGCATATCTTAGGAAATAGAAATACAAGCTTCTTCTTCTACTGTTTAATTTTCCATTCATTTCAGTTGAAAAAGTAGTCAGACAGCCTTAAAATATGGTAATTTACACAGTTTGTAAATGTAACACACTGATCCCATTCACTATAATGGGGACTGGCGGGGATCCGGCCACAACCCGGCAAATATGCCGTGAAGCAAGCCGGACAAATATCGCTGCATGCTGGTAGTGTGGCTGGTAGTGTCTGGTAGCTTCTGGCATTGATGGATCCGGACGAGATCATAAATCCTAGTGTGAAACTAGCCTTAGCTGTCAATCAGTAAGTAGGACCGCTCACATGACTCAAAAGCATAGAAAGAGCAGAGATTTAAATGTGCAAATTACAAGTTTTACTGAATATTTTCCCATAAAACTATATAGGTCAGCTCAGCTCCTCCTGCTCTATATCATGCTGCCTGCAGACTGCACTGCAATTTGTGGTGACAGGTTCCCTTAAACTATTAGTCTATTTGATGAAAGGAACTGTTTGTTTTCCTGACATCATGCGCGGGGAGAAGATTAGCTCACTGCCAATTTATTACCATGATGCATAAAGGGTTGTGCAGTGGCTTCACATTGATGACCTATCCTCATGATAGGTCATCAATATCTGATCAGCAAGGGTCTGATTCTCGACACCACCACGATCAGCTGTTTCTATGAGTCCCGGAACTCATGTAAGCACTGCTTCCTCTTCAAAATTCCCTGCATGCCATCCCCTTTGTAGTAACGTCGCAGTGTAATTCCAACTGCTCATCCCATTCAAGTGAACGGGATGGAGAAGTCATAATTACCCTGCATGACCACTGTATAGGAGACGACGGGCAAGAAATTATGAAGAGGAAGGAGTGTTTGCACAAGCACCGTGATCCCTTCAAGCAACTGATTGGCAGCAGTGCCAGGAGTTTTATCCTCGTCAGATCCTAAGGATAGGTCAAACATGTGCCACTGCACAGCCCCTCTAAATGCAAACATAAAAAAGGAAGGAGATAAATAAAATGGTGCTCTCTGGAAAAAGCTTATATATAGCAAAGTTTGTAAGCAACTATAGATTGTCACAAATATATGAAACAATCAAAACAATGTATTAGATGGGCAGGAGAAAAATAGGAGAAAAAGTTGAATAGTTCAGGAGGGCCCAGGGCATAGGAAAATAGGGAACAGAAGAGATATACTGTACAAAAGTAAAAAGCTTAGCCAGACGTGTATAAGAACTACACCCATCATGAGATTGTTGAAAATGTACTGGAAGAATGATCTTCTTCTGTACTTGAAGTAAATCTGTTCTTAAGTGAGGTTTATAGTAGATAAGGCCACTGACCCAACCAGTCATGAATTTTAGCTGTGGGTAATGGCCTGCGGCAGTGATATTTTATTGGCACAGCAGTATGTCAGGATATCACTGATCTACATTTAAAGGGATTCTGTCACCAGTTTTATGCTGCTAGGTTCTAACAGCTCCAGTGCATGCCAATGAGTCCCCATATTCATGAGATCACAGCTCACCCCTCTGAATCAGCAGCAGGTAGGTGGGAAAAGCCAGAAGCTCATGAATATGAGGACTTATCATTAAGTACTGGAGCTGTTCAATACAAGATTTTGGCAAAACGGCTGGGTCAGTTAATGAAAGTGACCCAGCATTTTGCTAAAGGGATCTGTCACTACTTTATATTGTCCTTAATTAGGACACCATAAAACTGGTAACAGATTCCCTTAAAAAAATGATCAGAACAGGTTTCTATGGCCATGTACAACCACATGTCCTGTTGTATGCAGTTTTAATGGTAAATTTGCTCAACAACAAAAAAACCCCAACAGTATAGAAAGACGTGGCATGGGCCTCATTCTGACTGTGCAGATTTCTGGATTAAGACAGTATATAAACAATAGGACAACACTGTAGCTGTCATGGCTATGTCCAGGGACATGCTACAATGTGATCCACCATGATGCGTGACGATTATTGATAGACCGCTCTATTGTTCTCTTGATAGGTCTAAATAAAGATGTCCACAGAGAAGCCCACACAAGGATTAGGCCCCAATTGTCTGATAGGTGCGGGACCTGCACCTTTCTCCTAAGCGGAGCCCCGAAAGTGGTGGAGTGCGCACTGCGCATGGGCAGCCGCCCTCTATTCATTTCTATTGGGCCACCAAAAATAGCCGAGTGCTGATTCGGCTATTTCCTTTAACCCAATAGAAGTGAATAGGAGCAGTTGCCATGCATGCACGGTACTCTGCCATTCACATCTATGGGGAGAGCGCTTGGTGTTGGCCGGACCGGAGTCCTCCAGCCACCACTTTGGCCTGCTCCATTCTCGATATAGGTATGGGTCCCAACGATATACCCCCATTGTCTGAAATGAGACAACCCCTTTAACCCCTTCTACCCCAGGCCTGTTTTCACCTTCCTGCCCAGGCCATTTTTTGCAAATCTGATGTGTCACTTTATGTGGTAATAACTTTGGAACACTTTTACTTATCCAAGCCATTCTGAGATTGTTTTCTCGTGACACATTGTACTTCATGACAGTGGTAAATTAGAGTCAATATATTTTTCCTTTATTTAAAATAAAATCCCAAATTTACCAACGATTTGGAAAAATTCACAATTTCTAAATTAGAATTTCTCTACTTTTAAGACAGATAGTAATGTCTATGTTGGCATCATTTTGTAAATGTAATTTTACTTTATTAGGACGTGAGAAAGCTTAGAGGTTTAGAAGCCATTTTTCAAATTTTCACCAAAATTTTCAAAACAATTTTTTAAACATCAATTCAGATATAAAGTGATTTTGAGGGGCTTATGTAATGGAAACCACCCATAAATGACCCCATTTTAGAAACTACACCCCTCAAATTATTCAAAACTAACATTACAAACTTTGTTAACCCTTTAGGTGTTCCACAAGAATTAAAGGTAAATGGAGACAAAATTTCATTTTTTAAGCAGATTTTTCATGTTAATCATTTTTTTTCTTGCAACGCAGCAAGGGTTAACAGCAAACTAAACCTCAATATACATTGCTCTGATTCTGCAGTTTACAGAAATACCCCATATGTGGTGGTAAACGTCTCTATGGGTTTGTGGCAGTGGTCAGAAGGAAAGGAGTGTCATACAGATTTTGGAGGCAGATTTTGCTAGAATGGTTTTTAGGCACCATTTTGTAATTGAGAGACCCTGACGTACCCCTACAGTGGAAACCCTCAAAAAGTGACCCCATTTTGGAAACTACACCCTTCAAAGAATATATTAAGGAGTGTACTGACCACTTTGACCCCCTAAGCGTTTTACGGAATTTGGAAACACTTGGCTGTGAAAATGAAAAGTTTAATTTCTTCCATAAAATGTTGCTTTAGCCCCAAATTTTTCATTTTCACAAGGGGTAACAGGAGAAAAGCACCCCATAATTTGTTACCCATTTTCTCCTGAATACGGCAACACCCCATATGTGTTGGTAAACTGCTGAATTTTTGATCGCTTGGTGATACACTTTTTGTGAGTCAAGGTGAAAAAATAGCTGTTTTGACATAGTTTTTTTTTAATTATTTCTTTTTAGAGATTCACCTGAGGGGGCATATAATGTCATATTTTTATAGAGCAAGTTGTTACAGACGCGGTGATACCCTATATGTCTAACATTTTTATTTTTGTTAAGTTTTACACATTATCTCACAGGCTCGCAGGCATGGCAGCCATGATGTCTAAGGAAGGCATCGGGCTGCCATCCAAGCCGTCGGGTCCCCATCACAGCAGCGCGGGGACCCGATGGACTCCCCTTCACGTCGAACGCCTCGCAAGTGCTACGGTCAGCCCTGATCGTGGCACATCAAGTATTAATGCGCCGGCATCTGTGTTTTCACCAATTGCGGTCCATACAACAGGGGTCCGGCTACTGCGAACAGCCGGTCCCCTGCAGCTGATTGGGCGGGTGCAGCTCCTGCACCCGCCTGATCAGCGCGCAGTAGTACTAGGGCGCTGGGCGTCAAGCCACTTCACGCTGCGCCGTACTATTATGGCGCTGAGTGTGAAGGGGTTAAGCAAAATTTTTGTCTGCCATGCTAAAAGCCCAAACAAACAGGAATCTGAAAGGAATATGTCACCATAATCTTGGCTATTGTCTGCACTGCTACATGAGTAGTACTGCTGATAAGGAGTCCAGATCGCAATTTTTATTTTTATACTGCCCCCCTTGCCCTCTCTGTCCGTGCTCAAGTTTGCATTGAACACACAGTCCAGGCTGCTGTGCTGTGCTAATATAATGGAGAGGACTCCTGTGTGCATGCACAGCAGTCCTGACAATGTATTTCAGTGCAACCTTGAGCACTGCGAATAGGTGAACGGGTGGGGAGCAGTAGGACAATAAAAATAGTGACTCATGTAGATACCGCAGATAACAGTCCAAGATCATGTTGACAGGTTCCCTTTAAGGAACCTGGATAAGAAGTAGAATACATGGAGTGACTTCAAAAAATGTTATCCAAAAGTCACCAATATTTTATATAAAAATGGCATGGTGTCCCTTTATTTGCACTATTAATTATGGGGTATATCTCATTACTTCCTTACTTTCTAGCCAAAAGTCAATAATGCTGTGAAAAGTAAGGTTGTCTTACTTAATTCCAGACCTAGCGTCCAGTCCTGAGCACTGGGAGATCTGGCTGTGATGTGCTGTTCCTCACATCTTTGCCTTACTCTGCCAGTTAAAACGCTCATGTAGCTTCTACAGATCAAAAGAAACAACTTTCCTCCCCAAGTTTGCTATGGGCAGCAATGTCATGTCACTACTCCACATACAGCAATGCAAATCCTAGTGCAATAACAGAAGTGCTGCCTGCATAAACTGGAGGGAAACGGTGCTGAGACCAATGTTAATTACGTTTGCCGTGGGATCTGTCTGTTTATATCAAACTTAACTGTTTCGATTTTCTGTATAAAGCAAGTACAACATCCGCAGCAGGATCCCTGTGATGTCACCTAATGATTTATGGAATTAAAACATTAGCAGGTAACATCTATACAAGATTCCAGCTATGAGCGACAGAGAAGCCTCCTTTACGTGTCATTCACTTACTATAAAACAGATGGAATACGTCCATGATGTGAATTTATTCCCATGGTTTTCTACTATCAATATGCTGACAAAATTAAATGACAAGATACAGGGCAGGATTTATAGCTCAATGTTTTCTTACATTGTGTCAAGTGCTGATAGATATGAATAAACAAACAACAAATGCCATGAATAGCTAGAGTTTCCATGCTCATGTAAATGTGCCCATAGGGGTACTGATTGCCTGCATCTTTGCAGTGTAACCTTCATATGTGCCATCTGCTGCTTGACACTGGATGTAAATTGACAATAATGTGTGCGTTTCAATATGGCAAACATTACTGGACACTGAAGTGATAAAGTAATTATCGTTACTCAAGTTCTAGTTGATGTTCTTCCCACATATTGTAACCTTCACCCCATGAAGCCTGGAGGAGAACCACAGGCTCCCGTGCCCTGCTGTCAACTTGCACTGTTTGACACACTTCTAAAGGGCCCCTCAAGGCCTTCTGACAGGCAGGAACCCCACACAATTGGGTGTTGGTCAGGACCGCCATTGCACCTACAGAAAAGTGTCACTTTGATTTCAATAGGAAATGCGTGCCATAGTTGATACACCGCATAGCTCTAATTTGAAATCTGCATTGAAGATTTCCTTTTTGATTGGTATTGAATGCAGATTCTGTGGCAAAGCTGAAAGATACATCAATATAAATGTGCAAAATTGAAAAACTTTGAAAATACAGAATTTCTGATGCATTGCATTTTAAGCAATAAAAAAAAAGTTGTATGAACATACTAGTATTTAAAGTGTCAGCCAATGCATAGAACAAAAATGTTAATTTTCCTTCATTTGCTTTATTTGTGCCTGAGAGCCGGACTTGTAACAGTACATTTACACAATCAGACAGTTCTCTGTATTGCTCTGGGTTATATAACACATTGCTGCTCTCTTCACACAGCTGTTTCCAGTTCAGAGAACCCAGAGACCTGCGCTGTACAGGGCCACAGAATAAAAACTTCTCAGCAGATATTTATCCATAGCTACATATCACATGGCAGATAAACGTGGCAACAGGAGGTCAAATCATCAGGACCTGTTAAGACACACTAAAATGCAGCATCTGTCGACAAAATGCATTAATGATTTCATTTGGTTTCATGTTGGAAACTAACCAAATACTGACTGTGTAAAAAGGGCCCAATAGTTATCCCCCAGTAGGTGAAAACTTCATCTAACCAGAATACATCTTTAAAAAGGGGTGCCCATATACCCGTTAGAGATGAGCAAATCATCCAAAACTCGCTTCGGTGAATATTCAACGAATTTCTGACAAGATTCGGTCTTAATACGAATTTATTCGTTCAAATCTACGTTAAAAAAACAATCGTTGTTTTGTGAACATTCCTGCACAAATTACGAACGTACAGTCAGCGTAGTTAAAAGTACGCATTACGTAAACATTAGCATACAAAGGTGCGTACGAATCCTTAGCATACTATTTACTCGCCAATGCGTCATACGCATGAGGCTAGGCCACGGCGTACAGTCCTCAGAGGCAGTCCATATGAGGTAGAAAAGTAAGGTGCTCACTGCTAGCTATCCAGCTAAGTGCATAATTTACTAAAAACACCATACAATAAGTGCAAAATAGGACACATTGCAGTACCAGAAAAAGAATACACACAATGGGCTAAAGTGCTTGAAAGTTGCTGAACCAGTAAAAACAGTGTAGCTAAAATACAGCAAAGACATAATTACGCAAACATTTTAGTGCATTCAATTTCACATTTGCAAGCATAAAAGGCTCAGATATATGTTTGAGTCTCTCCTTATGGCTCCTTGGCATGATAAAACAATGTCTGGAACACATAGTCCAAAATTTAATTGTAATCCACATGAGGTAATTTTGTAATGCAAACAGGTAAATTGTAATCCGCATGGATAATAGAGAATAGCAGCAAATTATGAACCCTTTTGCAAAGGGGGCTCCCAAATAACCTGAGAAGGGGGAAAAGAAAAATAGGCGCACTTCGGCGCAAGAGGGAATTTTCTGCAGAATGGGGGGAGTCCTGACAGCCATGTCCATCTGGATGAGAGTCAAATGGGGGCAATACAAACTAAATAAACACAAAAAGTGCCAACTAGCAGCTCACCCGTCAGGTGCAATCCATGGTGTGGCTCCCATTCTTGAAGTATCCTTGAGACAGCCAGTAGTTGGGTTCCTCAGATGAGGGACCCGAAGTCCTCCTCGCTTGAGCTACTGCTGAAAGAGATGAGAGGACGCTCCTGCCTCCTGTAGGCCACGCTCGCTGCCATGGTGGAACTCCACTGCCCTCTTCTTCTGGAAGTCGGACTTGACTGGGTCCGGGTGGTGGTCACGCTGGTGAGCGCTGCAGCCACTTGCGCTTTTCCGGATCCTTCTGCCGGGACAGCAGGGGTAAGGACTTCCGGCTGCAGCGGTTCCGGAAAGGTTGCATCCAGGGAAGAAGCTCCAGCTCCCCTGGCTGCTGCTGACTTCATCTTCCACGGCAGCTGGTATTGGTAGATCACCGTGGACTGGAACGTAAATGATGACGTTGTCAGCTGACCCAGGTGAAAGGACTGTGATGGTGGTGGTGGTGGCAGTCCAGGTATCAGAGGCTATGGCTGTGGCTTTTCCCTGAACCGGTGGATGCCATTTGGGGACTCCTGAAGGCAGCGCACCGGTACTTCGCCTGGTGGTTCCTCCGGCCAAACTTCAGGTGGTTATGATGGCACCAAGGGCTTAGAAAGGAGGGTAACCCCAGTTACCCCAGATCCCCCACGTACAGGCTGTGACAAAGTTGTGGCAGGTA
Source organism: Rhinella marina (assembly GCA_900303285.1). Classification (NCBI taxonomy): domain Eukaryota; kingdom Metazoa; phylum Chordata; class Amphibia; order Anura; family Bufonidae; genus Rhinella; species Rhinella marina. The sequence goes on along the minus strand of ONZH01030824.1, from coordinate 313,251 downwards.
TGGCCGTTTCACTGACCTGCGACCTACAAAATACTCCTTTCCATTCTTGTCGTCTGCCAGGAAGCCAGACCCTCATTCCACCGAAAACCACAGGACCGTTCCCTTTCGACGTTCCAATGTAGGATCTCCCGGCCTAGGGTGGTCCAGTACCTGGATGACCCAGTCTTCCACAGCATTTTTATAGTCCCAGAGGGTCTGCACGTGGGCCGTCACCGATGCTGGCACAATCGAGTTCTGCCTTATGGAAGGTGTCATTGTGGATCTCCTCCTGGGTGGCAAAGTGGACGCTTCAGCCACCTCCGCAGCACCAGTCGCATCACGATTCGCAGCAACCTCAGCAGGTGGTAAGGAGGACAAGGGCACTGAAGCTGGGTTTCTCTGGCAGAGTTGTGACATCCTGATGTCTGGAGTGGGGGGTGGTTCAGGGAACTTGTCCCCAAAGACCATCTCATTCCACTTGGGAGTAGGACGCAGCTGTTTAGCCATGCTTGCTACTTGATCGATATTCAGCGCTGGTCTAAACTGGTTCAGAGGAGGGTGGAGTACTGAGGGAGGAGTCTTCACTCCCTATATGTGCAAATAGTTAGATCCCGGTGGGCCGGGCTGTTTTTTTCCAGTTCTGAGGTGGGCGTATCTTCACTTTCCCGCCCTTGCGTGAGCGTATCTTCATTTTCCCGCCTCACGAAGAATGCGTATGTTTCGTACGTATCATTAGTGTTCAAAATTTAGCGAAAATTTACGAATAATCCGGATTCGCTTCAGGGGAGAAAATTTGTAAGATTTTATATGAATCTACAAAGCGGTGAATAGATTCGCTCATCTCTAATACCCGTAATAACCAAATAGTACATGATGTGGCAGAATAAACAGGAAACATGCTTTATTTCATCTAAGCTGCTGTTAAGAAGTTCCCCATCCTTGCCGCCCCATCCTTGGGAAGCAAAATAGCGGACTTCATGTGGTTTACTCACATGATTGCTTTTGTGTTGCACCATCCCAGCACCTGCACAGAAGAGAACAACGTTGTGGACGGTTAAGGCAGTAGTCATGTGAGTAAACCACATCAATGCAAACAACGCCCATGGATCAGCAGTCAGGAGTCTAACAGGAGCTCAGGTAAAAGAAAAGCATGCTTCCAGTGTACTGTGCCACAGGATACACTATTTGGCCATTGAGGCCATTCTTTTAAAGGGGTTATTTGAGAATTTGATAGTGATGACCAATCCTTAGGATATTCGATCGTGGCAGTCAGACTCCCAGAACCCTTGTTGAGCAGATGTTTGAAGAGGCTGCAGCGCTTCTGTAAGCACCACAACCTCATTCTAGGCCAGTGACATCACATTCATTGGTAACATGGCCTAGGTGCAGCTCAGACCTTTCTTTTATTGTTGAAACAAATTCCCATAATAAGCAGAAAAAAAATGTCAAAAATGTTTTGAAAACAAAACTTTTTGAGATATTTCACCTTTAGGGCTGTTTCACATGAGTGAGTCCATTGTGGGAATCATGCTCCGTGTGCGAGCATGATCCTCCATTCTGGACTTGCAGGAGCGCACTGCCTTATCATGATTTATGTGCGTCTGCTTCACCTTACTTCTACAGGATCATAGTGACATAAAGCTGTCTGTGTGATTCTGTAGAAGTAAGGTCAGGCAGAGGCACATAGCATTATAAATCATTAAAACGCTGTACGCTCCAGCACGTCCAGAACGGAGGATCATGCTCACACACGGAGCGTGATTCCCGCAATGGACTCACTTGTATGAAATAGTCTACAGCAACAACTTCGATTCCTGAATGGCAATATCCTCCTGCATTCCCACAATAATTACTATACTTAAAGGCTATGTACACCTTTGGCATTTTTTTTATTATTGCATTGTACTTATTTTGAGCTAAAAATCATTTTTTCAATTGGTCTTATTAAAAATATGGAATCCTTTTTTCTGTACAGAGCCGACATGCTGTAGTAGCAGTCTGTGGATTTTCTGTCATCTGGGGAGCAGACGGGCTCCATATCTCTGTTCTCTGACATCATAAAGACTCATTATAGCTCAGTTTTTATCTTACTGATTAGAATGTGGCTTATATAAGTGTTTATGACCTCTCAGTAGGTTAGAGATAAGGGTTATTAGATGACGCAACACAAAGTACAAGTACCAGTCCCACAGTTAGAAAAACATTTAACCCTTTGTGCATGAATGTTTGTCCTTGTCATTTTCAGTTTGCTCTTGTGATATTCATAACATTAGCCCTCCATACATGGCAATATTCAGAGCTATTTATGAACATGTATGGATTTTTAGCAACAATTCTCATTACGACAGCTAGATTATAATAGTTGTTGATTGGATTTGACACTGCCAAGAAATGTGCAAAGAGCAAAAAAAAGGAGCTCATCAAAGGCAAAATTATGTAGAGAAGCCAGGACTATGCACTCCAGTCGGGGTGATTGCACAATCAGTACTAGATCAAGAGCAGGAGGTAGAACCAATATTACAAAAATAACAAAAGTTTAAACTTTTAGCCTTTATTTCCCATTTTTATGGAACAAATAGTTTATTTCAGAACCAACTGGAACAAGTGTTTCTTTTTTTATGTATTATTTTTTATGTATTATCTACAGAAGAGATCCTCAGCCTTGTGCTGGAGAGCCACATTCATCTTTGAGTCATGGTCAGGACCTGCATTCAACTCAAACACAGAGCAGAGAAATTTTAAGAGTGCAGAAAGAAGAAACCATGACATTGCAAACATGTGCTGATAAATATTTCAGTATGAAATTTGATACTAGTATTATGCCATCTGAATTGGCACTTTTTGCTGGTATGGTGTTATGTCTGCAATAATGTAAATTGTCAATACATATGGTCATAACTCAGGACACCTATGGCATGTCACCCAGCAGGAGGTCTCATGCCACTGGTTGAGGACCACTGACTACAGCAAAAAAGGGGACATGGCAGAGCAGTAAGTGTTCTATTATAGTCCTATTTTAGTTTTCAAACTTTAAGCAATGTGATGGACAAATACTTTTCTTAAAAATGAAGAAAAAAATTATGACCCATTGAAATCCTTTCTATTTAACTGCTTTAGCAAATAAAAAAAAAAAAAAAGACGGCCTTACAAAAGGAGAACCAATTATTTTTAATAGTGTGATGTGTGGGATTATATTATGGAGCTTAAAGCTGCGCTGGAGACATTATAATATAGCACATCTCATTTTACATTGCTTAACAAGCTCTAATGTAGGAAACACATGAAAATGAGGTATAAGAGGATGTCCGCGTGTGGCATAGACACTGTGGATTTGCCACGGTGAACTTGTATGTAGCAAATCTGCAGCTTTGTACAGTACCGGCAAAGTGGATGAGAAATCTCATCCATGTGCCATGGAGAAAACCCATAGTGTAAACTGACTTTCACTGTGGGTTTTTATTTTACAGCATGTCAATTTATGGTGCTGGTTTTACCCACAGCTTTCAGTCCTTGCAATGCCAAGGTTCAAAGTATCAGAGGGCCTGTTGCAAAATTGGCACAAATGCCACCTGAGAAACCAGCCTATTTCTGGTATTTTTGCAGGAACAGTTGGAAATCCACAGTGGACTTTCTACATGTGTATATATCTTAATAGATATGATGTGCATAGCTGCACAAAAATAAATCACTTCCTTGGTCTACTGCAGGAGCCAAGAGAATTATGGACAAACCATGTATAATGGAAGCCAGAGTCAGATTGTGTTACTTGCAACTGTGGAACCACCTAGAATGGGGTCTCCCTATCTTTTTGACTGCATTTCAAGGTAGCCTGTCACTACAAAATGCAGTGGAATCTGCAGGCAGCTTGTTATAGAGCAGAAGGAGCTGAGCAGACTGATATATACCGTATTATTCGCCCTATAAGACACACCGGCCCATAAGATGCACCTAGGTTTTAGAGAAGGACAATAAGAAAAAAAAAATATTTTTCATTAAACCTCTGGTCAGACCAACAATCAGACTCCCAATGTTAATCAGACTTAAAGGGGTTCTCCATGAAGTAAAAAAATGAAAATACTTAAATATTATCTTATAATAAATATATTCACAAATACCTTTCATTACTTAGAATGGCTTGTTTTGTCTGGGGAGCAATCAGGAGAAATAAAATGGCCGCCGTCCTATCAGTACACACAAAACCTGTCCTAATCACACAGGAGGACAAGTTAGGACAAGTTACTTCACCTCAATGAGCCATAGTGCTGTCTCATCCTACTCTCTGTTCTGCTTCTCAGGAATCATGATCCTGAATACAGGTCAATCTCTGTGGGAATGGAGAAGATGAGGAGACATGAGAGGAGGGTGAGGTGTGGCTAATGAGCAGCAGCACTTGTATGCAGTCTCCATTACCACAGTTTGTCCTGTTTGTCCTCTCTGTACTCCATGTCTCCGCATGAACTAAATTCCCCAGAAATTCAGCTAAAGTTCTTATCATCTGTATTCAGGATCATAACCCCTGACAAGTAGGAGAGAAGGATGAGGCAGCTCTTTACCTCAGTGTTGTAAAGTAACTTGTCCCCATATATGGGGATTAGGACAGGTTTTGTGTGAACTAATTTGACAAAATGAGCCATTATAAATAATGAAAGGTATTTGAGAATATATTTATAATAAAGTAATATTTAAGTATTTTCATTTTCTTAATTCCTGGAGAACCCCTGACAGCCAAAATAAGACCCCAAATGTTAATAAGATCTCAGATCAGACCCCAATGTGAATGACCCCCAATCAGACCTCAGATAAGAGCCCCATATGTCTCTCTCCAGCCCCCATAGACTCTCATCAGCCCCCAGCATCCTTAAATGAGCCCCCAGAAGCCTCTCACCAGCCCCCAGCCATGTTATCTCAGCCCCCAGCAGCCTTTTATGAGCCCCCAGAAGCCTCTCACCAGCCCCCAGCCATCTTATATGAGCCCCCAGAAGCCTCTCACCAGCCCCCAGCCATCTTATATGAGCCCCCAGAAGCCTCTCACCAGCCCCCAGCCATGTTATCTCAGCCCCTAGCAGTCTTTTATGAGCCCCCAGAAGCCTCTCACCAGCCCCCAGCCATGTTATCTCAGCCCCTAGCAGTCTTATATGAGCCCCCAAAAGCCTCTCACCAGCTCCCAGCCATCTTATATGGGCCCCCAGAAGCCTCTCACCAGCCCCCAGCCATGTTATCTCAGCCCCCAGCAGCCTCATGTTTTATAAAATAAAAAAACACTTACCTCTCCTGCTCCTGGATGCCTCCGCTCCTCTCTGCACGCGCTCCTCTTCCTTCTGCCTCCGGCTGTGCTGTGAACAGGCGCGCATAGCGTGAGGTCACAGAGCGCCCTTACGCTGTGCGCAGCCTTCACAGCCGACAGCCGAGCGGAGGACCAGGAAGCGGTGAGTAAAGATCCTTCAAGAAGCGCTCATTAGCATTCGCCCCATAAGACGCAGGAGCATTTCCCCCCACTTTTGGGGAAAAAACTGCGTCTTATGGGGCGAAAAATATGGTAGATTTGTCCATGTACATCTCTGCTCTATGGTTGAGTCCAGTGGGTGGACCTACTTAATAATTTACAGCTATCTCTTCATGTACCGTTATATAAGGAAAGTTGACAATCATTGAGTAGGACCCCTCACTGTACTCATACAAAATGCAGTGATTTACACAAATGAAATACAAGGATTACTTAATATTTCCCAAAAAACTAAATATGAATCTGCTCAGCTCCTCCTGCTCTATAACATGCAACCCACAGACAAGACTGCAAAACTGCCATTATGGAAGCACTCATCAGTACACAGGAGGTGCGGGGAGTGGTGAGTGTAGCTCTTCTAGGTATTACTGGTATTACTCACCACTCAAACGTCATGTCACAGTGCAGCATTGCAAGCAGAGCGTACTAGATCTGAGAAAGATTGGGGTCTGATTTGGGGATCTAATGAAGATTGGGGGTCTGATTTGGGGATCTGATGAAGATTGGGGGTCTATTCTGAAGTCTGATGAAGATTAGGTCTGATCTGAGTTCTGATGAAAAATATTTTTTATCTTATTTTCCTCCTCTAAAGCCTAGGTGCATCTTATGGGGAATAAAATACAGTAATAAAAAATAATGTAAAAAAGGCTTCATATAGCATGTGTACTTTATGCAAATACGCTGACTCATAAATTATTATTTTTCAACTAAAAACATGATAAAGGAACATGTTGGCCACAGCTGATGAACAGAGCAGATTTACTTGTGTACATTGTTAGTGGGCTATCGACATCCCACTATCTCTTCTCTATGTATCGGCACCACATTCATCAACAAGACAGCATAAAAAAATGTGCTATGCATAAAGCATGGCCTGAGGTGGTGGTGCATGACCCTTGAGGAATAAACAGTGCATCAGATTTTGCCCATAGCATCACTACGATGCTGCTGGATAAGTGATAAGCACTTTAGTTTAGTTTAGTTTAGAAAAGTGGGTGGGGACGTGCTTAAAATGGCAAGCTGATTCAAGTCAGATTTATGAACTGAGAGTTTTTAAAAAGTCACATCTTACTTCCAGTGAGGGGGAGTAGGGCTACATTCACACAACCGTTCATGGCCTATTTTTAACAACCATTAAGTGCTTTCTAAAAGATGGCTGTTAAAAAAACCCCATCAGTTTTATGGGGGTTGTTGGTCACTGAAAAGGGCCAAAATACGAAATAACCTATTTTTTCATTGCTGTTTTTCAAGGGCCATTAAAAAAATGACCATATGAATAGGCCAATAGACCTCAATGGTTCTGAAAACAGCTGTTAATAAAAGACTGTCACACGGCCACTTTTCATTGTCATGTGAATCTAGCCAGAAGTGTTAGACTTAAAGATCAATTGTGTCATGCAACATTTGATACATTTGGCAACAATTAGGCCAAGGCAGACTCCTGGGAAACTGAGTTTACAAATCCCCTTACAATAAATCTGCCCAATAAGGTTTTTATGTTAAAGTTCTCTGGTGTGTTTTCCTGCCTCTGAAAAATTAACTCATGGTAGGAGGGCAAAGCTTGTGTAGATGTTTCGATTTCTGTCAACTGAAGTCTTTCAGACATCACATAGGTATAGCCTGAGGACAAACTCAGTCTAGTCATACAGCGTTGGAGCCGCAGTGCAAGGTAAGTGAGGAGCCGCTCATAACAATCCCATCAGTTGTCCAGTGTGTTGTGAAGCATGCATGTGTTTTTGCATGAAAACTTTGGCCAGATTCTGGTGGGTGGCTCATCTTCTTGAAATAAAAAAAATTAAACTTGCCCAAACTTTTTCTCTCCCAACAGCTGTCATCATAGCAGAGCGGTTGATGGTCAATCCATCCTCCTGAATTTTGGCAGGATCTGCCAACGTACAGTTTACACATTTGCGGCCAGTTTACACATTTGATTGAAAAATGCATCTAGTTCATGAAGGTTAATTGATTTTTTAATCCTACGTAAATAGACTGTTTTTGGTGACTTTTTAAATGGACTCAAGCATAACCTAAAATTTACTTGTGCCCTAACACATGGAGATCATGTCAGGCTAATAGAAAAGAGCCCCTTTGATATAAAACCATATAACCTACACTAATTGGCTTTGCTTTGGTTGAATAGAAGACAGAATCTTATTTTATTCACTGCAAGCCTGTGATGTTCCATTTTCTAGAAGAATATCTTATCTTGATCTGACATCTATTTCAAACGACAAATTAACTCAACTGAAAAATTCACAAATAAAAGAAACACAGATTTAGGACTTATTTAACTAATTAGACTAAAGAACTGACAATGATTTGACTTTCAAATTGATATAAAATTGAGATGGCAAATTAGAATGTACAATATTGGGTAAAAGGGAGCTGCCGAAATATTTCCTGTCTGGAGCCCTTCAAAAGTTTTCTTTCAAGCAGTTTTCAATCAAACTGAACAAAAAAGCAGAAGGCGGTTTAATGAGCAAAGATGATTTCATGAGTGCGGCAATGAATTTTCTTCCTGCCACTGGAATCTTGAAAGCACTTCTCGGCTTCAACATTACTGTTATCTTACCATAGGGGATCATATCAAAGCGATCGCAGCTTTTCTGACCATCATAACAAAATATTTAAAGTGAATAATCACATTTTGCTTTAACTTTTGTGTAGGGTGAAAACAGGAGTTCAACTGTTTATCTATACGGAAAATACAAGTTTTAATTTTTTAAGGTTTTATTAAATTGCCCATAGATTATAGTTAATACATCAAATGTGCTGTCCAAACTGCTAAAAAAAAACATTCGGTGACATTTTTTAATGATTGCATTTTACTCATTTTGGACTAAAAATCATTTTTTTCAATTGGTCTTTATTATAAAATATTGAGACGTTCTGTCGCAATGGGTTATCTGTTTGTCTAGCTGTGCGAATGGTACTTTTTTTACTTTCATTTTGTGCCTGTCATCTAATAATCCTTATCTATAATCAGTAAAATAAGAACTGAGCAATAATGAGTGTTTATAAGGTCAGAGATCAGACATTAGGAGCCCATCAGATTAGCTGGCTGATGGAGCAGAGAAAAAATGCAGATCCCTCTAATAGAGCATCTCAGCCCTGTACAGAAAAAGAGACTCCATATCTGCAATAATGACCAATTTACATTTTTTTATGATGTTTAGCTCAAAATGAGTACAATACAATAATAAAAAATTGCCTCAAACGGTGCGCATAAGTACCTGTATATATTTGAATATGCACCAAAAGATGCTACTATACCTCAGAAGTACTTATCTTTCAATGTAATTATCTTGCCCAGCTCTGTGCAGCAAAGTTGTTTTTATTCTGCCAGTGTTTTCTGTATGAGAGATTACCATTGAATATATCTGAATATATCTTATGATTCCACTTCCATCTGGGAGGCAGTCCCTCTGTTAAATGCTGCCTGCAAACTCCCCTATTAAGGTGTAGGAATAGTATTGTAATTGCACAGGCTACGTTCACATCTCTAGTGAACGTATCCAGCAGTCTCCTCGGTAGAGAACAGGCTGCTGGAGTTTACCGGATCCAGTATTGCCGGATTCTACAGTTCACCACCAGATCCCCATTGACTATAATGGGATCCGGCTGCTCTCCAGCATAAATGCTGGGTTTTGACCAGAAAGATAGCACTGCATGTGGCAGTTTGTGTCCGGCCGACAGCCAGCATTTATACCAAAACAGCCCATCAGATCAAGCATGCCTTAGTCTTCACATACAATTTGCTACTGAGACTCTGCTATTGTTGCTACTTGACTATGCACTCTGAAATATGGGTGGGAGTGGGTAGTGAAGGATGTCCTGTATTACAGGAAAGGGGAAAGGGTAAATAACCACATGCTCCAAGTACGACAGTCAAAAAATACTCACACCACTGTCATTTGACAGTGTATGAGCTACAGATATATAAGTGAATTATAATATAATTATAATATAATATTGCATTTAAATAATTTGCAACAATTTTTAAAGATTGTAAACTCATTTAATAACCAGAGGACCTGTGACCACCAACTGCAATTCAATCTGTAGGCAGCAGATTATAAGAGCAGGGGGAGCTGAGCAGAATGATATATATACACTGTAGTTTCATGGGAAAAGATTCAATAAAACTTGTAACTTTACATTTATATTTTTCTGACTTCAATTGTACATGGGGGAGATATTATCGGTGATTGAAAGCTTTCCTTGTCTGTGTGTACCAAAATAGCTGTCAATGATGACACCTCCTGCGTACAACTGAAGTCAGGAAAAATTTTTTAAAAGATTTAAATGTATACACGTTTTGATGAATCTGTTCCTACAAAACTATACATCAATCTGCTCAGCTTCTCCTGCTCTAAAACATGCAGGTTGCATTTTGATTTAAATAGGTTATTCAGGATTTTCTGTTAATGGCTTATCAATCAGTGTATGCTCAGTGTGGTACAATACCAGGCCTAAACACACCAGTATTTATGGCTCTGTGCATAGATAAGCACTAAAGAAGCCCATCAGTTGTGGTCATTGGGGGTCTTAGGGATAGATAAGATACCGAACTTACTGTGAACCAAAGTACTGTATGTGACGATACAGTACAGCAGAGACAGTACTTCCTCCAGACTGAAGAAACAAGAGAGGAAGATTGATTGCTATAGAGGAAAACAACCCCTTATGGAACTTTTGGGAATTAATTTGAACCATTGTAGAAGCTGCTATAAAGAGTGCCCCAAAGGAATCCGGTGCTATCCTTCCACTTACTGTACGCCAACCCAGGGAGCTGCTGACCATGAGTAGAGACTATTCCTCGGTCAATGTCCATCACATTAGCCCTATTCACATGCCCCTGTGGCCTAGCTGCTGCACAAGGTACTGTTAGATTGACCAGAAATTATATGCTGTTATAAATTATTATACACTTTACAAATTATTAATTGAATTTCATGTAAATGTTCCGTTCACCCAACTTTATCATTGCCAAAGTATCCTAGATGCATTCTAGCTTTCAGTTTTTGAATTTGAACCCATAACTCATAGCGAGTCCTCCCAGGAGTGTTTTTGGCTTTTATGGCTTTTTCTTCTTATACACACTAAATAGAGTAGAGATTTGGGGATTATGCCGGCAAGTCTATCAAAGTCAGTCTTCTGCTTCCCGTTTCTTTACCAACTAGTTGGTAACTATTTTGGTATAATTCTTTTCTGTTTTAATAGTCTACATTACCCACAATATAATAGGTCCATAGTATAACATTTCACAAACCAAACTCGAAAGAAGGCGTCAATCACCATCCAGGAAAATATAATTTATGTCTTTCTATTTGACAGCCCCTCCCACTCATTGAGAGAACCAGGCAAGATGATTATCTGGGACCCTGTCAATCAATGAGAGGGAGGTAGGCAAAGGAAGAAGGAAGAGCAAGGGTGCACAGAGTGGCTTAGGTCTGCCCTTGGTGCACGTAACTGCTCATTTGCAGCTGTTTTATATTGTGCAAATTAGACCGTTGGTGCAACCTTACAACCAAAGGATTGGTCAGTTTCTTTGCCAGCTATGCCCTCCCTCGCCCGGAGAGACAGGGCTAGGCATTGTAGAGGTAATCATGCCTGGCTCTGAAATATTGTGGCAGGGTTTTCACCTATTTGATTGGCGCATGCGCTGTACAGTTCGTTTTAAGTTCACCAAATTTTTCAAAAAGTTTGGTTCGGAAACAGATTTATCAAACATGAACAAGAGAGATCTCTTCAAAAAGCTGATCGGCAGTTGTGCCGGCAGTAGGGGCCCTGTTGATCTGACATTGATAAACTATGCTGAGGATAGATCATCAAGATAGAAAAAGCGGAAAAGCCCTTTAATTCTAACAAGCCCAAATATTTTTCAATTCTTTTCAGACAAATAAAGAGGCATCTGCATGTGAAAAGCATGTGTAAATCAGCTTTCTTTAAAAAAAAAAGATTAAAAATGCTGAGTGTTACACAACTAAAGGACATCCTTCCAGTCATTGCTTATTGCCTTTAGTCATTACCTTTAAACGTACTTAGTGTATGTAGCAAAGCTAGGAAAATAGCTAAGCCAGCCTCACATCTGCAACTAGATCTCTCTCTCTCTCTCTCAATGATTCACCAAAATTTTGGTTCAGTAGAATCGATTCGCACATTCTTAGTTTCTACCATAAAATCGTGAAGGGGCTACACCCTGCTGGAAATATAGCAGGCAGTTGATGCAGTGGTACAACATGTGTAGTGGTTTTTCTCACACTTGGTGGTTAAATACACTTGACCCCCACCTTGCTGGGGTCTAGAGGACTGTGCATCACACTACAAATCCTCCAGGGAGTCAGACTGCCCCCATCCCTGACGGCTCTCACCTAAATCTTCTGTGCCACTCTGACCTGAATCTCCATCTAATGGAGGCTTCCCCTTAACACAGTATGCTTTGCCTAGGCTTTGTATGCAAGGTTGCAACAGCCACTTATATGTCAGTGCCCAAGTGCCTCTGAGGTTCCTCACTACCACTAGGCCACTAACTTTCTCAGGAGTTACTGCTATAAACTTAAACTCAAAATCTCCCTAAACAGTGAACCAGGGAAGTTAAGTATATATGTACGATGAGTATCAACTCATAATCATTTCCCTTTTAGAGGTATCACTGTATATATATTATAAAATGTAACTTTTATTTGTTATTTAATAAAAAGGAGGATTTCACTCCCCATTATTAACATCAATACACAAGAAAGGAAAAACCGATTAAAATTATCAGCTTGTCAGTAGGTGAAATATCTCCAATATGAAGGGTGACAGTATCAGAAATAGCAAACCAGTTGTAATTCATACATCAGGTAGACTCCCTGAGTTATTTCTATAATACAATTTGTTGTGTGGAGATACTCTGCATCTATCCTTTACTTAGGACCTAAAACATGCAGTGACTCATTGATTGAGATAGGAACTATAGTTCTAATGGATGGCGGCCACCGATTACCCTCCCTTATTGGAGTTTGCACACCATTCAAACTTGATCAAGCATATCAACTATCCCTATGCAGGCCTTAGGGTGGCTGCATTGATTCTAAACTGCATATCCAGTCATACCACACATACACACCAAGGACTGATTGCTATTGCTGAAAGGCTTGTTGTAGCATGATTCCTACGGAGACCTATTCAAAGCTGGCTAAAATGAAAGTAGCACTCTGCCCCTCCCGACATGTTTCGCCGACATGCGGCTTTGTCAAGGGAAGTAGGGGTATAGGCTATCTCAATCAATGAGTCACTGCATGTTTTAGGTCCTAAGTAAAGGATAGATGCAGAGTATCTCCACACAACAAATTGTATTATAGAAATAACTCAGGGAGTCTACCTGATGTATGAATTACAACTGGTTTGCTATTTCTGATACTGTCACCCTTCATATTGGAGATATTTCACCTACTGACAAGCTGATAATTTTAATCGGTTTTTCCTTTCTTGTGTATTGATGTTAATAATGGGGAGTGAAATCCTCCTTTTTATTAAATAACAAATAAAAGTTACATTTTATAATATATATACAGTGATACCTCTAAAAGGGAAATGATTATGAGTTGATACTCATCGTACTGCTATAAACTTACAACTGCGAACATACAGTGCTTATACTGCTAAAAAATCTTAATTCAACTCAAGTCAACAGTTCTCAAACAGGCATGTTCAGCACAGTTTAAACATAAGGCTTACTGCCTCTCTTGTACCACTTAAATTCAACTTCTAATACAGCACACAAGCAACTTGCACAGTATCACCTTAATTATATATCTCTGGGCCACGCTGACCAGTTGAGTGCCAACTGTACTGTTTTACACTTGCGGACCCTAGCTTTCTCCAACTCCTACACACTCTTTGTGACTTTCAATATGGATTTGGTGCTCTGGTCACAATACACAGCCACTGGCTTCCTAACACTACATTTTAACTCATATTCACCAGCCTCTATTGCTCACTCTTATGAATGACCCCTGAGGGCTTCGAGTCTCTAGGACCTGTCTTGTTCTCTTCTGACCATCTCCATACAGCAGCATTACAGGCTCCTTGGTGGCTGAAGAGGTCCTGGCCGCCACATATTCCCTCTGTAGGTCTCTCTGTGTCTCACATGTACTTATTGCATGCACAAACACACATTGTTATCTGGAGGGACTTCAACTACACCTACAGACCCTGAGGTACAACCTTTCTGGCACTGCAACATCTACTCTCAAGTCAGGGAAGGGCACTGGAACAATGTATATTTCTGACTGATACTTACTACAGAATGACCGAGGAATGCTATTTCTGGTGTCATCAATTAACAGAGGAAATAGTGACACTGTTGAAGGAGCAAGTATGGGACAGTTCACCCCACAAATCTGAATTTGAATACAACCTCAAAAAGATAAAAGATAATAACATAGGAAATTCTCCCAGAATATACCAAATGATACTTAGATATTTTTTATCTTACTTTATTGGGCAGTCTTTCTCCGGGTTCTGTGTGCTGGTTCTATATTGAAACAAGGCAGCAATATTGCTTGAAAAAAAGATTCATTACCACAACACAAAAATCTATGTAAATACAATGGGGGAGATTTAGCAACAAATGGTGTAAAGTTAGTTTTCTATACCAACCAATCTGATTCCACCTTTCATTTTTCAGACCTCCTTTGGAAAATGAAAGGTGGAATCTGATTGGTTGCTATAGGCAACTAACAGTTTTTGAAAAAACTCCCTCAATGCGATTTTTTTTGGCTATGCTCTAGCCTTAAATGTGATTTTATGATGAACAGCTGTAAAACTGAATCTGTGAAAAAAAACATTAATTTGATTTAGATTTCTCATGTTTAATCACTTTGCATTTCAAAGGTGCATTCACACGAAATTACAATATGTATCTTGTGATCTGCAAAGTACGAATGATGTTCATGTGATGTCCGTGTTGCATCCATTTTTTCTGCGGACCTATGAAGAGAACATGTTCTATGCTTTGCGGAACAGACATACAGATGCAGAGAGCACATGCTGTCTGCATCCATATGTCCATTCTGCAAAAGGTAGGATATGTGCCATGCTTGTCTACAAATGCGAACCACAGACCCAATAAAATCAATGGGTCCTCAAAAAATATGTATGCAACACAGATGTCACATGGACGTTATCCGTATTTTGCAAATGCGTGTTTTGCAAAATACATACAGTCGTGTTAACGCACCTTAATTGATCAAGATTATAATGGTCTCTACAGCCAGGGACAGAACGGAGGGAGCCTCCAAAACACAAATCAAAATGGAGCCAGTTTCCAGTTGATACAACAGCATCCCAAAACAGAAGTTGCTTATTTTCTCCTTTGATCCGGTTTGTGCTTCTCTATCTGCCTATAGCTGAAGAGTGGGGCATATGGTAACACATATGATAACATTTCTACGCTGCCTCAGTCACTTGATTTTTTTTTATGTATTTCAAATACTGTAAGAGCAAATAAATAAAATGCATTGCTTTAAGAATATGTTCACATGTGGCATATGTGAAAGTTGTCCATTGTGATATTGCATGCAGAAAATCAGAAAAAAGTATACTACAGTACCAACAAAGTGGGTGACATTTTATAAAGTCTCATCCACACAATGTGGAAAATGAAATGAAATCTGCAGATAACTTGACCCGTGGTGAGAATATTAAATCTGCAGCATGTCGATTTATGCTGGGGATTTCCACCACTTTGCCTTGACATCTGCAACAATATCAGCACCAATTACTGTTTTTTTTTTGCTGTATAATTCTGGCAGATACGCTGCGGACTCCTGTCCCATGCGGGCAACCTATTTCAGCATTGCTCCTTCTTTATTCTTTGGTATATTACATATACCATTGTTTAAAAGCAAATATAGAGACCATATCATCCCATATGAGTTTCACAATCTTAGTGTACTTACTGTTTGTAAATATAAATAAGTGAATATAGTCATACGAATCAGATTAGGGTCAGCCACCATGTGTACTATCAATTGTATGTTCGATCATCCAACCATTAACATGCCAGACTGGTAGATCTGAGACATGGTTACAAAAATGTGGCCAAAAAAAAATCAGTTTTCTCCAGGCAGACACTGGCCATCTCAAATGACTATCTGCATAATAGTTTTAAACCAAATGGTCAAAATCTTCTATCTTGGAAAACTTTCATCTAATGTGTATGAACAGCTTAAAGCCCATGTGTTGGTGAAGAAACTGATTTAATCTAGTTATATACCCAATGTAGTAACAAACACAGAATGACATGAAGATATCACCTCTTTTGTACAGTTGCACTTAAATGTATCTTTATAAGCTATGCACACCTTTGGAGGCATTTTTTTGTTATTGCATTGTACTCATTATGAGGTATATATGATTTTTTCATTTGGTCTTTATTAAAAATATGGAGTCCTTTTCTCTGTACAGAGCCAAGATGCTATATAAGCAGACTCTCTTCCGTCAGGGAGCTGACAGGCTCCTTATTTCTGCTCTCTGACATTATAAACACTCATTAAACTTCAATTCTTATCTTACTGATAAGAATATGGCTTAAATACGTTTTTATAACCTCTTAGTAATTTAGAGATAAGGATTATGAGATGACCAGCACAAAGTGAAAGTAAAAAAACAGTTTAAAAACAACAGCTAAAAAACAGTTAACCCTTTGTGACAGAATCAATATTTTTTTTAAATAAAGACTAGAGATGAGCGAGCACTAAAATGCTCGGGTGCTCGTTATTCGAGTCGAACTTTTCCCGATGCTCGGGTGCTCGTTTTCGAATAACGAACCCCATTGAAGTCAATGGGAGACTCGAGCATTTTTGCAGGGGACCAAGGCTCTGCCTAGGGAAGGCTGGGTGAAAACCTAGAAACCTCAGAAAATGTGGGAAACACCACGGAAATGGACAGGAAACAGCAGGGGCAGCATGCATGGATGCCTCTAAGGCTGCCTAATCCCACCATTACCCCAAATTCTCCTAGTGGGGCATGTGTGGTATCGATTCTTCTCAGTTTAATACCGTATACGTCCCCTATCTTGGGACCCTATATTTCATGGATTTTTCGACTACGGAAAAGGAAAAAGAGCTTGCTCTGGCCAGGGGAGTGTCTTTCCTACTGCAGCTAAGGGGACGTGTCCATGCTCTGCCTATCACAGGTCAGGAGGCAATTAAAAGAAGAACCAAAAAAAACATCAGTACAATATCTAATATGTCCCCTATCCGGGTAAATTGTTTGGAGAGAGGGCCTGTCGGTGGGGAGCAGGCTGGGGGGGAAGGAGGTTGAGCTGGAAGAGCCAGAGGAGTGCCCCCTGGGCTAGCGTGTGTGGTGGTGACAACAGCCGGATGGATTTGGAAAAACTGTAGCATCAACCGGTACGGTATGTATTCTTCTGAGTTTAATACCGTATACGGCACCTATCCGGAAAAATAGTTTGGAGAGAGAGAAAGAGAGGAAAAAGACATGCAGTATGGAGCAATTACACGGAAACTATTAGATTAGGCAGACGTGGTCTGCTTAATTGCAACCCAGACAAATGAGAGAAAGAGAGGAAAATGACGTATTTTTAAAAGTGACGTTCAGTATAGATCAGGGGTGCACAATGTTTTCTGGGTGGGGGCCACATTGTCTGACTGAACCAACGTCAAGGGCCAAAAATAAAATTTAAAGGGGTATTACCAACTGAAATACTGTATTTATGGCAGATTGAACACACAGTGTATACCATTAATGTCTAGTTACAGTTCCAGGAGTCCCATCTAATGGGAGAAATACATGAAAAATGCATGTAAGCAGCCACAAAACATGGACATACATGTCTGTTACCAGATGGATGGGGCTACACAGAATGGTATCAAGGGCCGCATGTGGCCCCCGGGCCGCAGGTTGTGCACCCCTGGTATAGATCAAGTGTGGTATGTGTTCTATGTATACTACTCAGTTTAATACCGTATATGGCAGCTATCCGGAAAAATAGTTTGGAGAGAGAAAGATAGGACAAAGACATAAATTGTTTGGAGAGAGGGCCTGTAGGTGGGGGGGCAGGCTGGGGGGAAGGAGGTTGAGCTGGAAGAGCCAGAGGAGTGCCCCCTGGGCTAGCGTGTGTGGTGGTGACAACAGCCGGATGTAGTTAGATTGACGACACAGGACCCCAACTTAAAAATTTAGCATCAACCGGTACAATTGTCAATTATGAGCTCGATCAAGTGTGGCATGACTTTTTAGATGGAGATTGCATGTGGTCACGTACTCCCTGGAACCCCATAGTCACCCCTTCTCTGATGTGCTACCCCAGAACATTCTCTGCCCCAATTCGCAAGACCTTTTGCACTGTGTGTTGACAGTGGGAATTTACCAGTGTTGTCTGAGGAGGTGGTGGACAATGGCGAGACACAGGTGTCGGGGGTGAGGTAGTTGTATGGGAAGCAAGTTACAGTGGGGACTCCTTGGGGGGACTTTCTCATGATGGGACAGATTCAACTTGGGTGGATCAGGCACAGGAACAGATCAATTTTTTTTTTTTTGTGTTTATTTAACTTTTATTTAGCACAAATAACCACAAAGATATTTATTTGTTATCTTCGCTGCGCAGTCTGGCGTTGGGGTTCGTCACTTTGATGGCGAGCTGTGCCGCTCTCTCCACAATGGTCTTTAGGTTCTTAGATGGAGACGTTGTGGGTGATTTCTGCACAGAAGGACTTGTTGCTCATCAACAGAACCTCGAGCTCCTTCACATTGTGGACCAGGAATTTGCGGAACCCTGTGGGCAGCATGTGTTTGGTCTTCTTGTTGCTACCGTATCCAATGTTGGGCAATATAGATACGCAGGTAATATTATTTTTCACACCTATCCCAAAAATAAAATTTACGCAGTTTGCGCAAATAAAACTGGAAACTGGAACTGGAGAGAGGGCCTGTAGGTGGACCTCCGGAAAAATTGTTTGGAGAGAGGGCCTGTAGGTGGAACTCCGGAAAAATTGTTTGGAGAGAGGGCCTGTAGGTGGACCTCCGGAAAAATTGTTTGGAGAGAGGGCCTGTAGGTGGACCTCCGGAAAAATTGTTTGGAGAGAGGGCCTGTAGGTGGACCTCCGGAAAAATTGTTTGAAGAGAGGGCCTGTAGGTGGACCTCCGGAAAAATTGTTTGGAGAGAGGGCATGTAGGTGGACCTCCGGAAAAATTGTTTGGAGAGAGGGCCTTTAGGTGGACCTCCGGAAAAATTGTTTGAAGAGAGGGCCTGTAGGTGGACCTCCGGAAAAATTGTTGGGAGAGAGGGCCTTTAGGTGGACCTCCGGAAAAATTGTTTGAAGAGAGGGCCTGTAGGTGGACCTCCGGAAAAATTGTTTGAAGAGAGGGCCTGTAGGTGGACTTTCAGAAAAATTGTTTGAAGAGAGGGCCTGTAGGGGGCCCTCCTGAAAAATTGTGGTAAAAGAGTGCCAGTTTGACCTCTGAAAAATGGCGTTTTTTTGGTTAGCGTTAGGCAAAGACGATATGGAGGAGGAGTAGGAGGAGTAGAGAAGAGGAATCGGATACATAAGTAATGTTAATCTTTAGCTGCTTTCCCCCGGAGGAGATTTGAATTCCGGTGAAAACCAGGCTTTGTTCATTTTAATAAGCGCCAGCCTGTCAGCGCTGTCAGTTGACAGGCGTGTACGCTTATCGGTGATGACGCCACCAGCTTCACTGAATACCCGCTCTGACAGCACGCTAGCGGCAGGGCAGGCCAGCACCTCCAAGGCGTACAGTGCCAGTTCAGGCCACGTGTCCAGCTTTGAAACCCAGTAGTTGTATGGAGCAGAGTGATCGCTACCGACGTTGGTATGGTCAGCTAGGTACTCCCTCACCATCTTTCTGTACAGCTCCCCCCTACTCTGCCTAGACTGGGGACAGGTGACAGTGTCTTGCTGGGGTGACATAAAACTGGCAAAGGCCTTGGAGAGCGTTCCCCTGCCAGTGCTGGACAAGCTGCCTGCTCGCCTCCTCTCCCCCGCTACTTGGCCCACAGAACCATGCCCTCTGCCGCTAGCAGCGTGAGATGGGAAGAATTGTTTCAGCTTGTGCACCAGGGCCTGTTGATATCTATTCACTCTCATACTCCTTTCCTCTGCAGGGATGAGAGTGGAAAGGTTCTGCTTGTACCGTGGGTCCAGGAGAGTGAACACCCAGTAATCGGTGTTTGAAAAAATGCTTCTAACGCGAGGGTCACGAGATAGGCAGCCTAACATGAAGTCTGCCATGTGCGCCAGAGTCCCAACACGTAAGAATTCCCTCTCCTCACTGGCCTGACTCTCCATTTCCACCTCCTCCTCCTCCTCTTCAGCCCATACACGCTCAAGAGTTAAGGACTGAGCACTGGTACCCTCTTCTGTCTCGCCGACATTCTCCTCCTCATCCTCATCCCCCTCCTCCGATACACGCTGAGAAACAGACCGGAGGGTGCTCTGGCTATCAAGCGACGTGTCTTCCTCCACCGTCTCTTGTGACAAGCGCAAAGCATCCGACTTCATGCTGAGCAGTGAGTTTTTCAACAGGCAAAGCAGCAGGATGGTGAGGCTGATAATGGCGGCATCGCCGCTGACCATCTGTGTTGACTCCTCAAAGTTGCTCAACACCTGGCAGATATCAGACATTCACGTCCACTCCTCATTGTAGACTTGAGGAATCTGACTGACCTGACTACCAGTTCTGGTGGAAGTTGACATCTGGCAGTCTACAATCGCTCTGCGCTGCTGGTAAACTCTAGATAACATGTTTAATGTCGAATTCCATCTCGTGGGCACGTCGCACAACAGTCGGTGAGCGGGCAGTTGTAGGCGGCGCTGCGCTGCCCTGAGAATGGCAGCATCTGTGGTGGACTTGCGGAAATGCGCACAGATGCGGCGCACTTTTGTGAGCAAATCAGACAGATTGGGGTATGTCTTGAGGAACCGCTGAACTATTAGACTGAACACGTGGGCCAGGCATGGCACATGTGTCAGTCTGCCGAGTTGCAGAGCCTCCACCAGGTTACGCCCGTTGTCACACACAACCATGCCTGGCTTGAGGTTCAGCGGTGCCAGCCACAGATCGATCTGCGCCGTGATGCCCTGTAACAGCTCTTGGGCGGTGTGCCTTTTGTCACCTAAGCTCAGCAGTTTGAGCACCGCCTGCTGGCGCTTACCCACGGCACTGCTGCTGCGCCTAGAGCTACCGACTGAAGGCGCCGTGCCCACGGATTGTAATTCGGTGGAGGAGGAGGGGTCAGAGGAGGAGGAGGCATAGTACGACTGAGAGACCGTGACCGAGGTAGGCCCCGCAATCCTCGGTGTGGGCAGTACATGAGCGGCCCCAGGGTCATTCTCGGTCCCAGCCTCCACCAAGTTAACCCAATGTGCCGTCAGTGAGATATAGTGTCCCTGCCCGGCAGCACTTGTCCACGTGTCCGTGGTTAAGTGGACCTTCTCAGAAACAGCGTTGGTCAGGGCACGGATGATGTTCTGTGACACGTGCTGGTGTAGGGCTGGAACGGCACATCGGGAAAAATAGTGGCGGCTGGGGACCGAATACCGAGGGGCAGCCACCGCCATGAGATTGCGAAAGGCCTCGGTCTCTACCAGCCTATAGGGCAGCATCTCCAGGCTAAGCAATTTGGAGATGTGGCTGTTGAGGGCTTGGGCATGTGGGTGGGTGGAACTGTATTTCCTCTTGCGCTCCAGCGTCTGCTGTAAAGACAGCTGAACGCTGCGCTGGGACACGTTGGTGGACAGTGTGGAGGATCGTGGAAGCGAAGGTGTGGTTTTCCGGCGGGAGGCGCTCGTGCCGGGGTCCTGGGCAGGGGGTTGACTAGCAGAGGCAGCGAGTGATGCAGGGGGTTGACTAGCAGAGGCAGCGAGTGATGCAGGGGGTTGACTAGCAGAGGCAGCGAGTGACTTAGGGGAAGGAGCAGTGGTGTGACCTGCAGGAGGTGGTGAACGGCCTTGGTTCCATTGAGTGGGGTGTTTAGCACTCATATGCCTGCGCATGCTGGTGGTGGTTAGGCTAGTAGTGGTGGCACCCCTGCTGATCCTGGTGTGGCACAGGTTGCACACCACAGTCCGTCGGTCATCCTCACTTTCTTTAAAGAACCTCCAGACTTGCGAACATCTAGGCCTCGTCACGGGAGCTTCACTACGTGAAACAGTTGCTGCTGATGCACCAGCTCTGGCCCTGCTTCTCCCTCTGGCCACACCACTGCCTCTTACAACCTGTTCTGGTGCAGCACTCGCCTCCGCCTCAGAAGCACTGTCTTCACTCGGCATATCAACCCAGCTTGGGTCAGTCACCTCGTCATCCTCCGATTCCTCAGTCTGCTCCCCCCTCGGACTTCCTGCCCTGACAACAACTTCACCAATGTCTGACAACCATGTCTCCTCATCGTCTGACACCTCTTTACAAACTTCTTCCACTAACTGAACATTGTCATCATCATCATCATCATCACCCACAGACTGCGACAGTTGGAAAACTTGGGCATCGGGAACGAGGTCAGCGGCAACCTGAGAAGTGGTTTGTGACTCTGGGAAGGGTCCAGAAAACAGTTCCTGAAAGTATGCCGGATCGCATTCCAAATTTTCCTGGGAGGGGGCAGACTGGGGGGAAGGAGGTTGAGGTGGAGGAGCCAGAGGAGTGCTCCCTTGGGTAACGTGGGTGGACTGCGTGGAAGACTGATTGGTGGACAAATTACTTGAAGCATTCCACAATCCACGAGATCAGCTGTTCGCACTGTTGTGGTTTCAACAGTCCTCTACCACGTGTCCCTGTAAGTTGAGACATGAAGCTAGGGAGTGTAGCTCCCACGGCCTCTGCCCCCTGCAGTAATTGAATGCCCACGCCCACGCCCTCGTCCTCGACCCTTAGCCCTGGGGTTCAACATTGTCTGTATATAAGTGTATTATATGAAAAAAAAAAATAAATTGGCCTGGTGTACTGAAACCCACAAACTTGTTCAGTCTTGTTTAATTAAGTGACGTAAAGAAAGTGTCACCTGGACAGAAAATACGGATTGGAGTGAGTGTGCTGAACTGTGACACACAGAAAGGTTCCACGCAGTTGTGTGAAATGGATTTGTATCACTGAGCTAAAACAACAAATACAACAAATTTTTTTTATATATTTTGTTTTCTATAATTTTTTTGTAGTTTTGTTTTTTTGGGAACGTGACGTGCAGGAACTATCGTAGACCTAACTCACACCCTGTTAATGGTGGCTATTTAGACTGCGACCCAGACAAATGTCGCACAGAGATTTTTGGGATCAAGCTATATACGTTGCAGCAAATGACTTGGTTGTATTCAGTGACGTACAGAAAGTGTCACCTGGACAGAAAATACGGATTGGAGTGAGTGTGCTGAACTGTGACACACAGAAAGGTTCCACGCAGCTGTGTGAAATGGATTTGTATCACTGAGCTAAAACAACAAATACAACTAATTTTTTTATATATTTTGTTTTCTATAATTTTTTTGGAGTTTTGTTTTTTTGGGAACGTGACGTGCAGGAACTATCGTAGACCTAACTCACACCCTGTTAATGGTGGCTATTTAGACTGCGACCCAGACAAATGTCGCACAGAGATTTTTGGTATCAAGCTATATACGTGACAGGCATCAAATGACTTGGTTGTATTCAGTGACGTACAGAAAGTGTCACCTGGACAGAAAATAGTGAGTGTACTGAACTGTGACACACAGAATGGTTCCACACTGCTGTGTGCAATGGATTTGTATCACTGAGATATTACATTAAAAAAAAGGGGGTTATATATGGCGATAGCTGCACTACTAGTGCCAGCCAGCAGGCCAAGCCAGGAGACAAAAAAAAAAAAAAGTCTTGTAGCCCTTAGAAGAGCTGTTGGGTACTTTGTGGGTGATTCCTGCCTAACAGAGAACTAAATGCAGGCCCTAACACTCTCCCTGAAACGCAGCAGCTCTATCCCTAACGACATCCAGACGGCATCTGAGCCGAGCACCGCGGCCAGTCACTAGTATATTCCAGGGTCACCTGATCAGGCCAGCCAACCCCTGCTATCGACATGTAAGGGCCCCACGTGATGCTGGGTGTACCGCAGAGTCTCCTGGCTTGTGATTGGCTGAGTTTATAGGCGCCAAAAAAGCACGATGCGGAAGTTGCCATTTCCTCGAGCATGGCGAGATACTCGTCCGAGCAGCGAGCACTTACGAGTACCCTAATACTCGAACGAGCACCAAGCTCGGACGAGTATGCTCACTCATCTCTAATAAAGACCAATAGAAAAAATGACTTTTAGCCCAAAATGAATAAAGTGCAATCATAAAAAAATTTCCCCCGAAGGTGCGCACAGCCTTTAAGAAAAGTTAAGGGAAATAAAGAAACTTACTTGAGATTGAGAGACAATGGTTGCTCCTTTGCTTTGACCAGATCCTTCACTTTAAATGTGCTGCAGCCCAGGAAACTCTTCTACAGATGAAAAGAAGAAAGAAATCTTTGATTAACTCTCGAGTGACATTAAGAGATGAGGGTTTACTACAAAGACGACAGCTCGTTAATGAAGGTGAACTAGCCATATGTATTAATAGCACAGTATACAAATAGAAAAGATGTAGGGTTGATACTTGTTTTTATCCAATCACTCATCTTCTGCTGATATTGTATGACCAAAAGACCGTGGTGATTTTAACTACTGCTGTTTATCAAGTTTAACCTCACATATAGTTTTTAATTATGCAAATTAGCTCTTTACAACAAAACCAGGAAAGGTATGCCTCTGGTTCCACCAGTTGGATAGGAAGCTATCCTATAATCAATATTCAACCTTTAGGTAGGATTAGTGTTGAGTAGGGATGAGTGAACTTTTGAAAAGTTCGGTTCGCTTCGGCGAACTTTCGTGAAGTTCGGATTCGTACGAACCGAACCTAAAACGAACCTTGCTATAATGGCTGAATAATTGCTGCTACAATAATGGGAGTCTGATAGGGTATAGTTTCGTTTACTTGCAGTTGCTATTACAATGAAAAAAGTGGAAAAAATCCAAGTGACTTCAACAACGGCGACGCAAAATATACGCATATTTGAGAATTTACACTAATGCGTACGCTAATGCGAACATTCCCGCACAAATAACGAACATACAGTCTAGCGTTGTCAAAGGTACGCTACTTAACTGAATGAATATGTACGCATTAGCGTACGCATACACTGCGTCTGCGAACATTCCTACTCAAGTAACGAACATACAGTCTAGCGTTGTCAAAGGTACGCTACTTAACTGAATATGTACGCATTAGCATACTCATACACTGCGTCTGCGAACATTCCTACTCAAGTAAACATATAGTCTAGCGTTGTCAAAGGTACGCTACTTAATAATGTACACTAATGCGCACGCTAATGCGTATGAATTCATAAAATGCGTGTACACATTAGTGAACATTCTCAAATATGCGTATATTTAGGTTATGGCATATTCCATACCCATAATGATGTGCAGCCAGCCAATCCGCAGATAGTCATCGACTGTGATGTCTCAGCCCTATAAAACCCTCATCTAGCGTGGTCTCCGCCACTCCTCTGTGAGCTGAGCATAGGGAGAGACGTGGCAAATGCTCATGCACTAGGGACAGTGTTTATGAAAACCATTAATAGAAGAATTCAATACCAATCAAATGGAAGCCTTTATTACCCCAGTGACCACCATGCCAACCAATACCATTCAGTCTGCAGCCCTCAGGGAGGACCAGGTCTTAAATGATGACCATCCTCATCTTTTGGTGGCTTTACCTTTTTCAAATCATCCTTCAAAGTCTCCATGCGCTAGAAAAGTCAGTAAGATTCACAGAGAGGAGGAGCTAGATGCTCCTGATGACATATTCTCATCGATATTAGATTATGTGGAAAAGGAAGAAAAGCAGATGAAAGAAGAAGGGCTCCTATCTGTAGAGCAGGAGAGCACTGGCGTTGGAGATGTGGTTATGCCTGGATATTATGCCCCCACCTAATCAGCCAAACCCAATACCAGCAATAGCCACTGTTTAACGGTGTATTAAAGGAGTTATACAGTGCGGTCTTCATTATTAAATGAAAGGCAGCTATTAACTAATTGGCCATGCTGTTCTTCACTGAAATATGGCTACAACCCAACTGCAGCACAGCCACTCCGAGTGGCTGTGCCCTAAGGCAGAGTGGCCTGGGTATACCTGATTTATAGCGATTTGTGACAAATTAATTCATAATTAATCAAATTTCCTGGGGAACTTTGGCGAAGCAGCAAAATAACATTTTTCAAAACTTCACTTATCTCTAGATAACATTATAGCCAAGCAAATACCTCATCTGCTGAAAGTTGTTTCAGGTTGACCGTTCCTCATCAGTACAGAGCAGACATAACTGGATTAAAGGGGTATTCTGGTAATTTCAAGTTATCTCACATCCACAGGTGATAACTGTTAGATTGTTGTGAGGCCCAGAAGTAGAACCCTAACAGTCATGAGAATGGGGCCCAAAAGATGAACGGAGCATGGTCACTGACACTCCATTAATTTCTATAGGAGTGGTGGAGATTTCTTATGATTGGTGGAGGTCCAAGCA
The DNA here is from genome assembly GCA_900303285.1 of Rhinella marina. Classification (NCBI taxonomy): domain Eukaryota; kingdom Metazoa; phylum Chordata; class Amphibia; order Anura; family Bufonidae; genus Rhinella; species Rhinella marina. Next base: position 287,162 of record ONZH01030824.1, on the reverse strand, counting down.
GCAGGGCACCCACCAATCTAAAAGGTCGTTATCATGTTGGAATACTGCGCTGAGGCCCAGTTTCCAGGGGGAGGGGATCATACTCTGCTTCAGTATGTCACAGTACATGTTGGAATTCATGGTTCCCTCAATAAACTGTAGCTCCCCACTCATGCAGCCCCAAACCATGACACTTCCACCACCACGCTTGACTGTAGGCAAGACACGCTTGTCTTTGTACTCCTCATCTGCTTGCCACCACACATACCATCTGAACCAAATAAGTTAATCTTGGTCCCCCCCACCCCTTTAACCTCGGTAGAAATGCTCACTTCCATAGAAGTGAATGGGGCTTAGCTGCAATACTGCCGCTTTACAATGTATGGCGCTGTGTTTCGCGAGCACGGAGAGGACTGTGGCACTCACAGGAGAGCCTTCTCAAACAGCTGATCGGCAGTGGTCCTGGCTGTTGGACCCCCACCGATCAAATACTGATGACCTATCCAGGGGAACCTTCAATTTTACACAAACTGGTCAAGTTAGTGAATTCCTTGGCATATCTAGTTATAAAAAACCTACGGTGACTAGCTCACCAAGGGGCATGGTTTTGCAGGAAATGGAGCATGACCTAAGGTGCAACACTGTGAGCCAAAACTGCTCCAAGTTATGGTCCATCATAGCGGAATCCGTAACGGAATTCTTAGATAACCCAAACCTTCTACTGTACACCGAACTTAAAAACACAAGTTCACTCATCCCTAGTCCCTACTTTTTGATACCATGGAGATTTTGTGAAACAATAGAACAGCATACTTTCGGACTGTTTGCTGAGATTAATGTCACTTGATTATTCAAGAAGAACAAAACTTCTGAATGATACTCGTAAACAACTTAAGGAGACGCAGGAGTCACTGTCAGCTAATGCACAGAATGAAGACTTTAAGGTGTCAGACGAAAACATCACAAATAATAGAAGCAAATTGGAAGATCAAATTCTGAAAATAAAAGAGGGCAAATTTAAATTGCAGATATTTCCAATGTGACAAGGTTTAAATGTGGTATAAAAATACAAATCCTATACTGAAAAACAGTCAACGAAAAGAAAAAATAAATTACAGAAAGAACATGCAAAATAATAAAATATCATTTTTGTAAATGATGACTTGACTGATTATTCACAATACACCTCAGATGAATTCTACCCAATAGCATCACGGCCTGTCCACTGGATAGATTTCAAGAGATGGTAGAAAAGATGCTCATGAACCTGAAATTCAACCTTAGGAAGCTATGAGATTCTGACTGCTGCGTAGCACATACCTCTAACACAGATAGAGAACAACTGATCTCCTCAGGTCAGGGATTCTGATTGTTGTCAATAATTTAGGCTTATACGACAAATGCAATTTAGAAATACTAAATGACGTTGAGTCAATACTGATCCTACTCATTATGTATAGGAATGCCTAAAAACGTTATCATAGGCTATAGTCCTGGGGGTCATTACTGAGAGAATGGCAGAATATCTTTGCGTGAAGATCCAATTATGGCCATATTCCACTCCCTTCCCAAAGTGCAAAGGGGGAAGTTTCCTCCCTCCTTTAGGCCTATAGTGGCTGGAATTGGCTCCTTGTGTGAAAAATTGGGCATGTAGGTAGATCGATACTTACAACCACTTGTGATTACAATTCCCAGCTACTTACATCAGTGATTTTCAACCAGTGTGCCTCCAGCTGTTGCAAAACTACAACTCCCATCATGCCCAGGCAGCCTACAGCTATCAGCCTACAGAAGGGCATGGTGGGAGTTGTAGTTTTGCAACAGCTGGAGGCACACTGGTTGAAAATCACTGACTTACATGACTCAAAGCATGTCTTGAAATCCCTGATAAACCTTGAATGTTCAGACACATATAGTTGGGCTACTTGCGATGTAATGTCGCTATATTCTTCTACATGCCCAAGGTTTGTCAGCACTTAGTGGACATCTTAGACTGTACAGGATAAATATTGCTCAATTACAAGAGTTTATTTTGGTGGCTGTTGAATTTTTGTTAAAAAAAATTAAAACTATTTTCAACAAAGAGTATTTTCTTTCAGGTTTGTGGGGTGTCTATGGGGGCCCGCTTTTCCCTTACTTTTGCTAATATATACATGAGCATGTGGGAGATATGGGTCCTTCTATCAGACTCCAACTCGTGTTTTTCATCAATAATGTGGTATGGACGCTCAGCATGCCATTCCTGGATGTAGTGCTCTCCCAGGAGAATGGTAAAGTTATTAGTATGCCATTTAGAAAAAGCATGGCAGGTAACACTATTTGGCAGCTAGTTCATGTCACCCTCAACACAGCCCCGTTTCTAGAGGCGGGCGAGGGGTGCGACCGCACGGGGCGCAGGTGTCCTGGAGGAAGAGGGGGGCGCTGCGCTGCCTTGTATTCATACAGGCTGAGCTGCGCTGGGTTACTTACACTTACACTCCGGCTCCTCCGGCTCAAAACCTGTGAGCCGGAGCCCGGAGGAGCCGGAGTGTAAGTAACCCAGCGCAGCTCAGCCTGTATGCGCTGCTGTGTCCTGTCTGCAGCGTCAGGACGTACAGAGCGCTCTCTGACCTGACGCTGCAGAAGGTCAGGTGACTGCAGCGCGGGCCCTGTGAAGAGGAGACCACCGGAAGAGGAGAGGAGCGGCTGAGAAGAAGAGGTAAGTTAATTTTTTTTTTTTAAGTCTGATAAGGGGGTCTGGATGGCTAATAAGGGGGTCTGGATGGCTAATAAGGGGGTCTAATCTGGGGTCTGGATGGCTAATAAGGGGGTCTGATCTGAGGTCTGATAAGGGGGTCTGGATGGCTAATAAGGGGGTCTAATCTGAGGTCTGATAAGGGGGTCTGGATGGCTAATAAGGGGGTCTAATCTGAGGTCTGGGGGTCTGGATGGCTAATAAGGGGGTCTGATCTGAGGTCTGGGGGTCTGGATGGCTAATAAGGGGGTCTGGATGGCTAATAAGGGGGTCTGATCTGAGGTCTGGGGGTCTGGATGGCTAATAAGGGGGTCTGGATGGCTAATAAGTGGGTCTGATCTGAGGTCTGATAAGGGGGTCTGGATGGCTAATAAGGGGGTCTAATCTGAGGTCTGGGGGTCTGGATGGCTAATAAGGGGGTCTGATCTGAGGTCTGGGGGTCTGGATGGCTAATAAGGGGGTCTGGATGGCTAATAAGGGGGTCTGATCTGAGGTCTGATAAGGGGGTCTGGATGGCTAATAAGGGGGTCTGAAGGTCTGATCTGAGGTCTGATAAGGGGGTCTGGATGGCTAATAGGGGGGTCTGGATGGCTAATAAGGTGGTCTGATCTGAGGTCTGGGGGTCTGGATGGCTAATAAGGGGGTCTGATCTGAGGTCTGGGGGTCTGGATGGCTAATAAGGGGGTCTGGATGGCTAATAAGGGGGTCTGATCTGAGGTCTGGGGGTCTGGATGGCTAATAAGGGGGTCTGATCTGAGGTCTGGGGGTCTGGATGGCTAATAAGGGGGTCTAATCTGAGGTCTGGGGGTCTGGATGGCTAATAAGGGGGTCTAATCTGAGGTCTGGGGGTCTGGATGGCTAATAAGGGGGTCTGGATGGCTAATAAGGGGGTCTGATCTGAGGTCTGATAAGGGGGTCTGGATGGCTAATAAGGGGGTCTGAAGGTCTGATCTGAGGTCTGATAAGGGGTCTGAAAGGATAAGGGGGTCTGAAAGGCTGATAAGGTGGGTCTGAAAGGCTGATAAGGGGGGTCTGAGGTGTGATAAGGGGTCTGAAAGGCTGATAAGGGGGGTCTGAGGTCTGATAAAAAGGGGTCTGAGGTCTGATAAGGGGGGTCTGAGGTCTGATAAGGTGGGTCTGAGGTCTGATAATGGGGTCTGAGGTCTGATAATGGGGTCTGAGGTCTGATAAAAAGGGGTCTGAGGTCTGATAAGGGGGGTCTGAGGTCTGATAAAGGGGTCTGAGGTCTGATAAGGTGGGTCTGAGGTCTGATAAGGTGGGTCTGAGGTCTGATAAGGTGGGTCTGAGGTGTGATAATGGGGTCTGAGGTGTGATAAGGTGGGTCTGAGGTGTGATAAGGGGGGTCTGAGGGCTGATAAGGGGGGTCTGAGGTCTGATAATGGGGTCTGAGGGCTGATAAGGGGGGTCTGAGGTCTGATGGGGGTCTGGTCTGAGGTTTTATACATGGGGGGGTTGGTCTGAGATGGTGGGGGTTCTGACATGAAGGTCTAATAGGGGTCTGATCTGAGGTCTGATATGGGGTCTGACAGACGTCTAATGATGGTCTGGTCTGAGATGGGGGTCTCATCTGAGGTTTGATATGGGTCTGATCTGAACAGTATTTTTTGTACTGGCACACTATCTGTGTGGTACCAGTATTTTCCAGGGGACTGTTTCTACAGTATAGTTTTGGGGGGCACAGTGGGCACAGTATTAGAGGTGGCAAAATGGAATGTTCAGAAAGTGAGGAGGATGATGGAAAAGTAGGAAACTAAAATGTCTGTTTGTCAAACTCTGCAGAGAGAAGAGATGGCTGAAAGAAATCATCATGGCGGTCTGGTCTGACAGGAGAAGATGAGGAAAGAGAACATCTACATCACAGAAGACGTCACTGGATGTAAGAGGTACATATGTGGAGCTGTATGTCCCTGTACGAGCGCTAGCTTCTCTGCTCTGTTTACCTGATCACCACTGCAAATACTGCGGTGAGCAGGTGAACAGAAAAGAGAAAACATCATTTCATTTTTCACCTCAGGCAGCAGAAAAGCTAGAATCGGCCCTGCTGGTAGTTATACCCCTGTAGCATAGTGTGCAGGGTGGCGGGGGGCTGTGCATAAGTCAGTGTTATTTGATTGGGGGGGGGGGGGGCGCTTTTTAAATGTTCGCCCTATTGTTAAAATTCCCTAGAAACTGCCCTGCCTCAACATGTAATTAATAATATACCATACGGAGAGTTAATTCGTATCAGACGTAACTGCGCACATGATCACAGGTATAATGAAGAAAAAGATAAAATGCTTGCTCGTCTCAGACAAAGAGGTTATTCTGATTGTACCCTAAAGAAGGCTGCTTGCAAAGTGCAGAATCATACCCAAGCCTCTTTGTTGGTTGAATGAAAAAATACTACCAAAAAGGAAAGATCTGAGCAACCAATTACTTTTGTACAGTAGACAATATTAGCAAATAGTGAAATATTATACATAAATATTTACCAGTACTATAACAAGACAAAGTGCTTGGACAGTTTATAAAAAGGGTGTCAGCTTTGTACCAAGATGGGAACAGACATTAGGCGTTATTGTTTCTCTGAGTCAGTTTCTCTGACTCTTTTTCTGGTTGACATCGATAGTGCAAGGCATGCAGCTGCGCTAGGGTTAATAATTCTTTTCAAGCATGTACCGCTATGCAAGAGTTTAAAGTTAGGGTGGACGTAAATTGCAATACCACACATGCGTGTCACGCTCTGGTGTGGAGGGTATAGCCACACCAAGCGTAAGAGGGAAGGGAACAGACCAGAGAAGGGAAATTTGCTACATATGGAGGATATAACTCCGTTCCACATTTTTGTTCTATCCTAGTCATGATCATGTGATGGCCCTAACAGTGGGGCTGGTATTTTATAAGGGGAATGTTTTATTCAGTCTTGTATGTCATGAGTAAGGACTAGGTCTAGTCTGAACTGCGTTGATTGTTCGGTGGGGGTGCTTTGTCTAGATCCGCGCACGTGGAAACGCCTGGGAGTGGTGAGCTGATCAATCATCATTTATGTTTGTTCACTGAAATCAATGGGCTGGAAAAAAGAAATGCACATGGACTGTGTCTGTGTTTTTGCAGACTGCGTTGTGTGAATGAGGCCTAAGAAAGCAGAGACTAAGGAGGTTATTTATTGTTTTTTGTATGCCACTTTTCAGCGTATATTTGTGGCAGATCTTGTTGTGAAAGGGTTTTGCTGCAAAATTTTTCTCCACTCACGCCACTTTTGCAAGGTGGCGGAAAAAAGAAGGCATGGCGTGGGCAGGGAAAATGGTCTCAAACTACACCATCAAGAGCTGGCATAGTTTAAATAATGTCGCATGGCCGGTGGCACCAAGCTCCACAGTTATGTAGGTGCATCTGCCGCCAGAGCAGGGGGATTAAAACCAGGGTCTGAATAGCGGGTCTAAATAAATGACCCCCAAATTGTCTTACTGTAGGGAACCACTTAGAGAGCAGGACTCCTTAGTTATACTTTCTGAACTGCGGTAGCTAATTACTACGTCTTAGCAAGACTCATGGTATTGCTGTGTTACCTCTGACTGCTATCAGAAACTGTATTATGGGGGATATTCACTAAATGATGATAGCTCTTAGGCCTAGTTAATGGTATTTCAAGTAAAATGCAGGAAAGTGGGAACAATTACTGCTATTTTGTGAATAGTTCTCATGAGAAGAATAGCTGGCCATTGTGAGATGAATAGAAAAAGGATACGTATTGAGGGTCCAAATGCTATAGTCGGCCCTGTTTTGTGCTCTTTCATAAAAGAAGATTGTCATTATTCTGCCGTTATGCTACGCTTAGTGCCAATACTATGCAGTCTGCTTTACAAAGGTTACATCATGTAAAGTGAATTGTTAAAACTTGCTAATCCTTGCTGCTTTTACCACTACAGAATATAAGCATTATTTTCAAAAGGCGTAATGAAGTGGCTTTTTCAGACCCAGAGACAGAAGTCAAAAGAAATTGCTGCTCTTTTTTCTCCTTACACTCACCATACTGCCTTACAATTACGGGAACATTTTACCTGAAAACCAAAATATAAAGTCGGTTAGTGGCCTGTATGCTGATACCCAGGGTCCCTGTACATGCTCCACCGTATGGTGTCTATGGCTGACCATATTACAGAAGGGATACTTCCTAAAATAATATCTTTTTTCCTATGGACTCCAAGATCCAAAACCTTAAAATGCCTCCAAACAAAATCAGCATGTGTGTATGAGCCCTTAAAGAGGTTATGAATATCAGACATCATATAATACACGATAACCTTTCTAATCTTTCTAATAAAGCCAGACCCAGCCCTGTATCTTCACATGGATCATGAGATCTCCCCATTCATTGCTCCAACTGTTCTGCTAAATTTATTTTAAGCTGGCAGCTCAGAGTGTGTGTCTTTTCTGCTGTAGTTCAGTGGGCATGTGCTTTCTGGTGCAGCACAGATGGTGTGCCCTTTCTTATGGGGTGTGGGGTTTCTGCTGTAGCTCTCTCCCTGTAACTGTCACAGCTTCTAGTGGCAGTTGTAGGATTGAACTGAGTAAGTGCGACCACCTCTTTGAGGTGGACAAACAAGGGGATGATAGATAGATTTTATTGAATAACTCAGTAGCTATATAACATTCCTAATTACATGCAATTACAAAGTTATTCAGATCCAGTTGCTCATTTGAAAAAATGTAGACTAGTTTTCGTGGGACACCCCCTTTAACTGTGTGTATACAGTGGGAGTTATATTAACTCAATATAAAATATCGCTCATTCACCTCACCTGGCTCTTGTTCCTGTGCATTGCTACGGTCTTGGCACTGATCCTGACCTTGGTTTTGCTCCTGACCTTGTTCCTACCTTGTCCTTCAGACTGTTTAAATGATGCGTGTAGTTCTACTACTGCTTCTGGCCCCTGGCTAGGTTACTGACTACTCCCCCATCTTGTATCCAGTCGTGTTCTGACTGCATTCCTGGTGATAACTATTGGCTACATTTCTTTTTTTTTCTGAAACTTATTTTTATTGAGTTCACCATAAATGTATACAAGTACAATAAAAAGTACAATAACATAGGTGATACATTTTACATTTTTCATTAGAAGAAATCAAAGGAAATACAGAGAGCTTGAAAATGTTTACAAGAACATCTAGTAAACCTACTCACCCTACCCTAACCCCTTTCCCTTGGATGTCTGTCAGGACCCCCTCATGTTCCACTAAGTTGAGATTAATGTAAGAGTTTATAAAACAGATTATGTTCGTACGTATAGATTACCCAATGTACCCTTCAAAATTTCCCTAGCATACCAGTCCATGTACCAGAAAGCCTGCATAAGAGATGTGATTTCAGCTTGTGAAATTTGTTTGCTAATAAAAATTCTCCATTTACGAAAGAAACCAGTGGTCTTTTTTTCTCTTTGTGTCTCTGTATCTATCTTATCGATATGCTTCAAATGTATCATTTGAGACACCACCTCAGATATCTCGGGCACATTTGGTTTTAACCAATGCTGTAGAAGACATCTCGTAGACACCAACAGCGCATTTCTAACTACTCTACTACTGCATCAGTGCTGCCTTCACCAACCTGTAACTATTTCTGGGACCATGGCATGGGAATCTTTCTGTAGAAATCCACATCATATTGTGAGGGATAAGGGTGAAAACCAGAGATTCCCTTAAACTCGGCACTTCTGCCAAATAGATTGTGGCTTACAGAATCTATACTTCCAGTAGATGACTATAACTAAGGAGATCCATAATCGAGACACATAGAGGTGATGGTCTCCATATGTTGTCTGATCATTTTGCATTTTATCTTTAATAAAGATATATTTTAAGGTTTATATTCTAGTACAGTAAAGGCTGGTACACAGGCTGAAAAGGTTGCAACTCTGCATAACTGTAGTTTTTATGTCACTGACGTTCTGAAGAAGGTAGGCTGAAAAGCTCTAATGGCCATTTAGTACTGTATGTTGAAAAGACTAAAAAAAAATATTAAAGTCTCATGCACACTGTATTGCCACATACGTGGCCACAATAACATTCATATGTGACAAAGGTTGAGGGAAAATCAGCTGCAGAATAGTGTGATACATGCCAGTAATACCGCTGTATAGTATTAACGGAGTTACATCCTTCACACCAGATATATATTAGCTACAAAGCCTAACAAGAAAGTCATTGAATCTCTATTCAAGTTACATGCCACACATATTAGAAGAGCGTTTCATAAATTGAAGTAATTTTAAAATGCAGTTTTATCAATATATATTCCAGGAGCAGGCATGAATAGGAAGTGTCTGTAGGAGAGCATTTATCTCCATATGAATATTGATAAACTATAACTGTTTTGACTGATGATAAAAGTACAAGGCACAGAGTATAAAATAATATGCAGGCATAGAGATAGGCTTAAAAGACATGCAATAATTCGAATAATGGATAGTGGATATTTACCTGCTATAGTGTGCTTGACTGAAACTCATATGACTACAGAAAAATGAAGAATATTTGCTAGAAGATGGATTGCACAACAAATTCACTCAAATTACAGTGGATATTCACCAGGGGTCACTTCTCATTCATCAGAAAGTTAGGTGTAAATTCCCCTTTACATTGCCCAAACATCAAGTAGATCATCGTTAACAAGACTTCATAGGAACACTCGTTAGCAATGTAGCCAGTGTAAAAGGTACTCGTTCATTGGGTAATTAGATCTTTCATGTGGTCACCTAAATCACTGTTTTCTGGCAGCAGATCATGCTGTCTAAACAGCACTGTATGTTCTGTATGGGGGCGAGCGATGACACTACAGAACTCACTGCATGCAAATGCAGCTTTCTCCTCCACTGACAAAGATGGCGATTGGCAGGAAGATGCACTGCACACTCCGGCCTTGATTATCAGGGTCTTCGTGCAGAAAATCAGGATGTTAAAGGGGATGTTCAACGAAAAATATTCTACAATTTTCAAACCAGCACCAGGATCTGAATTCTTTTGTAATTTCATGTAATTAAAAAACTAGCATAGCCACTGAGTTATTCAATAAAATGTATCTGTATAGCGCCACCTGCTGTTTGTTTTTTTCTTATTTCTTTGACTAGCTCACTGAGAAGGCCACACATGCTCAGTTTCATTCCTCAACTGCCTCCTGAGCTGTGATAGGGAGAGCATGGACACGCCCCTTATCTGCAGCAGAAAAGACACTCCCCTTGAGCTGTCAGCTTGATATAAATCTAGCAGAGCAATGAATGGGGAGGTCTCTGGATCCATGTGAGGTACAGGGCTGGTTCTAGCTTTATTAGAAAGAGATTGTCATGTACTATATGTTGTCTGATTTTCATTTTTACATTAGTCATGGGATGACCCATTTAACATTGAACGAAGCACATGTGAACGACCCAGGGATTTTATAGTCTTGCTGTATGTTGGGGATCTGAATCTTGTCTTCCATCATTTCATGGAAAGAGGTTTTGCATCCCTGTACACTGAAGGAAAGTTTGGTATGTAACATCATTGCTTCTATTTTGTTAGCTACTAAAAGGTATCATACCTGAAAGGTTTTTATTATGTTTGGGAGCAATAAACCCATTTTGCTCTGGCTAACAATGTACTAGACTTTTTTTCTTTTGTGTTAGACAGAAAAATAGATAAAAAGGGCAGTTAACTTTTACATGCTGTTTTTGAGGACACAAAAAGTATGTTCACATGATAGATTTCGACACTCTTAGTGCCGTGGTTTCTGCCTAAGGACCCCCACCACAGCTTCAAGCTGCGCAATCTGGACCCTGTGCCAAGAAGGGACTTGTTCCTTCTTGTTTGTGGTTTCAACTTGGGGCAAAATTCTGATGGTCCTTCCTTCTCTGCTCTGTTTACCTGCTCCCTGCAGAAATTGGAATGGTGAGCAGGTGTAATTACAAGTATGACGTTCACATTCACTTCTATAGGACGGCTCTGTATTATTTACTTAAATAGACAGAACCATCCCATAGAAGTGAATGGGTACACCATACTTGTAAATACACTGCTCACCACTGCAATTGCTGCATGAAGAAGGTAAACAGAGCAGAGAAGGCAGCGCTCACGTCGGTGCCAGGAGTCGGACCCCTGCTGATCTGATATTGATGACCTACCCTGAGGAGAAAAAGTGGACAACCTCTTTAATCATAATACAAAAAATATAAAAGATTTATTAATCCACATTGGGTGTAAATATTCAACCAACAACTTAAGTTAAGTGAAGTAATCACAAACGTTTTCCACGATAATGTGGATTCAGCAGGTATGGACCTGGTTTGGGACACAGCTAATATAATATAAAGCATATATTAGTTTTTTTTGTGAATAAATTATAAATGCAAAGAGACTATTTAGAAAAAAAGTAAAGAACTGGAGCAAAAGGTTAGGAGGAACACATCAGCTGCCTACATAGAAGGGAAAACTGATGAGTTGAGAGAGTGTTTGGAAAATTGCCTCAGAAAACTATAATAATTATTTTATTGAGTGCAAAGTGCTGACCTTTTTGCAAATAGTACAAGATATTGGGAAGGGGACAGGCCTGGCAAACAGTCAACCAGAATTATCAATTGCCAGAGAGTCAAGCTATCCATTTTATGATTAAGGAACAAACCGTGTAGTGTACTGGCTGGACTTTTAACATGAATTGTACACTTCCAAGGTTAATCTGAATGGAGTCAAACTTCCACCCTCGAATGAAGAACAGAGACGTATGTTGGTATTCCCTATAACAAGGTAAGAGTAGTGATAGCAGACATGCCTAAGGGTAAAATGCTATGCCAAGCCCAGATGGCCTTCCAATTGATGTGTGGTTGACTACCCAAATTGATGGAAGAAGTCACAATTGTGTTGAAACCAGATAAGGATAGTTATCCTGGCCTGTACCAACCAATTTCACTTTTAAATAATGATGATAATACAACCGTCTGCATCTATTATGAACGGATCCGGTTGTATTATCTTTTAAATAGCCATGACAGATCCGTCATGAACTCCATTGAAAGTCAATGGGGAACTGATCCGTCTTCTATTGTGTCAGATTGTGTCAGAGAAAACGGATCCGTCCCCATTGACTTACATTGTGAGTCATGACGGACCCGTCTTGCTCCGCACCAAATCGCAGACAGAAAAACACTGCTTGCAAAGTTATTCTGTCCGTGATGGGGACGCAACCAAACGGAACGGAATGCATTCTGGTGCACTCCGTTTCGTTCAGTTTTGTCCCCATTGACAATAAATGGAGAAAAAACGGAAGAGTTTTCCCCCTGCTATTGAGATCCTATGATGGATCTCAATAGCGGAAAGGCAAAGGGCAAGTGTGAGAGTAGCCTAATTGTGCAACAAATGAACAAAATGTTGAAAATTGATATTTATCACAAGTGAAAAACCACTATAAGTAGTATTTTTGAAAAGTGTGTGCTACTTAATAAGAGGACATTTCAGTCCCTCGTGAACTTTTATCCTAGTCACAAAGTGTAGCGGTGAATCTGGATGCACTAGTGCACATGGTGCTATGGTAGTGGAAGCTACAGATAGATAAATGTGTTGAGATTCAGCCATTCTCGGAGGACCTAACTGAAATAATCAAGGATGTTCAAAAATCCAATGTGCAATTCGCTTTTGTATTTTGGGTAATATTTTTTTAATATAACTGGACCAAATGTGAACAAACAAAATATACATAGACTGCTATTTCCTGGGAGTCTGGTTATTGCTAGAAAATGGAGGGGGTCCATATGCCTCAGATGGAGAAGAATGGACCCACTCTTTAAACAAAGTTAAGAAATCAGAAAGATGGTATACTTTTATAGTACGAAAAGAAGAACCTGGCCAGCAACAGATTTGGGATAAATCTGGGATAGAGTGAAAGGGGAAAATATCTTCCCCTCCCCCTTTTTTGCCTAGTTGTAAAGCAACATCAGTGTTCAAAAGGGATGAGGTAGGGAAGACTGCACAAGAGAGAGGATTGTATGGGTGAAAAGCGCTTTGTGATTTTGCATTTCAGATTTTCTATAATGTTCTTTTAATAATAAAGGCAGAAAATAAAAAAGGCTAACAGACAGAGAAAGAACATGGCAAGTATATAATGGCATAATAGTGTGGATTTGTATGTCTTTAGGGTTTTGCAGAAGGCAGGATGACCCTAATGGCCATTTAAAAATATTAAAAGTTCATGTACACTGTATAGCTGCATGAATGACCACAAAAAGATTTATATATGACAAAGGATGAGGGACAATTTGTACTTTAGAGGTTGATCCTTATGTCTAGTATTGCAGACATTGATTTAATAAGTGTAACCTACCAGTGACAGAAGAGGCTGCGGAATTTTAGAACACATTCCAGTAATAAAGTACTAATGCCGTTATATCCTCCACAACATATATATTACATATAAATTCTAAAAGGAAAGTCATTCTACCTCTACTGAAGCTACATTCACACATATTAGTTAAGCTTTTCATAAATTCAAGCAAATTTAAACTGTAGTTTTATCAATATATATTCCAGGAGCAGACAGCAGTAGTAAGTGTCCGTATATACATTATCTCCATATGAATATTCATAAACTACCATATAAATGTTTTGAGTGGTCATACAAGTAGAAGACACAGAGTACTTCATATGAAAAAAAGGAAAAAGTATTGAAGTAAAGGCTTTATCATGGCTTCAAAAAAGTCTAACCAAGGCTGCACTATCAATCAATCAATATGTGAGCACCCTGCCCCAGACAGTGCTCTTTTCTTCGGGAAAGACAAATGTAACCCCAGCATCCTTTACATTCCTTTATTAATCCAAATAGGACACACATGAAAATGGCAAGTTTGAATAAGATCTAGCTGTACCAAGGGGTTAAACGTCACCATTTTAGATGATGTATGGAGTTTTTAGATGAATAAACTTGGGACATTGAACTTGGAGGCTGTGGCTTCATCTTGTTTTTCAGGGAGTAAGGTTCACATAGGCATTCAGATATTCAGAGTGGTCAGTGCTGTCCTACACTGTTAAAGTACTTTTTTTTTTTTTTTTACAGAAAGCAACAAAAGCAACAGATTGACAGGCATATTGGCAGACAAGCAGTAGAAACAGTGGGCCCACAGGAGCAGGAGAATTCTTTCACTGCTTCCAGAAGTTAGTGGCAGTAGCATGTTGGATAGGGGAAACAAAATCCAGTGGCTAACCATTAGCCCTTTCACAGTCCTTGACCACTAGGGATGTCCCCATTACTCCATGCACTGTGCTACAGCATCAAGGATTTGCCCGATAACCCCATCTACTGTCAGGGATATATCCATGTTTAGACCACCAAAGATCTGCATATCATCCTCATTACCAACACATATATCCAGGGTTGTTTAAGCAAACTCATTGATCAGCTTAGAATACTGCAGGTCTACCTACCTACCCTCGAATTACTCTTAACATACAAATATGTGTGCATTTACAGCTTTAGTGTCCTAGACCAGCAAAGGAGGTATCTCCCCCTCAGATCTCAGAGCTAATGCTTATGGCCATCCCTTCACCACCAACTGGGCCAGCTAGATAGGTGAGCTGAAGAATGAAAATCTCCATTCTATTTTGCGACTAACATGGAGTTGAGCTCATTTTCTTGGCTATATCCATATTTCCCATGGGCTTGTATGAGGACTAGTGTCTGCAAATGCAAAACATCTGCTTCACCCTTTACCTCCTCTCTTTCAGTAGCTTAGCTAGAGGGAATGTGAACAGAGGACCTCCGTTCTAGTGGTTTGTGCGCATTCCAGCACTAGTTTTGATGGCTAACAAATTGTGTAAAAAATTGTTTTAAAGAATTAGTATTGGATGCATTTACCATAATTTTTAAACAATGGCAATATTTTTCCCTGTTCCATTATTGATCTATCTGCTCCACAAGTAACAAGTACCCAAAAAAATAATATAAGGATATATTTTACTTTGCTTCCAATCGGTGTCAGCTTTCTTTCAAGAAGAATTTAAAAAATGAAGGCAAAACACCCATCATGATTGTAAACTTGTAAATCTCTGAATATTTATGAGCCTGGCTGACAAATATTTGAAGGCTATGTAATTCTCAGGCTAGTTCAATAATGCTTTATGCGGGTTCAATAAAAAGTTATGACCTGCAACTTGCAATAAAATCTAACAGGAGGAGGAGGCCTTTGAGGCATCACGCTTATTCGAGCTGTTTACGTTTTTTTGTAATAACTGCTACTGCAGAGGTAGGCTTCAAGTATAATTGCTTTACCTAGTTATAAAAATACTGGGACTTATATGGTCTTTTATATAATCAGAGCAAAAGTGGGGAAACCATAAAACAGAACTTTTCATCAATATAATTAGTCCATGGAAACCTGAGACCAAACTGTGACCAATATCACCGTACGCACACAACATAAACACACCATGAGTGTAAATTTTACACACCACAGATAGGGACAGAAGCAAAGTGGAAAAATCTCCATCAACACATAAAGTATAAATGGGAACAGTCATACTACTTTTCTCGTCTGTTGCTCCAGTGGGGGTATTAGTTGATGAATCACTTGCATAAGCACTGGTTTACATCCGTATTATTCTCTAATGGTGGCTAATGTGTCCCTCACTAAGCTGTCATATGGGGGTCACCGACTGAAAACGACAACTAGGTTTGGAACCTTGGGCTGGCAATTGTTTATCATCTCTACAAGAAAAAAGGTCAGGCATGTTGAAATCTAACTGCCTAATACTTATATTTCCTGACATCTGATACTGGGAGACAGCTGGCAGGGCCTCATGTTCATTAGATGGTTGGCCAGGCCTACTAAAATTGGTGGGTTAAGGTGATAAACACCTAATGGTTGGCGTCAACAATAGGAACCTCTAATCATAGCTCATATGAAGTTCAAGATTCCAACATATTTCTTGCAAAGTCTTTTCAGCAATCACCAGGGGACCCTTTTATAGAAATCATAAGATGGCATATTGAGTTAGCAGTCCAACATCCTGATATGCCAAGAGACTGATTATGGATGGTGAGTTTTTATAGCACTTGTGAGCAGTGGTGTACTTTGCATGGAGGCAGACTATGCAGCTGCTATGGAACCAGTGGTGGAAATGGGCTTGGCACTGTACTGCTTTCACTGCTTCCCAATGTAGCCAAATGAATTACCCACCACTAGGGGGAGCTAACTGCATAGAGATTTATCCAGCTTCTTTTGAGTTCTGTTATACCTGTATACATTCACAGTTCCTCCTATTTTCGGTTGCAGGCAGCCAAAGCTTTATTATTTGAAATATCATGTGGAGCTCTCAGGGGGAGATTATTTAGTATATTTATGGCAGGTTTATAGCAGGCATATATTGATAAATAGAATCTTTGGGATGAAGACCATACTTTTTTTTGATGGACAACATTATTTGCAGCATTTTTTTTATATTTTTTCAGTAACAGCTATGGACATATATAAAATATATAAAGAAGTATATATAATATACTATATACATATATAAAATATATAAAGAAATATAAAATGCACACCAAAGTGTGCCTTTTTGAGACATTTCTTCAGTTTTAGTGCTTTTTTAGGTCAGCGACATTTTGTTTTTTTTCACACAAAAACTATATGTGAAGGAAGTCTTAGAAACGTGATAGAAAAGAATGCCAAAACCAACTAAACCAACGGACATTAATTTGGGAGAGGGCAGTCATTCTAAATTTGGGGCCCAATAATTTCAGTGTATACCACTGCATTTTATGACTATATATTGCCCTACAATTAACCTTTTTTTAAATGTTGTAGGGTGTTACAAGTTTTTTCGGAGGAGCTTTTGAGGCCGATTTTGCTTCAGTTTTTTCAGCCAAAGTCATAGAAGCACAAAGGAGAAGAAGTCCTTCCTTTATATTTCCGAGTTCCTTTTGATTCCCCTTCTCAAAATCTCCTCCAAAAAGCTCTGTGTGAACCTTCCTTAACAGTTTGATGCCATTTTTATATATTTTGTTTTTGCCAAAACCAAGAATGCATGTTGAGTGGAGAAAAAAAATATAAAAGAAATAATTACACTTCTCTTATTTGTATCCAGTCTATGGTTTAGAGGAAAAAATGTAAAACAAATTAAAACATGAACCACTAAAGGGATTGTATAATTTAGATTACTCTCAAAGGAAATAATTATCATGCCAAACAATTATGAAGATTGGCAAGCACGTGTAACACAGTTTCTGACCATTGCAAGAGATTTAAAAACAAGGGTTTAGATTGCTCTATTACTGCAAGCTATGGGACATGAATACAGGACATTCGATAAAAATACATAAACAATATGAAATGAGAGTATGATGAGACATCCACAGCTACACACAGAGGTGGACTGGGAACTTACAGTGGTCCTAAAAAACAAACAACAAAAAAAAAACTAAAAGTGGCCCATATTGACAGAAGGCAGGGCAACACAAGTAAGCAGGGGCAGCAATACCAGTGCAAAATACCATCCCAGCAGAACCAAATACCACGGTGCAGCACAATATATTGCCCCAAAAGCTGTGATGGCCTTCAATAGCTGCCATAGCTGCCATTTTCTGTCCTTCTTCTCCAGTTGTGTTTGATTAACATATGGAGCAAGGGGCTTAGGAGGTGAGATGTGGACCACAGCAGATGAATTCAGGAGGGCATGTGCGGTCTCTGGCTGAGTACATGGGTACCTGATTCTCACAACGTTAATTACTGCTGAGAGACTAGCATTTAGACCCCATGCACACGACCGTATATTTGGGCTGCATCCGATCCGCAATTTTTGCGGATGTGGTTCCATTCATTTCAATGGTGCCATAAAAAATGCACACCATGTGCTGTCCGCATGTGTATGTCCGTTCTGCCATCCTGCAAAAAAGATAGAACATGATCTATTCTTATCTGTTTTGCAGACAAGAATAGCCATTTTTAACATAAGGCATGATGTGTGGAACGGGAAAATGCAGGATGTATGTGACCTGTATCTGTGTTTTGTGGATCTGCAATTTGCAAACCACAAATTGGATACAGTCGTGTGCATAAGGCCTTAACCCCTTCAACCCCGGGCCTGTTTTCACCTTCATGCCCAGGCGATTTTTTGCAAATCTGACGTGTGTCACTTTATGTGGTAATAACTTTGGAACGCTTTTACTTATCCAGGCCATTCTGAGATTGTTTTCTTGTGACACATTGTACTTCATGACAGTCATAAATTTGAGTCAATATATTTCACCCTTATTTATGAAAAAATCCCAAATTTACCAAAGTTTAGGAAAAATTAGCAAATTTCCAAATTTCAATTTCTCTACTTTCAAAATACACAGCAATACCTCAAAAAATAGTTATTATTTTACATTCCCCATATGTCTACTTTATGTTGGCATCATTTTGTAAATGTCATTTTACTTTTTTAGGACATTAGAGGGCTTGGAGGTTTAGAAGCCATTTTGAAATTTTCACCAAATTTTCCAAAACCATTTTTTTAAGCACCAATTCAGATATAAAGTGATTTTGAGGGGCTTACATAATGAAACCCCCCATAAATGACCCCTTTTTAGAAACTACACCCCTCAAGTTATAAAAAACTGCTGTTACAAACTTTGTTAACCCTTGAGGTGTTCCACAAGAATTAAAGGAAAATGGAGGTGAAATTTCAAAATTTCACTTTTTTGGTAGATTATTCATGTTAATAATTTTTTTCTTGCAACACAGCAAGGGTTAACAGCAAACTAAACCTCAATATACATTGCTCTGATTCTGCAGTTTACAGAAATACCCCATATGTGGTGGTAAACGTCTCTGTGGGTTTGTGGCAGTGGTCAGAAGGAAAGGAGCGCCATACGGATTTTGGAGGCAGATTTTGCTAGAATAGTTTTTAGGCACCATTTTGTAATTGAGATACCCTGACGTACCCCTACAGTGGAAACCCTCAAAAAGTGACCCCATTTTGGAAACTACACCCTTCAAAGAATAAATTAAGGGGGGTACTGGCCACTTTGGCCCCCTAAGCGTTTTACGGAATTTGGAAACACTTGGCTGTGAAAATGAAAGGTTTCATTTCTTCCAATAAAATGTTGCTTTAGCCCCAAATTTTTCATTTTCACAAGAGGTAACAGGAGAAAAGCACCACATAATTTGTTACCCATTTTCTCCTGAATACGGCAACATGCCATATGTGGTGGTAAACTGATGTGGGGGCACATGGCAGGACTCAAAACAGAAGGAGCGCCATATGGATTTTGCAGAACAGATTTTGATGGATTGGTTTGCGGGTGCCATTGATTTTTTATTTTTTGAGTTATTGTCTTATGTGGGGGCTCATTTTCTGCGGGACGAGATGACGGTTTGATTGGTACCATTTTGGGGTACATAAGACTTTTTGATTGCTTGGTATTACAGTTTTTGTGAGTCAAGGTGAAAACAAATAGCTGTTTTGGCATGTTTTTTTTTTAATTTTTTTTACAACATTCACCTGGGGGGCTATCTCATGTAATATTTTTATAGAGCAGGTTGTTACGGACGCGACGATACCAAATATGTCTAACTTTTTTATTTTTGGAAAGTTTTACACATTAGATGCATTTTAGAACAGAATAAAATCTTTTTTTTGTGTTGCCATTTTCAAAGAGCCATATTTGTTAAAGTTTTCAGGCGATTGTCTCAGGTAGCGTATTGTTTTTGCAGGACAAGATGCCGGTTTGATTGGTACCATTTTGGGGTAAATACACCTTTTTGATCGCCTGCTATTACACTTTTTGTGAGGCAAGAGGGAAAAAAATGGTTGTTTTGGCATAGTTTTTATTTTTTATTTTTTGCAGCATTAACCCGGGGGGCCATCTCATGTAATATTTTTATAGAGCAGGTTGTTACGGACGCGACGATACCCAATATGTCTAACTTTTTAATTTTTGGATAGTTTTACACATTAGATACATTTTTGAACAAAATAAAATATTTTTTGTGTTGCCATTTTCTGAGAGCCATATTTTTTTTATTTTTCAGGCGATTGTCTTAGGTAGGGTCTCATTTTTTGCGGGACAAGATGACGGTTTGATTGGTACCACTTTGGGGTACATATGCTTTTTTGATCACCTGCTATTACACTTTTTGTAAGGGAAGGTGACCAAAAAATGTCTGTTTTGACACAGTTTTTTTTTTTTTTTTTTTACTGCGTGCACCTGACGGGGTGGATCATGTGCTATTTTTATAGAGCCGGTCGATACGGACGCGGCGATACCTAATATGTCTATTTTTTTTCCACTATTTTTTACAATTTTTTTTATATTATTTTGTAAAAATGACGCTTTTTTTGGGGGGGGAACTTGAAACTTTTTTGTAAAACTTTATTTTTTTCACTTTTTTTTTACTTTCTTATTTTACACTTTTTTTTCACTTTTGGGGGTCTGATACTTCTGTATTGTAATGCATTGGCTGGAAGTGTATTACTCAATGTAATACACTTCCAGCACACTACCTGTGAGATCCAGGGGGCTGGATCTCACAGGCTTCCGTAGATAGCAGCCGGATGCCTAAGGAAGGGGTTATCCAGATATTGATAATGATGACCTATTCTCAGGGTAGATCATCATTATCAGATTGGTGGGGGTCCGAGTCCCGGCCCCCCTGCAGATCAGCTGTTACAGGGAGCCGCCGCACTCACCGGAGCTCTGGTGAGTGCAGCCGGTTCCGGCAGCTTTCCAATCACAACGTCACATGGCCTAGGAAGAGGCCACTGCACAATTGCTGGATAACCCCTTTATTGAACTGGAATCTATAGTTATCTATGGAGTGAAAAGAAAAATTACTGCTAAGCAGTATGCAGCAACTGAGCGGATTAGAGACCTGAACAGACAGGTTCCTTTATCATGTATGGATATATATTGAAGTAAGTTACTAGATTCCCAATAATGAAGTGGTTATAGGTGGTGCCATAAGTGAATGATAATGCACAATCAAGTAATAAGGGTATCTACACAAGGGATGTAAATGCTGCAGTGCTGCAGTCCTGCACCATCTTACAGAAAACTGGTTGATATTTTCAGAAATTACTTGCACTGTGGATTTTCAGTCTGAAGAATGCTAATTTAGGCTAGAAGTTTCACCCGCGGATTGCAGTGCAAAGGTTCAAAGCAGCGAAAGACCCTCTGCAATTCCTGTCGCAATGCCACTGTATAAACCTGACCATTTCAGGTGGACTGTTTTAAGGAAACCCGCTGCTGTATTTTCATATGTGAAATAAACTGCATACGTGAAATAAACTCTTCTCTTTAAAGTTAACTGTCCCCATGAATATGCAGTGCCATCCGCAGGCAGTATGTTATATAGCAAGAGGAGGTGAGCAGATTGATATATAGTTTTATGGATTCATTTAAATAGAAAAAGATAGCTGTCAGTCACAGTAGGACCGCCCACATGACTGCTAAGCCTTCAAACAGCAGGGATATAAATGAATAATAAACATTTTGCAGAATTTTTCCCCATGTATTTATTTTATGCACTTATATAGCGCTGAGGTATTGTGTAACGCTTTACAGACATTAGGATCAAGCTGTCCCCAATGGGGCTCACAGTCTAAGTTCCCTATCACTATGTCTTTGTGGAAGCATGAAATTATATATCAATCTGCTCAGCACACTGCATTATATTAGACTGTCTGCAGATTTCACTCCAAAACAGAGAAAACATCTACAAAATCTTCTCCTTTATGAGATCACATTAAAATTATAAACAACCAAGTAGTGTGTCATTGCCTATGCGATTCGGACAGACATAAGCTATCCTTACTCATGGCATGAAACAAAAACTGACATACATTGGTTTAAAAGGGGGGGGGGGGGGTAAGACCAACCCCTTTTTTGCTTACATCCAATTGGGAGTTAACCTATTCTAATAACAGATTGTTAAGCCAAACTCAGTTAATTCATTCAGGTAACATAGTCTATTACATCATACTGAAACAAAAACAACCTGTGCACATACAATAGACCAGGGATCTCAAACTCGTGGCCCTCCAGCTGTGGCAAAACTACAACTCCCAGCATGCCCCAATAGCTGTAGGCTCTCCTGGCATGATGGAAGTTGTAGTTTTACAACAGCTGGAGGGCCACGAGTTTGAGATCTCTGCAATAGACCCATACCAATTGGGAGTAACCAAAAAAAGAGCATGGTCTTATCATTTTCCCCCTTTTTAAACCAGTGAAGGCTGTGATGTATTACTTGGATTCTATGTTTTTAATGTTATCTAATAAAGGAGAAGATTTTATGGACATGCTGCTGGATTTTCTCCATTTGGTATGCTGTATCCGTAGCTGAAGTAGTGACCCGTGCACCGTCCTATACATGTGATCAGATACACTGACTTGGTGAGCTGGACTGCTTTCCTTTTCTTATTTAATTGCTGCAGATTGCACTACAAGTTCATATTGACAGGCTCCCTTTAAGAAAAAAAAAACCCAATAGACTGACAATCCTCTTCTGATATGTGTTGAGCGAATTGAAGTCCACAAAGTGATAAATTAGATTTGCCGCAAAACCGAATTTCCTTGTGCTTTGTGGTAGCGAATTGATTTAACCTGAAATATTGAAATTAAGAAAAAATAAAATAAATAATACTTACCTGATCCTTTTGCTCACCATGGGCTGTCCTCTGCTATCTTGCTTGAAGATCTTGCACAAAATCCTGCATGCGGGTTCTGGCCCGTCGCAAGCAAATCGATCAGGTAAGTATGATTCTTTTTTATGTTATTTATATCAGATGCTGCAATCATGTATGAATGCGACGTCTCAGTAGTACAATGATGGGGAGCGGAACAATCACTGCTCCCTGTAATTGCACCCCTTACTTACAAAGAAATATGCTTCGTGACAAAGTAATGTGTCACAAAACAAGTTTTTTTTGTAAAATTCTGCAAAGCAACTGAATCATTTTTTTTAATTTGCTCATCTCTAGTAGGAACATAAGATAGGAGGCAGTAGCAGGACCCTGGAACACAAGGAATGACAAACATGTTTGTCATTCAGAGACGCGGAATCTCCAACATGGTAGTGCTCCTACCGGAAAGCTTTTCAATGTCTATAAAGTATGGGGCAAACAGTCCATCAGTCAATGATCCTTTTTACCATCATGACTGGGGTTGCTAATGAGAATAGCATAGCAAAATAAATGTAGCTGATGAGATTCCATCTAGAGTCTTAAGAGTCTCTTAGTTATCTGTAGCAGATAAAATATGTGCCCCTATTCAGTAGATAAATATGCACTTGCTTCACTCAAATGGGTACTATATCAGGATACCGCTGCAATTCTCACTAGCAAGGTTAATCACACCTGTCTATCAGTCTATTAGCAGAGGAGAATTGGGCAGAGTGTATGGTTAGCACACAATCCTGCTCTTCATGTACATTTTCTTGTTGCCGGTTCCACTTTAGAAGTCTTTTGGCACCTAGCAAGACATTATTAGGCGGCAAACTCATGAACTTGTTCAGCCGTGTAACAGGCTCATTTTTAGAATTTCACTTGTAATGCAATTAATAGCTTATCAAAGTACGACTTAAGACATGCCTTAAAAAAACAGGACACAGTTAATAGTAAAAGACCTGTCAAAAGCTAGGGGAGAAATAATTAAGAGGATGGCGTCGTAAAACAGATGCTTCCATTAGAAATTTTGGAATTATAAATTCATTTTTAAGCTTATTAAAATACATCTAAAGCACTTTTGCAAATCATTTCACTAAGGCATGCTTATTGTATGCATGAATAATGAAATATTTTCTGCAGTAGAAAATATTAATAGAGGCCAGGCTTTCATCATCCCCAGGCAGACAGAGCTCTCAGACTACTGACAGTACCCAGCAGTGATGGATGATGCACCGAATCTGCAATCTGTCACCAGTTTGTCAATGGGCTCAATAGTTTCATGTCTTGATTCAGGAATCTGTCTATATCTCTCTAATCCTAAAGGAGATTATCACCATTCCTCTAGTCTTTGACAAATAGTTATCAGACATAAAAATATAGCATGACACATGAGAAAAGACAAACGTGGACACACCATAGCGGAAGAGATTGCAGCATGAGGATAGAGTAAGTTTCTCTTGGGGTAGGTTTATCCTTATGAGTTTTAGGGCTCATGCACATAACTATGCAAGTCTACAGATAGATATCTGGTGTGGTTATGTTCCCTTGTCTAATCCCAAGGCTTGTTGGAAAGTCAGTTCCTGATTCTTAGGGAGCCACTCCCAATAGCTGGCACTGGCGAGACGGTTCTCTTTCTAGGGAGATACCTTTTTGCATATTCGTTTCCCATAGACCATTGCCATTAAAGGGGTTTTCCCATCTTGCTAATTCATCCTAACCTCCAGCCAGCTCTGCTGTTCACTTCCAGGTTTCCTGCTTCTAAGGCTGGGCGGGCTTAGGCAGTTTGAGTGAAGGCTTGCCACACCTCCTTATGACATCACACCGAGAACTCAGTCCTTGCGTCATATTATTGTCCTCAAGTATTACGGTAGTGCGGTAGATCATATTATTGTTCACAGGTATTGTTGCCAGGATTATTGTCCCCAATGTTCTATGCACCATGATGATTGATATACCCCCTTTGATTATTATAATAAATAAATTCGTTGGTGGTTTAGTGCATATACTTACCAAGGCTGCTGGGTCCCTTGTAGACAGCAGGGCATGTCTCCACTCGCCGCTCTCTGATGCTCGCTGGGGATGGCTGCATCTGTACGCATCTGTATCAGACGCGGCAGTGAAGAGTGAAGATACGCGTATGCGCGGCTGCGTGCGCCTTCCTGAATGAAGCAGCGGCTGCCTGGGTGAAGGAAGAGCGCGGTCTGCGCAAGCGCGGCCCAGAGGATCGGCGTGAAAAGGTGGCCGTAACTAATGGTTACCAACTACAAACAATGGGGTAGGAGGCGATTATATATCTCTAAATGGGGGAAAAATAAATAATAATAAGTATTTACAAAAATAATCTATGCATTTTAAAATATGATGTTGAAGATGGTTAAGTCTCCATACAGAATTGCACTCTTTAAGGAGATTCAGCACCCTACTTAAGCTGCTTCAGAGGCATCGCACTGAGCCAACCAGCCAGCCAATTCTAGTCTGTACTGATGAGGGGCAAGCACCCCGAAACAGCCATCTATGGATGGATATCTGGCATGGCTATAAACCCCTTGTCAAATCCCAAGTCTTGTTAAAAAGTCAGACCTGGACACCTTGAGAGACACTTCCAGTAGGTGGCACTGGCGAGGTAGTTCTTTATGTCTTGCTTAATGTGGAATTTGTATTAGGTTTTTAAGCTGGCTCAGATCCTTTAAACACATTGCTTTGAGAATATTATAATAAAAAATTGTGCAATATCTCTGGTCATTAGCCCGTCATAAGGCATATGAAAGGGCTCCAATAGGGACAATATTGAGACATAAAGGAGAAATCATGTCCTGTGCAGGACCTGAAATCTGCAATCTGTAAAGCTGCGATTCCTGATACCCGATGTATTATGGCTCTGTGCAACCTCTGGGTTGTATGGAGCAACTGTATAACGACATCTGTAAAGGACTATCATGCCCTAATGTACCTCCATATGCCTCTAATTTCATAGAGTGGAAAACAAGAGTGTGTTCTGTATGAATACAAAACCACCAGAAAAAAAAAAAAGTTGCATGCACTGGATGTCATATTACAAGCACTTCCTTCTAGAAGCTTTGCTTCTAGGGAAGAATAGCTCTGTAATATCGTGCCCTATCAAAGAACCATAAAAACGGAACACTACAGTTACAGCTGTTTAAATGTGGATTTACTTGTTGGGCTGATTATCGGGAACAAATGTTAGTACGAACGCTCATTCCTAATAATCCAGTGATCAAAAAGTCATACACACCCCAAAAAGCTATCAATGAAAAAGTAGATCACCCTCACACATCTCTGTATATATAAATGTTTATTTCAAAGTTTCGGATAAGTATTAAAACAATAGAAAAAACGTATAAACGTGGTCTGTAATTGTACTGACCAGAAGAATAAAGATGACATCTCATTTTTACCAACCTAGTGAATTCCGTGAAAACAAAACTCATAAAACAACAGAATTGTGTTTTTTTTTTCCCAATTTCACCTCATTTAGAATTTTCTCCAGTTTCCCAATACAACTAATTGAACATTTAATGGTGCCAATATAAAATACAACTTCTAAATGGCTATATCAGGAAGGGGTTAAAGATGCACCAAAGTTATCAGCAGGGCTGTGGAGTCAGAGTTGTGGAGTCTGAGTCTGTGACCATTTTGGTTGAGTTGGAGTCGGTATAAAATGGACTGACTCCGACTCCTAAAATATATAATAAATTGGTACAGTTAGCTGAATGCAGTATGTGCTGAATATATTTTCATAAGAATTTGGGAACATGATGAAGTGTCCTAGAAATGTCTGTTCTATTCCTGAACTAAGGATCTAGGCTTTCCGTTGAGATGACTGTGTGCTGCCCTTCATGTAGATGCTCAGAAGTGAAACTCCTCTGCTAAAGATCAGAGTAAAAAGGCACTGGGAAGGAATGGCTGTACTCATCTCAGATCTACTAGAGAAAACAGGATTAAAGGGGTTTTCTCACTAGTTACAAAGATTAGCTTTCAACATAAAGGGACAGTTAAAAGAAGACATTTTCTAAATACAGTGGTCAGTAGATTTTACTTTAGTCATGAACTATAGACAGTTCAGCAGGTCTCTCACTGTACACAGGTTTCTATGGTAACCTGCAGACCAGAAAGACTTATCTGATTGGCTGAGAGCAGGAGTGACCTCAATAAGCAAAATTTGTTGAGAACTGAAAAGGATGGCTTTACCTGTAATTGTGTTGGAGATCACAACCTCCTGCTCTGTCAGAGTAAGTTAATATATGCTAATAACTGCTGGAGATCCCCCACGGCCTGAGGAGACATATTAAGTGCAAACTGCCTGTCAGCCAGTGAATCAATGTGCTGAAAAAATCCCTTTAAGGCAAGTACTTCTTAGTATATCTAAACTTTCAATAAACTGTGCATAAATCACTTGTCCAGTGCATGTTCTCTCTGTTTTATGTTTTAGTTTGCTTTTCCTCTGATGTAAAACACCTAGGGCCTTATGTATGAAAACTGTCTAGGTGTAGAAGTTTCTTTGTTGCTCATAGAAACCAGTCCGAGCTCCCCTTTCATTTCATATAGTGTTCTGGAGAAATGAAAGGGGAGCTCTGATTGGTTGCGATGGGAAACAAAGTAAGTCTTAGACCTAGACAGTGTCCATACATCAGGCCCTTAGTGATCTGTACCCAGAGAAAAGCCTGATACTGAAAGTTCAGAGTAAAGATATCTAGTAAAATATATATTACAAACTCTTTTTGTCATGACATATCTGTACTATTGATTTATGCAAATTTTGCTTAAAGTTATCACTTAAACATGCTCCATGTATGAGGGAGTCGGATTGGGAGTCCAAGTGGTGAATCGGAGTCAGGGGAAATTGAGGAGTCGGAGTTGGAGTCAGGGCTTTGGCTTACCAACTCCACAGCCCTAGTTATCAGACATTGTACAACACGATTTGGCAAAAATTACAGCAATGCAGGCACCTGCAAAACTGACTTTAAAAATTCACTTCATGATAAAACTAATTATGTTTAAAATTTTCTAACCTGAGTGTTGAGCGAAGTGAGCTTCGATGCTTCATCCAAAGTCGCTTTTGTTCAAAACTTCGGAATAATACTGTATGGAGATCCGTCTCCATACAGTATTAGAATGTATGGGCTCCGATGATAACTTCGGTAGTTGATTTTTAAAGTGGAAAACCACTTTAAAACGTGAAACCGAACTTGGCTTCAGTTCCGACTAGTATCTCGGAACCGAAGCAAGTTTTGAACGAATCGACTTTGGATGAAGCATCCGAAGCTTGCTTTGGTCAACACTATCTGAGACCATTGTAACTTGAGAGGTCCATGGTCCTGTATATACAAGACTGTGTGAACAATTCCTAAAGGAATTCCTTTTTTGCCTGAAATCCTTCCAAACTTTTGTTTTAATGGAGAATGGAGTAATATTTAAAACCAAAACCAAATGTCTGTTTCATATGTACAAACTTGAAGAATCCAGCACTTCAAATGGATGAATAAAACTTCCAATGTTTTACCCAGTACCCAGAATAGCTCTAGCAGTAGAAGGCAAGCCAACTGATACCAGGGTCTATCCCAGCATCATATTCAACTGATACCAGGGTTTATGCCTAGCATCATATTCATGGCCAACTGTAGATGGGGATGTAGGCAATCACACATGGCTGGTGATCCTCAAATTAATTCTTATAATTGAGATTTCCAATATGTAATGTAGAGACCCCACCAAGCATGTCCTGAAATGTCACCAGCTGACTCTGCTGTCTTAATGCCTTAAGTCATTTCCAGCTGATAACGTGTATGGCACTTGACTTGCATAAGCAAGAACGTGTAAAATTTTAGACCTCTTTCACTAGATAGAAATTGGCCTTATAATCATCTCACGGCATGTCTCTACATTTCACTCATGTAGAAGACCATACACAATGTTTTATAATGTATGAAAGGAAACAATTTGGTGAGTTATGTTCTATTCATCTCTACATGACTGCATGTAAACTAATGCTGGTCTACTGTTATAATGCACATAGCGAACATCAGCTCAATGCGCTAAAAGGCTGATATCACCTCCCTGCTCTAGACCTAGCTGAAGCGACCCTACTATAAAACAGAACTCAAGACTTCTCAGAACTTGAAAGAAAAAAGGTGTGCAGTGATCCACAGGATTGTCATAGGCATCAGTTATGCCTCATTCAACACAGTCAGTGTTTGGTCAGTGATTTCAGTCTGTGATATTGAGCCAAAACTAGGTGTGGCTCTAAACACAGAACAGATGCAGAAACCTTGAAAATGGTGAAGAACTGATGGGTTTACTAAAACTTGTACAAAGAAAACAAGGAGCAATGGTTTATATTAAGTTATCATATATCAATTCTCATTTTTATCTAAATTTCCTCCAGTGTACGATATATTGGACATGATTTGGAAAAACACGCCCATGTCTACATAAGGTTGAGCTCCAAAGATCTCGTGTGCAGATGTGAGAAACTTACAGAAGGTCCTTGATCTCTGCAGCACTCCATCAATTGGGGCTTTATGGTAGAGTGGCCAGTAAGAAGCTTGGCCTCAGTAAATAACACACAAAAGTCAGTCTGAAGCACCTAAAGGACTCTAAGACTTTGAGAAAAAAGATTCTCTCGTCTGATGAAACCACAACTGAACTTCTTGGCCTCACGTGTAAGCATTATGTCTGCAGGAAAACAGGCACTACTCAGTATCATCTTGTGGCGTTGATTTTAAGTGGCTTGAATAGGGAGACTGGTCAGGATTGAGAGAAAACTGAAGCAAAGTACAAAGATAATTCTTAATGAAAATCTGATCCAAAATCTGCTCTGGACCTCAGACTGGGCCCATGTTTCACCTTCCAACAAAACAATGACCCTAAGCACATAGCCACAATAACACAGGAATGGCTTAGGGACAATGTCCTCGAGTGGCTTAGCCACAGCCCTGACTTGAACCCACATCTCTAGAGACACCTGAAAATGGCTGTCTACTGACTGTTCCCATCCAGCCTGACAGAGATTTAGGGGATCTGCAGAGAAGAATCCCCAAATCCAGGTATGACCACCTTGTGGCATCATACCCAAGAAGACAAGAGGCTGTAATCTCTGCCATAGGTGCTTCAACTAAGTACCGAGGACAGGACCTGAATACTTATGTTTTTCCTTTTTAATAAATTAGCAAAGACTTCTAACATTCTGTTTTCACTTTCTCATTATGGGGTATTGAGTGCAGATTGATAAGGGAAAACTTGATTTTTTTTTAAATTTCATTTTAGCACAAGGCCACAGCATAACAAAATGTGAAAAAAGTGAAAGGGTGCCACTGGTGGCACTGAGTGCTGACAATGTCTGTAAAGTGTTGCATAATATATCAGCGCTATATAAGTGAGTAAAATAAATAAAAAAAGGTAAATTGTTATCATCGGCCCATTATTATTACTTATAAGCCAGAAAACCCCTATATCCAATCATTCATATATACATAATGCATGTTATTATACAAACATATCGTTATTCATGTATGAATGCAACAACGTCACTGTGTCTCTTCCTGACTTTTTAGGAATCCCCGCTGACTTCTTCCAAATTCTGTATGCAGTGACCTCATTAGCATGTCGACACCACATACAGTAGAAGCAGCTGTTAAGGACATCTATGTCAAAGCAGTCAGATAGTCTTCGTCTTACATCAAATGGATCTCGTCACCACTGATCATCAACCTCTACTGAATACCGAATAGTGCTGTGTGTGAATATGCTTATGAAGTAGAGAGACCGTTTCTATGGAATATCAGCATACTGATGAAGTCACTCGTAGGCAGAGCATAAGGGAAGAGGTCCGTAGGGATTCATAACAGTCAAGGAGTAATAAAGTATATTCCACAAAAATAAAACTGATCCTTTGAAAATGAGAACTCCCACTTGAATGTAGTTACTACTGTACTCTAACATTACCATGTCTAATTTTTATCATGCAAAATCCTTAAATGAAAAAATAGATGCAAGATAAATATATCACTTTATGGACAGCAATACTATAACACGTTTTATATGGAAGAAACTGAAAACTGTATTTCCATCTGGAACATGCTATAAATGTCCCATAGGTATGGGTCCCACCTCTGGGACCTATTCTTATCTCCAGAATGGGGCCACAAAGTGAAAAGAGCGCACAGCAACTCTACATTTACCCCTATGGGACTTCTGAAAACACGAATGCGCTAGCTTGGCTATTTTTTTAAAACCCAGAGTGGTAAATGGAGGGGTGGCTGAACATATGTGGCTTTGTGCCCACTCATTGCTGTGGGAGATCCAAAAAAAAATCCAAGATGACTGCATGCACATCTGTTCACTTCAGGGCAATGTTCTGGAGATGGGACTGGGTCCCAGAAGTGGGCCCGACACCTATCTGCCACATACAAGTGTCAACAAAGGTTTGAAGGATTTTCCAAATTACAGACTGTATTTACAATATATAAAAAAAGAAAAGTCTGGTACCGTGTTTGCCAGTAGAAAACAGCTTTATTGCTCTTAAGTCCTCATGCACACGATCGTGGCTTGGGTCCGCATCCGAGCAGCATTTTTTGCAGGTCAGATGTGGACCCATTCACTTCACCTGGGGCCGCAAAAGAGTGCTGTCTGCATCCGCACTTCCGTTATGTGGCCCCGCAAAAAAATAGAGCATGTCCTATTCTTGACCTTTGTACTGCAATCTGCGCCAGAAATATGCCTAATATAGGTGTATTTCTGTTTCATAAATGATCCCTATGTTACTATGTTAGATCACAGCTCTGCCCAAATAGATCTAAGGTAAAAAGCAGCCATGCAGTAAACAATTCCAAACTCCTGGGGCAGTGCATTGAATTGAGGGCGTAGCTCTTCTCATGAGCCCACCCTGGGCCTTTTGGGGACTCCCGTCTGTTGGTAGTTGTGGTGCCCTTGATGGTGAACAGTTAGCAGGGTGCAAGCCAGAAAGGCCAGTGCAGGGCAGGATAATGGCAGCGTTGCAATGGTGGTGCAAAGCAATAATCAGCTGAGTGTAGAGGTAACAAATCCAGTGTACTTTACTGAAGTTGTTTATAAAGACACTGGTAGAATTCAATTCCAAGGATGAACATAGGATAAACAGCAGTAAGATGGCTGACTCTGAGTCTCTATCAGATCCAAACTACATTCCAATTTGACCAAAGGGTGAAACAGTGCCAGGGGTGCACCACCAATGAGGCCAGGTGAGGCGATCGGCTCAGGCAGCTTCTGGAAGGGGCAAGAGGGGGGCAGCGGAAGGGCCATGGGCAATGAGCGCTTACATTGTGGCAAATGGGTTAGGTTAAGAAATTGGCAAGGGGCGGGGTGCCGTCTCAGTTTTCGCCTCAGGCAGCAGAAAGGCTAGGTGCACCCCTGCACAGTGCTGGTATATGTAGTACAACTCCCACAGTGAGGATTAGATCCCCCAGTGGATAGCTAATCCATGGTAAACGTGTGGTGGGCATCTGACGCAATGTACCATTTCCACTAGAAATAAGGCCTGTATAAAAGAGGTTGCACTTACTGTCTGACCTTTGCACCAGTCCTTTACATTGTCCCTCAAGAGTCTGTATACTATGTATTTCTTTATCTCTCAGAGGGTGGTGGTGGTTGGTAGACATGCAAGGACGATGGTTCCTTACAGCAGGTTTCACACTGCACAGGCACATGCAGATGCTTCCTCTCACTTAAACTGTTCTCACTAACCTCCTGACCCAGAGAAGAAGGACCTACTTCCTCCTACTGAGAAGGGCAACATAACTAAATAGTGTTCCAATCTCAGATCTTGGATAACAAACATCACACAGAAAAAGTGCATTAACACTAACAATGGACATTAACCCACTAAGTAGCAAATTAACCCATTTGCAGTATTCCTCTGGGGCACTGAGAAAAAGCAGGTGCTTGACCTATGAGTACTGATCATATAAAAGTTGATTTCACAAAGGATATCTTGTATGTTCCCTGTAGAACGAACAAAGGGTGCCCACATTTATGCATAAAACTATACGTACAAAAGTTTTCCAGCCAAACACCAGCTGGAAGACTTTGTGAATCATGAAGACTTTTTTTCTAGTTCAGAGTATAACAAATTTATCAAGACCTCAATATAATCATGTACACGCTACGCTGAAGATTTTTCCAGCATCCGTTTTAACAAAGACAACACTACTGAAACAAGAGTGAGATAATAAAGTGTGTATAACAATTTTCTTAGCACGATCTATATAAAAGTAGAAAAAAATATTACCCCACTGTTTGTTCTTGGATCACTGGCTTCTGGAGGAACCTATGGGAAAAGAAAATTAAAAGATAAATGTTGTTGAAGGCTACGTAAAACCATGAAGTTCTGCAACTTTTATTATTGTAGTTTAGCTTCCTATTAGATTATTGATTTTCCTCCTGCAACATCTCTCCGTTTCAGTACAGTCCCCAAAAGAATTACGGCCACAATGATCAGAATCTGTCCTAATTGGTACCCGATGGTTATTCTGGTCACTCTGTCCTCAAATCAGCAATCTTCCCAAAACATGCCTTTTTTTCATTCTGCAGCAGGAGAAGCCAAAATCAATAGCACTGTAAAATGGATGAGGATGAATAGTTCATTAGGACTGAAAACCGCAGCTTCCCCCAGCAGCTACAGGGGGTCACAAAGGGGCGTCCCAGTGCTGCTACTGTCCATATTATCTAAATAAATGCTTGCATAAAGACTTGAGGGTACATTTTCCTCTGTGATCCATTTGCTGCTGCTCATTAAAAATTGAATTTTCCATTCACTGGTACATAACTTCACAATAGATATACTTTATTGTATGCAAACATTTTGCGCATTTTCCATTTTCCCTTGTTTAAGCGCAGCCTTTTCACAACTCTAACCCTCAACGGAGCTATTTCATTGTTTTTATTCCTGCTTTGTTTTCTTTATACGTTTACTAATGTAGAACATTACGTTCAATCTGCATATGATGTAGATGCCGATGTGTATTGGAACAGAGAAAGCGACACTGAGGCGCACACATATTCTTATACTGTGAAATGCTTTCTGATTCCTTTTAACTCATTACAAGCACATTCAAAAATACTACATATATTCTTAGGCCCCTTTCACACGAGCGAGTTTTCCGTGCGGGATGCAATGCGTGACGTGAATGCATAGCACCCGCACTGAATCCTGACCCATTCCTTTCAATGGGTCTGTGTACCTGAGCATTTTTTTTCACATATCAGTTCTGCGTTATGTGAGAAACACAGCATGTTTTATATTCTGCTTTTTTCACACAGCCCTGGTCCCATAGAAGTGAATGTGGCTTCAGTGAAAAACGCATTGCATCCGGGAGCAAGTCCAGATACAATGCGTTTTTTACTGATGGTTGCTAAGAAATGTTGTTTGTAAACCTTCAGTTTTCATCACGCGCATTAAAAACGCATCAAAACGCATTGCACCCGTGCGGAAAAAACTGAACAACTGAACGTAATTGCAGACAAAACTGACTGAACTTGCTTGCAAAATGGTGTGAGTTTCACTGAACGCTTCCTGAGCCAGTCCGTATAGTTCGTGTGAAAAGGGCCCTAAAAATGTGATTCAAATTACTTTGTCACTAAGTGAATTTCTTTGTACAGTAGGTAGCGGGTGCAATGACAGGGAACGGAGATTGCGCCACCCCCGTCATTGAACCCCTTTGATCACGAAGAGGATGCCATCTTGCTTGAAGATCCAGCGTGAAATCTTGTGTGGCGTGTGCCGGCATGATGACATCATACGTCACTGCACACAAGATTTTGAGCTGGATCTTCAAGCATGATGGCTGCAGCGGCCTCTTCACATTCAAATGGATGAGGTAAGTATGTTTTTTTTTTATTAAATCAACCACAAAACACGAGGAAATTTTTCCTGAAATTCGGATCTACGGACTATATTAACTTCAACTTGCTCAACACTAATACATATATACATAGTACATATATTGTAAATCAATTGGAATGTGCTAATAGTCAGGATTCTAGAAACTCCGATATAAACCTATGATAATTAGCAGATACAAACATCTTAAGAGCTTATATATCCCAAACTAGCCCTAAAGGGTGCTTTTTATGTAAATAAAGGTTAAAAGGGTTTGTGCCAGAATGGATGGACCAGTAGAGGGAAGCTTACTTACCTGTTTTCCGGTGCTGGTTCCCTGCAATTTCTCCTCCCGGCCTGCAATGCTCGCTGCCCACCTTTGCTGTAAACATCTGGTTAGACGGTGCTTGCAGCCAATCATTGGCCCTGGAGGTGACCGGCTACTCTTACACCATGACAAATGGTCACATGATGCAAGGGGATCCATTCACCGCATCAGTCAATGATTGGCTGCAGGTGACTTCAAATGTTTTCAGGGAGGAAGCCCAGCAGAGCAGGCTGGGAACTGAATGACCCAGGAGTCAGTGCTGGGAAGAAGATAAGTAATCTTCCCTTTACAGGTCTGGACAACCCCTCCCCCTATTCTTGCACAACCCCTTTAAAGGTTTACCCTAAGAATCACTATCATGCTAAAAGATCTAAATTGTTCTTAATAGCCCCTTTTTTTTAACTTGCAGTGTTTCTAGCATTAAAAAAAAATCTCCTTTTCATGATATTTGTCTTCCATGTGTCCACCTTGGTGCTGCTGCAGCTGGCTCAGGACAAAAGCAATCACCTTCCCCCTCTGGCAAATGACTGTATAATATCTTACACAGTGAGGGAGATTTATCAAACTGGTATAAAGTAGAACTGGCTTAGTTGCCCATAGCAACCAATCAGATTCCACCTTTCATTTTCCAAAGGAGCTGTGATAAATGAAAGGAGGAATCTGATTGGTTGCTATGGACAACTAAGTCAGTTCTACTTTACACCAGTTTGATAAATGACCCCAGATATTGTTAATGGGATATCCCTTCTTGTTTACATCTAGAGACTGAAAATCCAATGATTACAAAACCCCCATTAGGCTAAATTCACAAGGCCGTATATGTTTTGTGGTCCGCAAATTGCTGATCCGCAAAACACAAATACTGGCTGTGTGAATGTAGCTGGCCCTATGACAGACATGCCTATTCTTGTCTGCGATCTTTTTTGCAGGGCCGCGGATCGGAACTACGGATATGGACAGCTCACAGTGTGCTGTCCGCATCTTTTGTGGCCCCATAGAAATGAATGGGTCCGCACTCGTTCTACAAAATTGCGGAACGGATGCGAACCCGAAAATACAGTGGTGTGAAAAGGTTCTTCATTTGCTGACATCTTCTCAGGGCTCATGCATATGATTGTCATCATTTTGTGGTCCGCAAATTGCGGAACCAAAAAACATGAATAATAGCGGTGTGTTCTGAATTTTGCGGAACAAATCATTCTGCCTTTTATAGAACTGTCCTATCCTTGTCTGTAAATGGACAAGAAAAGAACATGTTCTATTGTTTTGCGGAGCTATGGAATGGACATATGGATGTGGACAGTACATAGTATGCTATCTGCATCTTTTGCGGCCCCATTGAAGTAAATCGGTTTGCATCCGTCCCGCAAAAAATGCGGATTGGATGTGGAGTAAAAATACATTCATGTGGATGAGCCCTAATGCTGTATAGTAATTCTTTGCAAGTTGCAGCTTTAAAGCATTAAAATCATACGGGTCTATTATTTATGGCCTATAAATCTCCTCACGACGATTAAGGTGCTCTCTCCCCAAGGAGAGATAGTGCCCCCCCTGACCCTGATAGGCCTCTTACCCAGTTAAGGCAGTACTCACTGTTCACTGATGAGGGGCAATCGCTCTGAAACAGTTGTCTGCAGATGAGGTGCTGGCTTTATTATTATTATACAAGTCATGTCTTGAAGCCTATTTAAAGGGTTGACCACTGACTGATAGGATAGCTGCCTTATATCTGGTGGTATTAGAAGCAGAGCTTGTTAAGAGCTCATTGCCTTCCTAGGGGTCTATTAGACATACACAGACAAACAAAAGCTGTTGACTAAGGCCTCTTTCACACTAGCGCAGCATGGATCCGGCAGCTGAAGGGTGCCGCCGGATCCGTGCTGCCGCAGGGACATGTGTGGGTCCGGAACCGCGCTCCGGCCCCACACATGTCACACAGTACATACACACAGACATATACACATACAAATACATACTTACATGCTCCCGGCAGGTCTCCACAGCGCAGGAGGAGCAGGACGGCGCGCACATAGGACGATTCCCCACAGCGCCCCTCTGCTGGGAGCCGGGTGGAATCATCCTATGTGTGCGCCGTCCTGCTCCTCCTGCGCCGTGGAGACCTGCCGGGAGCATGTAAGTATGTATATGTATTTGTATGTGTATATGTCTGTGTTTGTTTATGTGTATGTCTGTATGTGTGAATGTATGTATGTGTGCAGGTGACGGATCCGTCATGAACTCCATTGAAAGTCAATGGAGGTTGGATCCGTCCACCATTGTGTCACACCAAACGGATCCGTCCCCATTGACTTTCATTGGGGGTCATGACGGATCTGTCTTGGTGCGGATGCCTTAGGAGCATTCCGTTGTCTTCAGTTCAGTTTTGTCCCCATTGACAATGAATGGGGACAAAACTGAAGCATTTTATTCCGGTATTGAGCCCCTATGACGGAACTCAATACCGGAATTATAAAACGCTAGTGTGAAAGTAGCCTAAGTGGGCAAGAGGCAGGAAATCTGATCTGCTGCACCTTTGTGAATATTAAACTGTCCCCCAAAGATATGATAATTTTTTATCCATAGCTGACTTTTGACGAAGTGCTAGAATGCATCAAGTGTCCACATTGACATTTCATGATTTACTCAAGGATTTCACTCGGTTTTTCAGAAGGCATGTTAGATCACAATTTAAAAGCGTGATTAAAAGGGGAGGGAGGCGGATACCGATTCCATTCACTTATCATACATCAGGACCAGGAGAAGTCTGAGAACTAGTATCTGGAAGCTATATTCTTTTCTACTTCCATTAATTTTTAATTTCACAGGAAGTACTCGTTGAACATACTGTATGAACGTGCGCAGATACTTAGTCAACATTAACATGCATTAGAGAGCATGTATTGAGCAGGTGTATTTTTGTCTGTATTGTATAAAAAATTAATCACAGGTATTGGAATGGTGTAATTAAAGGGGTTCTCCGAGTTATAAATGTTGATGACCTATCCTAAGGATAGGTCATCAATATCAGATCGGCAGGGGTCCGACACCCGGCACCCCCGCCGATCAGCTGTTTGAAGAGGAGGCGCGCGCCGTATCAGCGCTGCCTCCTCTTAAGTGTTTACATGCTGGCCGACTCGGGGGTAGTGGTGAGTATGTGTAATTACACCTCACTGCCCCATTCATTTCTATGAATAGAATCGCTTCCATAGACTTGTATGGGAGCGATTCTTCCCATAGAAATGAATGGGGCAGTGAGGTGTAATTACACCTACTCACCACTACCCCCGAGTCGGCCAGCATGTAAACACTGAAGAGGAGGCAGCGCTGATACGGCGCGCGCCTCCTCTTCAAACAGATGATCGGCGGGGGTGCCGGGTGTCGGACCCGTGCCGATCTGATATTGATGACCTATCCTGAGGATAGGTCATCAACATTTATAACTCGGAGAACCCCTTTAATTGGTTTGAAAAATACTGAATCATGTGTGATTGTAATAAATTATTAATAAAGAAATAAAGTGATAAAAAAGAGAGCATTTTGAAATGAATGGGTCCACACTCGTTCTACAAAATTGCGGAACGGATGCGAACCCGAAAATACAGTGGTGTGAATGCACCCTTAAGCTGCGTATAAAAGGTTCTTCATTTGCTGACATCTTCTCAGGGCTCATGCATATGATTGTCATCATTTTGTGGTGCGCAAATTGCGGAACCAAAAAACATGAATAATAGCGGTGTGTTCTGAATTTTGCGGAACAAATCATTCTGCCTTTTATAGAACTGTCCTATCCTTGTCTGTAAATGGACAAGAAAAGAACATGTTCTACCTTTACAAGGGCAGATTGTCAGGAATGAGCATTCGCAGAAATGTTTGTCCCCGATAATCTGCCCGATTATCTGCACGTTTAAGTCCACCTTAAGCCTCTACCAGACGCCTCTTGCATCGTTTATCTCACAGGAAACAAATGCTCCCCATTGAGGTATTGGAATGGTGTAATTAATTGGTTTGAAAAATACTGAATCATGTGTGATTGTAATAAATTATTAATAAAGAAAGTGATAAAAAAGAGGAAAGGGGAAAAAAAGTTTATAAAAGTTGAAGGAATTAATAAAGTAAACTACAATTAAAACATTAATGAACCAAAATACACATGAATATTTACCACTGGAAACAAAACCACAAATATATATAAATGTAGGAGACAATGAAAAAATACTGCAACGATTAATAAACCAAATTAGAAGGGCGACTGTGACTGAAATGATGACAGTATATGGCACTTTGAGCTGTCCTAATGACTATGTTTGTTCACAAAACAGACATGATTAAGACATACGGATGCGGATAGCACACGGTGTGCTGTCTGCATTTTTTGCGGACCCATTGAAATGAATGGGTCCTCATTCAATCCGAAAAAAAAAAGCGGAACAGACACGGTAACAAAATACGTTCCTGTGAATGTAGCCAAATAAGAACAAATCAAGAGTGAAAACCTAAAGTTCACCTTACATTAGGTGCACTTTTAGGATCTTGGGTAGAAGTCTCACTACAATACCGTACTTCACTCGTTTTGTGACTTGGAATCGGGAACTTATTTAGGATCTTTGTCTAGCTTCATTTGAAGAATTGTGCAGCAATAAGCAGATGGTGGTGGCTTATTTTTTTAACAATTAGACTATTGTTTAAATTAAGTTTTTATGTGCTCTCTGTTTGCAGTGGTGTCCCGTTCTTGAGTCAAGAATGGCTCCCAGATGTTGGACCTGCACCTATCGGAAATTTATAGAATTTCATCTGGATATACCATAAATGTCACAGATGGGAATACCCCTTTAAAGGGGGATGTCTCACAAAACATATTATACATTTTTCAAACCAGCACCTGGATCTGAATACTTTTGTAATAGCATGTAATTGAAAATTTAGCATATCCACTGAGTTATTCACTGAAATCTATCTGTACAGCACCACATGCCGTTTGTCCTTTTTCTAATTTCTCTATGCTGTCCACATGCTCAGTTCCATCCTTCAACAGCCATCTGCTGCAGCAGAGAGGACACATCCTTGAAAAGAAGCTTGAAATGAATCCACAAAACAATTGGAGCAATGGATGGTGAGATCTCTGGATCCATGTGAGGTACTGGGTTGGTTCTAAGTTTGTTAGAAAGAGTCTGTTATGTACTATATGATATTGGATCTTCATTTTCTTACATTGATCATGGGATAACCCCTTTAAACTTAGGGCTGCACAATAGCTGTGATTTGGCTGAAAAAATTGGCAAACTAGACAAATTGTAGAAAGGTTGCAGTCTAGTCATAGTGGCGAGTGACTTGCATTGCAGCCTGTGATGGCAAAGTCACATGGAACTTGCAACCAAACACCCAAAAGGACTGAATTTTTTGCAACTGTTGCAACAGGAGCCTATTAACAATCATTCATTGCAATGCAATTTGACACATATCGTAGTATAGCTCTAGCATTAAAAAAAAAAAGTGGCCACAATAGTTCTGCTAACAATCTGACTCCTCGGATGATCACTTACTGTATCCATGGTTGTTATATCTGCTGAAATAAACGGATAAAGAAAAATACACCTTCAAATTAATTATGGAGGGACCAAACGAGATGACGTCATCCTTCCCCTCTCATGGTTACAAAGTATTTATCATGAGCCAATGGTCGTAGGCTTTCAAAGGGGCCATTATCACATTCTATTCATTTCTAATGCATCTGTTCAATCATTCTCTGTAAATACGTCATTATGCTTTCTCGGTTACTTGTGACAAGAAGCCCTACTTAATTATTAGGACTTTGATCTAGAAGCTATGCCATAACAAGATTAGGAAACGGCCTTAAGGAGTCACTGCAGAAAAGCCTTCAGGTCATCCCATAATTATTCATGCACCTAATGAAACCACACAGCAGCGGAGAGATAGACTAGATGCAGCTACCTTCCTGAATAATGACAGAGACCCAGCACTAATACCTTCATTTTCAAGGCTATACACTATTCTTGAGTTACGTCTCAGGCTGTGATGCTAGATTTCCTTTTGTTTGGCTGTGTGTTGATTACATCTCTTCTCTTGAAAAATATGTCAGGATTCAGACAATAAAAAGTGAGCCTGAGCTCTTTGTTGTCTCAGAGGTGATTAGCCTGTGGCTGAGACCATCTTAAGCCTTTCTTTCCACTCTCCTTAGTGCTAGTACAAAAATATGTTATAGTCTCAAGCCAACATCCAGATGAAAACTTCATCTCAGAAAGGGGAGGTGTAATCATTCTAAATGTCTCCCTCCTATAAAAAGTTCTTGCATTAAATTTGAGGGTTTGTCAGAGCTAAAGAAAGACTCAAGCGACCCCTGTAAATGTGATAAAATAACGAAAGATTAGATACTTAATCTTTTCTCCCCTTCTACCTATGTGCTCTGATCCTCTACAATGCTTACATCATCTTCCTGGTGCCATACACACAGATCACAGTGCAGCCAATCACTGGTCTCAGATAAAGGCGGGAGACCACTGCTGAGGACTGTGATTGGTTGAAGCAACTTGTGTGCACAAAATGTTACCGCTGCAGCCAGGAACACAAAGGGCTTTGGGGGGAACGGAGCTCACACAGGAAGTGGTTAGTAGGATTTCTTTTGTTAATGTACAGGGGCTACCCAAATTTTTATTGAACTCAAGCCATTTAATTTCTATTTTTGTGAGCTAAGCATCTGCAGACCAATGAACAGATCCACCGCATGACATACACCAACAGCGCCTCCACTAATTATAAAGGAGTCTGTCAGGTTTCCATCATGGTGCCCATCCATAGAGCTGCTTACTGCATTATTTTGTCTGGCATTTTTCACAGAATTTGTGATAAAGCCAACAACAAAGGTGAACAGATTCAGATTGGTCCCCACCGCCCCCACATGAAAATGCTGAAATTGGTAGATTATTGATCTATTCATCAGCCTGCCCTAGGCCTGTTGCTGCTGGCTAGGAGCCCTGATCTCCTCCACCATGCAATGCAGTGGAGGGAAAGGGGATGAATGTATCTTTTTCTTAAGACTCTTGCTGCTTGTGGCATCATCCTCCCATACCCAGCACCTAGGTAGTTACTGCACAAGTCTCCCATATACCAGGCAGTTAGAATGGAGTTTTCAAGTCACAGTTTGACCCAATATACAGCTTTATCTACATTTATGTCCTAGTTGGCAACCACAGCTATTACCACGTGTAGTATCCCACACCTTCGGGTACTACCATGGTATCTGTAGTTGTTTACCATTTTATATGCAATGTGAATGCAATGCTATATAATACACTTTGAACACCAGCAGATGGGGTACAGTTGCCAATGTTCGGTAACAGGAATGGAACTTACTATTCCATTCTTCCCCTCTTGGTAGGAGAGGGCTGGTCCGACTTTCTGCCAAGGGTGGGGCAGAGCTAGGGAAAGTCAGTTTAGAGAGGAGAGTGAGGTATAATGCGATCCATCTCCCACTACTCACCTAGGACAATGTAATTGCCTCAGGGAGACTGCAGGGTCCTCGGCCGCAGAGGAATTGCAAGCTACAATTTATTGCAGTCAGCAGACCAATCAAACGAACAAGTTATCAAGACTCCACTACAAAGTGGTAGGTAACACTCTAAGACACCATCACAAGAGTTCAGGACAGGCATAGCTCGAAGGATGCATCTCCAGTCACAAGTACTAGAGTAAACACTTATCCACACATCAGTGTTTTGGTTAGTGATTTCCATCAGTGATTGGAGCCTCCACAGACATAAGGTATAAGGGAAACATCTGCTCCTGTTCTGGGTTTAGAGCCGCACCTGGTTTTGGCTCCAAATCACTGATGGAAATCAGAACGAGGCATAAAGCCATAGGAAAAGGACTCCAGAGAGAGAAAGAGCATCAGCTAGCAAGTTTCTGAATGTCATTGCCACATTGCCAGCCACCATAACCCATCATTTGGGAGGAGAGAAATGGTACTTTGTATGAGCTGCTGATTAATGTGCTGCCATCCATTTTAGCATTCAGTAAAGGAATATGTTATTTGTTCAACCATCTCTGTCTGGTTCCTTTCATCATCACCTTTTTCACGTACCACAGGGAGTGATGAGGTAGAAGACTGTGACACAACAACAATACATCAGGGCCACTACCACTACCATCCTCTGCACCGGCTCCCACAGGGGCTCGCTGCACATGTATGGAGAAAGATAAATTACCATATAGCTTCCATGCGTTCCTGGTTGTAAATGTATTATGAAGATAACAGCTATGAACCACCACAGAGAAGAAACCATCATAAAGAACAAAGCCCTCACAATGCTTAGTTAGACATTCTAGATTAGAGTTTTCCATGATGCTCCTCACTACTTTCATTATTATTATTATTCAGGTAAAAGTGTGTAATTACAGTGACTTTATTGTCTAACAGCATACAACGAATATAACCAACTACAAATTTTCTGCTTTCTTTGATGACTTACACAATACAAATTCTGCTTCTACTAGGTAAGTAATGCAATAATCATTGGCATAAAAGAAAGACCGGCACTCCGGTATCTGCTTGTGAATATTCAGGGGATAATAGTCACTCTATGAAGCGTTTCAGCCTGACGTGAAGCTTTATTAAATGTGCATTCAAAACATGTTTCTAAAGGCTTGGACAGAGCCGAAACGCGTCATGAAGTGACTATTATCAGCTATATAATAAACCACTAAAGATTCAACAGGAAACAGGAGTACTGCTATCCTCTTTGAGTACCGACTGGAGATGGATTTACCTTACATAACTATGCATGTGTAATAAATGTACAAATGTATAAAACTGTATAAAAGATTATATACCTCGTTGAGATCTATATCTTAGCATGAATTCTAGGGACTAGTAGAAGGGGAGATAAAGTCTATAGGCAGAAAAAATCTTCCCACATGTATCTGAATGTAGCCCACATCTATGGATGAACTTATGCAAACTTGAAGCCCACCGAGGGAGGCAAAATGTGAAGTAAAAGCATAACTAGCGTCATGTTAGTTTGGCAACATTTATTAAAACTACAGAACGCCCAAACATGCAGTATAATGGATGTATGGATGAACAGGATCACTCCCAGTAACCATTTTAGTCTGAGGCTTCATCAGCACCAACCAAAAATCCTAGCTGCAATAATAGTAGTGTAGAAGATGCCATTATGGTACTCCCTCCAGAATTCTGAATACATATATTAGAGCCATTCCTTATTCAAAACTGCCACAGCACATCAGAGGAATAGCTAAGGATTTTTGGGTTGCTATCACACTCCCAGGGGTGGACTGGGAACTTAAAGTGGCCCTGGAAAAAATGCTAAAAGTGGCCCCGTTTTGTAGTCGGATCCAAACTGATAGAAGGCAGGGCCAGCAATACCATATTGTGGCACATTAAACCACCCCAACAGAGCCAAATACCACAGTCCATCACAAAATACTGCCAGCAGCACAAAATACATCCCCAAAAACTCCTGGACGACTATGAGGAGGGCTCTCAAACCCATTCGGCACAATGGCCATGCCATCATTAGTGGTATGCAGTTTTTGTACTCTTTAAAGGGGTTGGACATTTTCTGGCTACTTTTGACCAATGTGTATATAAAACCCACCATCAGCAGCCATCTTATAGACAGGACCTCTATGTAGACAAGTGTGGAAACAAGGGGACATAACACAAGGTATATTAATAATGTGTCATGCGGTCATCTTACAAACACATTCATCAACAGTAACCAGAAAGTGGCCAACACCTTTAATGTCTCTCCATTGGTTCCATTTGACATTACACTAGTGAACACAAACCTAAACGTAGAGATGGTCAAAGTAAAATGTGTTTTCAGTT
This sequence comes from Rhinella marina, assembly GCA_900303285.1. Lineage (NCBI taxonomy): Eukaryota > Metazoa > Chordata > Amphibia > Anura > Bufonidae > Rhinella > Rhinella marina. Next base: position 242,722 of record ONZH01030824.1, on the reverse strand, counting down.
CCTGCTGTGTATATAACGCCAACATATTCTGCAGCGCAGTACAGAGATTGTCATCTCACATTCATTTCTGTCCCTGGAATCTATTGTCCTTTTACTTTTACTTTTTACTTTCTTTAAAGGGTCTTCTATAGTCAACCTCCAAGGAATTAGGAGTTTCACATTACTTGTGTAGATCTGTCTTACAAGTAATAAACGTAGTTCTTATCCTAGGGATCTAAATAGCATCTTCTCGAGAACCGTGTAAGCAAAGGTAACCTTGACAAGCTGAAGAGCAATCATCTAACCAATCTAATGTAATCATTTATTTATCTTGCACAATTCTTTCTTCTGCATTATTTGTAACCATTACTAAAATGATCCTCAATTATGTCTGTGTATACCCCTAGAACTCTGTATATGCTGCTTCAAACACGCTATGTAATTACATAGACGGCTACATATAACAGGATCTGATTAAACTTCCAAAATCGACTAGAGATTAAGTTGGTTCATAGCAATATTTCTATACAAAGTGGCACTTCACAGTAAGACGCTAGCGGATATAAAAGAGGAATGACATAATCTGATGTTTGGGAGGTGAAATAATTAAATTGCACGAAACACAAAAGCTTGTCCTTTATGACCTTATACATTACGTGGTGCTAACGAGGTCTCATAATCACCGCCTAGTGATGTCATTAACACATACTGTGGGTTATCATCACATGCTCATCAGTGGTTGCTGTAGATTGCTTAATTGCTTGATTTTTCCTGCAGCAAAGTCCATTTTTCACTCCTTATACCTATACAGCCTTGGTGTATTTGGAGAAATATTAGAGAAGACCCTATCAAGCACCCATGTTTCTTTGAGATATGTGAATAGAATAACAGGGGAAGACTTAAATGAACATTAAAGAGGTATTCCCATCTCTGATGGGCATTGTAATAATATGGATTTCAGCAAATAAATTCATTTACTGTCTCCTAGATTTCCTGACCTTTTCACCCCTTGTATATCCACAGTTGTCCATGGTCAGGGCCACTGATGCACTTCAGCAGGGGTGGCCGCGGTTGCGCTGCTCTACCAAGACATTTCACATGGAGGGTGGTTGGGTTCTCATAAGCACACAGGCTGGAGCATGCGCAGTGGCTCAAAGCCCGGCCACCTCTCTGCATTTCCACAGAACAGAACAGGACAGCACTAGCGCATGCTCAGTAGTATCTGCGCATCCTATTCTGCTCTAATGTATTAGCAGACAAGAGCTACCAGAGCGGAATGCATGCTCCAAAGCACACCGTTATCTTTGTGATCTCTGAAGTACGGAAGTCCTGGAGTAATGCCTGTATTAGGCAGATTAGCAAGCGATTTTGGGAGGGAAGAGTTCCCTCTTGGCAATCGCCTGCTCGCTAGCAGAGGAGAAAACGGTTATTACATGCATCTCTATGCCATTGCTCATGCCCATATTGTCTAGTGGTTTGCTGGCGGCAGATTGTTATTAGACGCCACGATCTGCCAGCGGCAAGCGCTGATTTTTAAGCATGCTTTAAAATTAGAATTGCCTGATGAACGAGCATTTGCTAGTTCATTGGGCAATCAGCGGCAGTATTAGATTGCAAGATGATCGCTAATGAGAGTTCATGAGAATGCTTGTTAGTGATTATCGGCCAGTGTAATACAGGTTTAAAGAGGACTTTCACTGGTCCTGACATTACAATATTAGTACCTGGCAGTGTAGTGCTTTATTAGTAGATGTCAGGGCCCTTTTTTAATTTTTTTTTATTTTTCAGATATGCTGCTCCGTTCCTCCGCTGTGGCCCCTGTTCTCTTTTGCCACCCTGTATGCTAATTAATAGCATCGGTAAAGGGAGGAGGAGATGGCCGTGTAGGGGTGTCTCCTTCTCTCTATGAGCTGCCCAATCGCAGCGGAGAGTGTGATGCGAGGGAGAAGGAGACGCCCCCTGAGAAACATGGCCGTCTCCTCCTCCCTTTACCGATGCTATTAATTAGCATACAGGGCAGCAAAAGAGAACAGGAGGCACAGCGGGGGAACGGAGCGGCGTAATTGAAAAAAGCACACTGACATATACCAATCATGTCCTACACTGCCAGTAACCAATACTGTAATGTCAGGATCAGGGAAAGGTCCTCTTTAAGGGGGACAGGAGCCTAGTACAGAAAGCAATGTTCCTTTCCTCACACAGCGACTAGGGCATGGAGGAGGAGAGCTTTACACAGACACAGCAACCAAAGGGGTGTGGGGAGAGGCAGGGGTGAATTAATATACAGATTGGAGTCCTGCAGCCTCACTGCTACACATTATGGTGAGGCTGCCCCTGCTTTGTATTAACGCTTTCCTTGCCAAATGAGTCTGAAACCGTGTTATAAAGGAGCACTCACAACAATTCATCAGGCGTTTACAGTGTGATATGTACCTGCAGCGCTGCTTTATGTACATGGACAGAAGCAAGCAGTGTACATACCATGTGAATGTGCCCTGCCATCACTGTGTCTGAAAACTACAAATGGTGCATACATTACCGTATGAAAGCACTGGTCGTGCACACAGCCAGGCAAAGAGTCATGAGTGTCATGTGACTCAGCATAGCCCCGCACAGAAAGCAAATAAAGCAGTGAAGCAGTTATGGTAGTTAGTGATGAAGGTGGAAGATTGGAATACCCCATTAAAGAGGTTTTCCCATCTGAGACAATGGGGGCATATCGCTAATAGGACCTTCATCTATCTCGTAAACCCAGCTGGCAAAGTGAAGACGGGTGCACTGTGCATGAACGCCTGCACTCTATTCATTTATATGGGACCGCTGAAATAGCCGAAAATAGCCCAAAGAAGTGAATGTAAGAGGTGGCTGTGCAAGAGCGGTGCAATCCCATTAATTTCTATGGGGATTCCAAAAATAGCTGAGAGCACCGTCCAATAGGAACGATTGCTGGTGGCCAGACCCAGCACTGCCAGCCACCACTTTGTCAGCTTGGTTTTAGAGATAGGTGCGGGTCCCAGAGGTGAGACTCACAGCTATGAGACAATGGGGGCATATCCAAGCGATATGCCCCCATTGTCTGAGATGGGAAAACCCCTTTAAGAGGGACCTTTATTAAGACCGAAGTTTTTCACGCCAAGTCTCTTTGTTGTCATGTTGAGGTGCAGACCTCTACATAAATTTGGCGCTTTGTCAGCAGGCTATTCAGCAGCCTTGACTCTATGCCAGCTCTCTTGCTGGATTACATGTAAGTAATTTTTACTCCAAAAACTAGCATGGAAAATGATAAAGGAGCCAAGCCAGATGACCTGCCAGCTTCCCTGCCCACCATGCTCCCTATTCTCACCACTCAGGAAAAGTTGCTTGCAACAAAATTTGCGACCTATTTATGTTACTAAAGTGGCGTAAATAGTTTTATAAATGTTCCCCTAAATTTTTGACTTTTGGAGTATCACATATAGCAAATTTTGATCAATGGGGGTCTGAGCACTGAGACCCCTGCAATCACTAGAACAGAGAGAGACACGGAAGCAACCACATACTGTAGTGTGCTCTCTCTCCTCACTGCTGGAGATGGAAACAGACAGGACCATAAACTTTCTAGAACCAAACTTTCTCCCATGACATATCTAATTTTTTCTAAGGCGACTTTAAATCTTAAATAAGCCATGTAGGATTTTTCTAGTGATGACCTATCCCTCACAGAAGTGAATAGGAACAAAGCTCCTTCTTCTGCAGAATGGACGAACCTTCTGAAGCTACTGCAGAATAGCTGATTGGCATGGGTGAGGGGATAGGCCATCACTTGTAAAATCCTGGACAACCCTTTTCAGTTGTAAACCCACAAATGATATGTAAAGAAGTAAGACTGGCTAATACTTATCTGCTTTGCAGTCTCCATATTTCAGCTCAGTTCCACTAAGAGAGAACTGTTAACTATCGATCCAGCTTAGATTCAGTGCCTTCAGCTAAAAAGGTAACATAAAGCTTAGAGTCTCCATACCAAAGCTGTAATAGGCCCACAATATTTCATGTATCAATTACAACACTGGTGTCTTCTTACGTAAGAGACAAGCCTTTTAACATACCTCCCAACTTTTGAAAATTGCAAAGAGGGACAATGTGTGCGGCGCGCATCACGGCAGTTTTTTTCATACTAGGCCACCCCTCTAACTCCACCCGAAGCATAATTACTACAGCCCCTACCGCCATTTTTTTTCTTGCGCTTCATTGTTCATATAAATATTAGCACATAAATCATCAGATTATAGATATTTTAAGGTCCAAATTGCACCAAATAATGAAATTCTGGTCTAATTTATAGGTAGAAACCATACAGACACTTTAGTAAGGAGCAATTTAGTAAATTTATTAATGCACATTTATGCATTAATTCCCCAGGTGAAAAAGAGGGACATTTAAGGATAAAAGAGGGACAGAGGGACTTGGGTCAAAAAGAGGGACTGTCCCTCCAAAAGAGGGACACTTGGGAGGTATGCTTTTAATTCCCTCAGATACCAGTGTCCTGGCTGCATGGAGTAAAATGTAGTCTGAGATCCACCTACTGCTTCATCTTAAGATCACTCTACTGTTCAGTCTCTTCCCATTGCAACTTTGTTAAAGGGACACTTTTTGCACAAGAACTGAATTTTGTCTGTTTTTCTTTTTTATTTTAGAGTACCATGCCACTGAAAATCAAGCAGTCAAGACAGAGAGATAAAACTTCTATATAGATAGAGATCCCATTGTTATGTTACTGCCGCTGCAAGTGAAAGGTTTTATCTGAGAGGATAATAGTAGACTGTAGATTTAGGATCACAACTCTATTTTTCATATGGTAAGCCTAGATAATCTAATTGAGCCACTCATTTACCTCCCTCATTGGTCACAGTGAATGGTTCAGGTAAAGAAGGAAGTAAAGGAGCCAGGACAAGTAGAATACATGGAATAACTTCAGAAAACGACCTGTTTATTGTACATATAATTACACAGAATAGTTGCATATAGGCTGTTAATATCTGATATATTTTTTCATGATAGGATAGGTTATGATAAACCAAGCCCACCATTAGCCCACCAGTAGGCCAGTGCATTACAGCATGAGCACATTAGGTCAAAAGGCACAGATGTGATACAGCTCATATCATACAGAATTAAAGCAGTGTACAAAACCTGTGTTTAAGCAATGGTTATGCATGAAGCCACATGTGGCATAGACAAACTAATCTTTTGTTACCAGTATTTATACAGTAAACATAACACCCGCTGTACTGTATGGAAGCTAAAGTGTGGCCGTGCTAGCCAGGTGAAACATACACCTGTGTTTATAGCAAATACTCAGTCATAGCCGCGGAGCAGGTGTTTTTCACAAACCATTGTTCTTTATAAGTGTTCTTCATTACAGAACACAAGGCAATAAAATCAGAAAGAGGAATCAACACCATCTGGTCTCAAGAGACGCACACATATGCAGGTGTAAGTGCATGCCTAGGTGTTAACTATTATGGATCCTTTTGACTTAGCAAGTCCTGCTATCACACTTAAAGAAAGTCTTGCATTCCAGAAAAGATGTACTTAAAGGGGTTTTCAGGGAGTTCAGTATTGACAGCCGATCCTAAGGATAGGTTACCCATATGTGATCTGTGCTGGTCCAACACTTGACACCCCTATAGATCAGCTCTTCGTAAGCCAGTGACGTCACATTCATCGCTCACATGTGTAGTGTCCTGGAGCAATTGTACTTTGGAGTATTGATGTTTGAGGACATTTGCCCCTATTGCTACTTTGCAATGCCATCAGCTCCCTACTTTATTGCAGTTTGAAGGGTTAACTTGCACTAGGATTTATTTGTTTATACTTATGCTGTTTAATATTGTTGAATTTAATGTTATATGTTTATTGTAATATATGCTGTTTATTTGCAGTGCACTGAGGAAAGGTTTAACACATAGCCAGTTGAGATGAGCGAATCTATTCGCCGCTTCGTAGATTCGATTTTTTGCTGCAAAGCGAATACGTATTTTTTGAGATTTGCTTCGTTAGATTAAAATGTTCTTAAGGCTCTCTACGCATTCGCTACGTACTTGTCCGATAAATTGTATGCTAATGTTACGTATAAGTTACTTTATATGCTGATGCATACGAATTCAGTTAATTAGCAAACTTTTACTGTTCGTTATTTGTGCGGCAAAAAGCCCGGGAAGAAAGAGGTCACCTGACCTAGTGAGAAAGGCTTGCTCTGATTGGCTCAGGCTCGGTAAGCCAGTGACGCATCAGTTGTGCTGCGACTGCTGAGACGAGCAGAAGTACTGTCTGTGAAGTTCTGAGCGACAGAGAACTGTTTTGTTAAAATTGGGGTGTAATTGTTCTGGGAATCCATAATACACATATCAGGGATACTGCAGGGCAAGTGCAGGGCTAGTAATTAATCAGGCAGGGAAAGAGACAGGGAGAGAGATAGGGAGAGAGACAGGGACAAAGACCAGCTGCAGGGCCACAGTCAAGTGAAAAATGTCTGGCATGGAAAACCAAAAGGGTTCCAGCCAGACCTTGAGCTCCAAAAAACAGGAGAAGGTGGCACAGGGCAGAAGTGCCAAAGGACCTGTAGTCGGAGCTTCTACTTGTAGAATTCGTAATAGTTGGCCACTGTTCCACCGGGCTAACCCACCAAGGTGCAAAATTGTAGTGAAGGAGAAAGTGGATGAGGTAGTGGAGTGGATGGTACGCTCATCTCAGTCACAGCTGGATGATCTGCTGTCATCTGCTGATACAGTGTCATGTAGTCAGGGGTCAGACTCAGAGCGTTCCTCCTGCTCCACCATTCCGCTCCAGCAAAGCCCCTCATTTTCGTACGCAATTTGTACACTCATGCGTACGTGTTTACATAAGTTGCGTACCTTTAACAACTGTAGGTTCGTTATTAGTGCGCGAAAACACCACATATGTTCCCAAAATAATAACGTATGATTTGTACGCAGCTTCGCCAAAGAGACTCGTATGAGGTGCGAATCTTTTGAAAAGTTCTTCGAACATTCGACAAAGCGAATTTTGGATGATTCGCTCATCTCTAATAGCCAGCTAATACTGAGACTATCTATATACTGAGAAGCTAATTTTTCACAGTTACTATGAGAGAAAATGCAGAGCTTTGAGGGGAAAAAACAAACACACACACAGTGACCTTTTGACTGTGTAGTTAATCTCTGTTTATACTCCTTACACCGGAAAACTGCTTAGCCATCCCCACTAATTTGTATGGAGGCGCAATACAAATCTATGGCAGACTGAAACTGCAATATTCTTTCTTTTAGGCTGTGTTTCTCCACCCCACCCACTAGAAGATTCTAATGCAGTTAGAAACTATTAAAGGAGAGCAGTCAGAGCCACTAGTTGTCTGCAGACAAAAGACTTTGCCAGTCTGCATGAGTGACCAGAAGAAGATGCTGAGACGAGGATACTGAGACACTGGGTCACTAGCCTTTTGACCAAGGAGCCAGCCAGATGACTGAGTCACAGATCAACCCTTTGGCCAGGTTTTCAGACTTCAAAAAGAGAGAGAGAGAGAGAGAGAGAGTGCGCTATCTCATGTCTTTCCTCAGCAAAGAACCTTCTTCTACCAGAGGGGAGACTGTAGTTGAGTTCCTCCAGTAAAGAAGCACACTGGTTTCTTGCAAACCCTGACTCCCTTGATTTATTCCTCATGAGAGTGCACCACACCTTAGCACCACCTCCAGAGAGTAGCAACACATGGTCACACTTCAATAACGTCCAGGAGACCCAACATAGCGTTGGGGACACCCCAAAGCTGCCCACTACACATGACCTTTGTGCGTCTCAGCCCAATTCAAGTGAATGGGCCTCAGCTGCAATACCAAGAACAGCCGCGATACAATGTACAGTCTTGAGGACAGGCCATCCATAAGACTGTACGTGTTTCAAATATCAAAATCTACAATTTTAGATTTCATATTTTAAATAAAAAGAATGGTAGTTGTGTGGCAAATCGGGCACCACAGTATACAATAATTAACTCATGCCCATGTTCATCTAATATCCTTCCATATCTTCATCCCAACTATACAAATCAGAGAAGTGAGCCACTAAAAATAATATATTTACAAAGGTTATGTGCTTATTCAATGGTCAAAAAAAGAGAACTAGGTCAATCATTAAAAAGAATGAAAAATGAAACAAGTGGAAGAGTTCAATAATTTGTTAATTTTCTACGGAAGTGGATCAGGAAATTATGGTGTTCTCAGGAGTTGTGAACAGGTAAATGTTTTAGCAACCAATCGTTTTCATGAGACGTCTATGGCTTTAAGGTTACCTTAAAGAGGACCTTTCACCACTCCTGACATGCCTGTTTTAATAGTTTCATGCATTCCCCATGTAATAACAAGTCTGGAACACCTATTCTTATGTCTGTATGTTGTGCCATTCCTTTATTATTTGCACTAGAAGTTATGAATGAATTGCTATTTATCTTCAGTAAGGGAACAGAGGGGAGGTAACAAGTTGGGGGGGTGTCCCTGCACAGTCTGAATATGGCAGCACTGATTGGCTAGAGTCAGTCTGTGCAGGGACACACCCCCAACTGGTCACCTCCCCTCTGTTCCTTTACTGAAGGCAAATAGCAATTCATTCATAACTTCTAGTGCAAATAATAAAGGAATGGTACAACATAGAGCCATAAGAATAGAGGCTCCAGAATTGTTATTACATGGGGAATGCATGAAGCTATTAAAACAGGCATGTCAGGAGCGGTGAAAGGTCCTCTTTAAAGGGTTTCTGTCATCATCATAAACCCTATTTTAACCAGGCATATTGCCTGGTACGGTTGATCATGCAGATTGAATTGATATCTGTCTTATGGCTATAGGATCAACTACTGCAGTGATATATTAGTTTTTATATTTATGAAAATGAGGCAGTTGGAGCACTGAGGGACTGGAGTAGATCTTGGAGCACTGCTACTGCTAAGCTCCACAGTGCTCAGTACACTCTCCCCTCATTTGATTGAGAGATAGCCCTGTCTGACAGTGTGTGATCTAATATTGATGAGCTATCCAAAAGATAGGTCATTAATAATAAAAACCTGGAAACCCTCTTAAGTAATACAGTAATCATATAGTTAACACTAGTGTACCTATTCTGTGGGTGCATTTACGTACTGCATGTTCATCGTGCTTTCCTGAAGCCATTCCCAGTTCTGTCAGTAATTTTGAACAATGATTTTGTGCTGCATTTTTTAAAACATAAATGTTATTTTCCTCAAGAGATCTAATTAGCTTTGCAGTATGGAGAAATGAAGATCTCAGGCAATGTTCTTCAGGTATACCAGGCTAGCTAGTAACAGTACATGTATTCACTTGTCTTACACCTTTCTACATTTTCTTTTCTACATTTTTAAACTCTAGGAAATAATTTCTAGAATCTGGCAAAAACTGTCTAGACATTGAGAAGAAAGTTTAAAACATATCATAGTAATGGAAATGTCTTCCCATTAGATGAGGCGACTATTGGCTGACTTTGTCAGGGATCTAAATAATTGCTGAGTACGGTCAAGCTTGTTATATGCACTCCAGTGGAAGACTGCCAAGCAGATATCTAAAAGAAATCTTTCACTTTTTCAGATGGTTCAGGGCTATCAGGCTGACCAACTACAAGATATGATCCTAATGAGTCCTTATGCCTTTCTACGAAAACCATTAACCTAGACTTTATAACACTGGGCTACAAAGTTCTATACTTTGTTCATCCTGAGCCTGAAAGTCATTTATATGACCATATTAATACTGGAAGTTTTAATTCCATGCACAGAATTACAATTACTGAAGAATAGCCATCAATCTAATTCTGTAGGACATTACTATGTTATAACATTATGTCCAGCTTTTCTCAGACTTGCTAATAACCTCTCATTTATTGGCAGGTCTCCACAAAACTCACAAAAACAAACACTTGCAAGACCCAACTTGGAAACTTAAGACAGCTTCCATCATTTTTTAATCATGAATGAATATGAATGGTGGCTGTTTGTTGTTTTTTTTTAATTTTATTTGTTTTTTTAGCTTAAGTGAATCCACGTATACTACTTCCAGTCCTGTCTCTTACTTCCTTTTTGAATTTTTAGTACAGCAAACTGTCTCGCTTACCTTCACTGCGACCAGAGAGAGCCAGCCTGTAGTTACTGAACTAGAGAATCACACCGATTAGTGCTATGCTCTTCTGTGGACCATCTTCTCTTCACTAGGGACACACGGCAGGGCTGTCCTGTCTTCCCTCTGTTTGCACTGCTGATTGAACCACTGGCTATAATGATTAGAGAAGGTTTGCATCCAAGGGGAGTTTGCTCATAAGGGAGGAGAGGACAGAATTTCTTACATACGGTAGAGCATCTACCTTATGTTTTGGGGGTTTCTCAATGGATTTGGGCGGTACTCTAGTCTTCCAATTTATATAAGTAAATAAATTCTCTCGATTCCTGATTTGTTTGGAACCAAGGTAGGAGTTTGTATACTCAAACCTGGCTCTTGCTTCAAATATCTTGGCATTAGCTAGGATGAGGACATTTGAGTAACTAAACTGGCAACCCTTAAAAAGAGAATGTCTTTCTAGGATAACAAGATGAAAAGCATTGCCCTTGTCTAGAGCTGATAGCATTAGCCTATTTATGATGACTATTGGGGTCATTTATCAAACTGGTATAAAGTAGACTTGGCTTAGTTGCCCATATCAACCAATCACATTCCACCTTTCATTTTCCAAAGGAGCTGTGAAAAACTAAAGGTGGAATCTGATTGGTTGCTATGGGAAACTAAGCCAGTTCTACTTTACACCAGTTTGATAAATGACCCTATATGTTTCCACACATTGGGGCTCATTTACTATTCTGAAATATACCTAAATCAGGCATATTTCAGACGCAGATGGCAGTGCATTATCAGCGGTCATGTTCCTTTTATAGTATGGCTGTCCAGAGTTTCAACATGAGTGCAACCTCTACACCACTTATGGCATTGCCACTGTCTCTAACAACCCTATATTCTGTCTGGTAACAAGCACTGATCGATGTTGACCAGTGTTCATTACCTGCATATCTTTTGATTAAAAGTACTTAAAGTCTATGTACAATGTTTGGGGCATCTTTTTATTATTGCATTGTACTTACTTTAAGCTAACAATAATTTTTTCAGTTGGTCTTTTGAGCCCATTTCTCTGTACATCCTTGAGATTTTCTAGTAGCAGGCTCTGTATATTTTCTCTGTTCCATCGCCTAAACACTCATTATAGCTCAGTTCTTATCTTACTGATAAGAATGTGGGCTAAATAAGTGTTTATGACCTTTTAGTTATTTATAAGGTTTATTAGATGACCAGCACAAAGTGAAAGTAGGATTTACATAGGTAGACAGTTAACCCTTTGTGTCAGAACGGCTTAATATTTTTTAATAAAGACCAATTAATACAATTATTTTAGCCCAAAATGAGTAAAATGCAATCATAAAAAAATTGCCACGGAAGGTGTACATAGCCTTTAAAGATGACCTGTCACCATTCCTGACATGTAAGGTTCAAACAAACATGTCAAAATTCCTAACATGTCTGGTTGAGTGACTATTTTCATTCCTCAAGCAATAATAATTCTGAAGCATCTTTTCATATATCTATATATTGGGACATTCCTTTATTATTCCTTCTAGCAGTTATGGATAAATTGCTAGTAGTGTGCAATGAAGGTCCAACTGGCTGTTACCAGTTGTAGGAGTGTCCCTGCACACTCTGATACTATCCGATCACTTTTGCCAGTGTCAGACTGTGTAGGAACACATCAACCAACTGGTAACACTTAGATGGACCTTCATTTCAAACTGCTAGCAATTTATTCATAACTTCTAGAATGAATAATAGAGGAATAGATATATGAAACCATGGTTCAGAATTCTTATTACATAAGGAATGCAATTAGTTATGAAACCAGACACATCAAGTCCTCTTTAAGACATAGACTTCAATATCTAATAAGACTACACCTTGTAAAAGTTAAAAAAAAAAAACAACAACAACAAAAAACTAATGGGTTTCTACTGTATAGTATGCATAAATAACTGGGCACAAATCTTCAAAATTAAATTGAAAATGTATAAGAAAATCATAAAAGAAAATAAACATGTGTCCAAGAAGGTATGTTCTGTCTGAACTAATGAAGATATATGAAAGTGGGTGTACTGTACACTGCTGTAGAGGCTTGCGAGGAGAGCTGACTGTGCATTACATGTACAGTGAAGACCCTTACTTTAACAAGTGTCACCATCCAGTCTTCATTATAACACTTCAGATGAAAAGCTGTTACAGTGAGGTGCCAAAATTATCTCCCTTGCCTGACACTACCAGCAGGATACCTATACTTTTGATATCCTGCAGAGCTCAGCCAGCCAGCGGCAGCAATCTCAGCAAGAACAATCACTGTTTTCTTCGACTGCACAATCTAAAACATCCTGAAAAGAACACAACAGGAAAACATAAAGTTATAATATATAGCACAAACAATACTAGGAGTTAACACTCAAGTCTTTAAGTCCAAATCACAGACTAGGAGCTTCCTGGGATAGGATCCTATTTGACACATCCTCACAGCTGGACATTATTCCAGTGAAGATCCAGTTATCAAATGAAAATGCATTTTTAATAGAGTTACAGTATGAGATGAAAAAAGTCACTTTTCCCCCCAAAAACAGTGCCACAGTGAAGAATTGCCTCCAGTGCAAGTGACACAAACTGATCATAACTGATGTTAAAAACAAAAGACAAATCAATTATTTTAGTGCAAACTGAAAAAGGATTGACAGATCAGAAGAATGGAAAGCTAAATGGTGATGTAAACTTTACTCAAGTATACACACCATTTCCTCATCCTTCCATCTCTGATTCCATTAAAGGGGTATTCTCATCTTAGACAATGGGGGCATATCGCTAGGATATGCCCCCATTGTCTTATAGGTGCGGGTCCCACCGCTGGGACCTGCACCTATATCCAGAACGGAGCGGGGAGCGCTGCGCCTGGAGGACCCCAGGTTTTACGGGGGTCCGGCCACCACCAGGCGCAGCTCCCCGCGCCGCTCATAGAAATGAATGGGAGCTGGGCCGTGCATGTGCGGTGCGCTCCCATTCATTTCTATGGAGCCGACGGAAGTAGCCGAGCCAGCGCTCGGCTATTTTCGGCGGCCCCATAGAATTGAATGGAGGGCGGCTGCGCATGCGCAGTGCGCCCTCATTCAGTTCGGGGGCTCCGTCCTGGAAATAGGTGCGGGTCCCAGCGGTGGGACCCGCACCTATAAGACAATGGGGGCATATCCTAGCGATATGCCCCCATTGTCTAAAATGAGAATAACCCTTTAAACCACATTGATATATAATAAAAGTTCATAAAAATGTCTAAATTATTAGACTAGTCAATATAACATTATGTAGTAGACAGTGTTAAAGAAATTTAGTTAGCTGGCGAACACAATTGTGCTAGGTTTGTATTTCATTATCAGGTGGTCTCCATCTTCTTATATCCATATCTCTTATATCTTATAATCTTTAATCTCCATTAGATGTCACATATGCTTAAAAATAAAAATGACTCATAATCACTTGATGTCTATAGGAAAAGAGGAACTTAGCAGAAGTTAATAATGCATATGGAATTTCCCAGATAGATGAAGTAATGTGCATGCCATTGGCTGTCATCATCATTGATTTGATTTGATGTTACATGTATACTTGTATGATTGTGATTGGATATATGAAAATTGATGACAAAGGGGGTGTGATTACACGAACATGTATTTCTAATAAAATTAGCTCCCTGGGTGTAACCAGGAGAGATATGCATGATCAGCATGAAACGACTGGACGTGCATGTCTTGTGCTGAGGCCGCACCCTCTTACCATGAAGGGGGAAATTTAACATGATTTGAACACCACAGACAACTGAGTATTAAGTCCAATTTGGGACTTATCCTAAATTGCATTGACATGTGGTGCCGAAACCCGGGAAGAATCCATCAGATATCCTAGGGGACGATCGTGGAAGAGCTTTGGTCATTATGGCAACTGGGAACTGCACCTTCAAATACACAAATACACAGGTAAGATATTTTTCTTACTATGTGTGACTTCCCGCTTGTTATGACCACTGTTCAAGTATTGTTCTTTTCGGAATCTTTGGGATTTTTAAAAGAACACCTCCTTGTCTATGGTAGGGTGAATAGAGGGTCTGAAACCTAGGTGTGATATATGAAAAATGACTGTAGAACTGTGTATGATAGAGTGATAGAGATTGCCTGTGTTTTATAATATGCCATGATAGAAATTAAGGAACTGGAAAAAAAGAGGAAGTTAGAAAATCAAGAAAGTGATTTCAATGCTTGCATTTAGTTAGTATTTAAAGAGCCCACCTCTCTGTGAGGTCCATAGGTCCCAAGAGTTTAAAAGTTTAAGAGTTACTCGACCTGGGCCAGCGTTTTGCGAACAGGTAGAGGGACTAGTTGGCGAGCTGCGTTTGCAGGCAACTGGTGGGACACAAAAGGTGTGTGTCCGGTGGGAGAAGGGACGGATCCACTCTTCTCCAATGGGATCAGGCAGTCAAAGGCTCTGAAAGAGGGGTGCCCCTCTGGGAGGGGGTGACTGCAGTGGATATCATAGAAAGGCAGAAGAGGAGGAGGGGCAGAGAGATATAAGCAGAATATTCAAAAGAGCAGGCATGTCAAAAGATGACTGTTTAAATCTGGAAAGATCCACAGTAAGAGAAGCAGCGCATTCGTTGAAGGTTAGGCAGGTGAAGAAGGTAAGAGCAGGTGAGAAGGTGAGAGGCTGGGAGCAGTGGTTCAAAGATGGCGTAAAGAGAATGATGGAGAAAGAATTGGGAAGAGAAGATTTACTTTTAAAAAGCAAAGGAAAGAGTTAAACATGAGTGGAGTGGTAAAAAGGGGAAGTACTGGCTGCTGCTTTGAGAGGGACTTAAACGGCATTTTCTTTGTCTTCCGTCTCTTGTGGGGTCCCCGATAGTCATAAATGTATCATTTCTGCAGAAGAGGAGGGTGGACCAAGAAGAATCATTATTTGATAACGTAGAATTGCAATAGTTCCCATTTCAGATATTGTTTTGGTAGATGTGATAGTGTATACTGGTAGTGGTAGTATTAGTGATTTATCAGTGCATTCAGTGACTAGTAAAAAAAACCTGTCTTTAAAGGAAAAAAACAAAAAACATCAAAAATGCAATAAAAATATAATGAAACCCTTTCTGTTGGCTGTTTTGACTCCCGCACTTTTATGACCTGCATGTTGCAAGAAATTCAGCAGACTGAGGGATATGGCAACTTTCAGGTCATAACTTGACCACATTCAGTTTTATTATGTTGTAAGTAGAGTTGAGCGAACGTGCTCGTAACGAGCACTGTAGTGCTCGGATCCCCTGCGCTCGCATGGCCGCAGGCATCCGGATCCGTCCTCACCTGACTGTAAGTCAATGGGGGCGGATCCGTTTGGTATGACACACGAGTGTCTCATACCAAACGGGTCCGTCCCCACTGACTTGCAGTAGGGTGAGGAGGACGGATCCGGATGGCTGCGGCCATGCGAGCGCAGGGGATCCGAGCACTACAGTGCTCGTTATGAGCACATTCGCTCAACTCTAGTTGTAAGGCATCATCATGATACTGCGATCTTTAGGCTGTAGTAATCCACATTGTCAAAGACTTAGGCTAGTCTCACACACCTCTGGTGTGAATTCCATCAGGCTGTTCCAGCAGACAATGCCAGGAATCATCTGGCCACAAACCACAGCATGCAGCAGTTTGTGTCCAGCCGATTCTCTGGATCTCGCCTGACCACATGAGCAACTTTTAGGTTGCAATGTGACCACATTCAATTTTCTAATATTGTAAGGCAGCATCACGATCCTGCGATCTTTGGGCTGTAGTAATCATAGTATAGTTTAGCTTAGTCAAATACTAAGGCTAGTTTCACACCTCCAGTGTGAATTCCGTTGGGTTGTTCCACATGCAGCAGTTTGTGTCCAGCCAATCCTTCGCATTTTTTCCGGAATGTGGCTGGATCTCTGGCCGACTCCATTATACTTAATGGGGCAGGTAGACAATCCACTGGCATCTAGCAGCGCCAGATCCGATGAATTCCGGCAGGCTGTTCTCTGCCGGAACAGTCTGCCAGAATTCACACCACAGATGTGAAATTAACCTAAAATCACTACACCTAGAAATAAACCTCACACACATATAGAGGGGTTAAACCTACAACTAGATCTATATCTTTGTTACATTTGTTACAGGTACATAGAAGGTTGTTTGCCATTGACATTGCGTAAAAATTTAATACCGAAGAAAATATATTCTGTGTAACCTGTGCAGATGAAGAATGTTTCAGTGCTTTTCCAATGAAGAACATTCCATATTGTTAATTTCTAAAGAAACAACACAAGCACGTGTTCTCATGCGGACAAATTACCTTGACAGATTTTCTTACATTTCACATTTGCATATACTGTGTGCAATAGATTTACTCAGATGGGCCACTGCAGTATACTACAGATGGGTCACTGCAGTATATTACAGATGGGTCACTGCAGTACATTACAGATGGGTCACTGCAGTACATTACAGATGGGTCACTGCAGTATATTATAGATAGATCGCTGCATTATATTACAGATGGGTCTCTGCATTATATTACAGATGGGTCTCTGCAGTATATTACAGATGGGTCGCTGCAGTACATTATAGATGGGTCACTGCAGTATATTACAGATAGGTCAATGCAGTATATTATAGATGGGTCACTGCAGTATATTACAGATAGGTCACTGCAGTACATTACAGATGGGTCGCTGCAGTACATTATAGATGGGTCACTGCATTATATTAAAAACGGTTCACTGCAGTATATTACAGATAGGTCACTGCAGTATATTACAGATGGGTCACTGCTGTATATTACAGATGGGTCACTGCAGTATATTACAGATGGGTCACTGCAGTACATTACAGATGGGTCACTGCAGTACATTATAGATGGGTCACTGCATTATATTAAAAACGGTTCACTGCAGTATATTACAGATAGGTCACTGCAGTACATTACAGATGGGTCACTGCATTATATTAAAAACGGTTCACTGCAGTATATTACAGATAGGTCACTGCAGTATATTACAGATGGGTCACTGCAGTATATTACAGATGGGTCACTGCAGTATATTACAGATGGGTCACTGCAGTACATTACAGACGGTTCACTGCAGTACATTACAGACGGTTCACTGCAGTACATTACAGATGGGTCACTGCAGTACATTACAGATGGGTCACTGCAGTACATTACAGATGGGTCACTGCAGTATATTACAGATGGGTCACTGCAGTATATTACAGATGGGTCACTGCAGTATATTACAGATGGGTCACTGCAGTATATTACAGATGGGTCACTGCCGTATATTACAGATAGGTCACTGCAGTATATTACAGATGGGTCACTGCAGTACATTACAGACGGTTCACTGCAGTATATTACAGATGGGTCACTGCAGTATATTACAGATGGGTCACTGCAGTATATTACTGTTTAATGCTAAATTGGATAATATTTTCCTCTACTGTTTTAAACATCTGATAACAGAAGAAAACACAAATGAATAAACAGGCTGCAGGTTCATTACAGATCTGAAACATAAAGTTAGAACGTGAAAGGAAATTGTTAATGCTAAATGACTTGCATTGTCTCTCACTCTTATCGAATCTGACACATGTAGTTAAGACCCACAGAATTATCATGACATCCTATTCAACCACACAGAATACTGCAGGTACTCAGGCGTATTTCAATCTATACAGCTACTGCAACTCAGCGCATTAAATAAATGTAATGGATTTGCTCCAACAAACAAGTAATGTAGGAACATTACCCACTTTGCAATATATACCCATCGTCTCACATGCTATTGCACCCTCTAAAGGGGTTGTCCAAGTTATTTTATTGATGAAAACTCTGCTAAGATTTCAGAGTAGATAACTTTTATCACATTTATGAAGTGCCACACTAGGTATTCCACAATCGTAATTTCACTACAAAAGGCACAACTACATTGCACATCTGCCAAATTTATTACTGCTGTGCACTAGAGATGAGCGAGCATGCTCGGCCGAGCGTACTCGGGAGCAATTATCGAGTAGTAGCGTATGCATCTTCTAATCTGTACGCTAATGCGTAAGCATCTTGTAATTTGTACGCATTAGCGTACAAATTTATAAGATGCGTACGCATTAGTGTACAGATTAGAAGATGCGTATGCATTAACGTACAGATTATAAAATGCGTACGCTACTACTACTCGAAAATTGCTCCCGGGTACGCTCGGACAAGCATGCTCGCTCATCTCTACTGTGCACCATTTTCATAAATTTGGCACAGGTGCGCATAGCAACTCCAATTTTAAAACATCTTGGACGTTGGACATCTTGATAGCTCAGTGGTTAGGACTAGAGATGAGCGAGCATGCTCGGCCGAGCATGCTCGAGTGCCATTTTTGCGTATTTGCGTACGCATTTTAAAATTCGTACGCTATTCATACGCATATTTTAATCTATACGCAAATGCATACGAATAGCGTACAAATTCAATTTGTACGCTATTCGTACGCATTTGCGTATAGATTAAAATATGCGTATGAATAGCGTACGAATTTTAAAATGCGTACGCAAATACGCAAAAATGGCACTCGAGCATGCTCGGCCGAGCATGCTCGCTCATCTCTAGTTAGGACTGATCTCTTGCAGTGCTGGGGTAGGTTCGAATCTGTCCAAGGACAACATCTGTATGGAGTTTGTATGTTTTCCCTGTACTCGCGTGGGTCTCCTCACATACTCCAAAGACATACTAATAGGAAACCTAGATTGTAAAGTGCTGCATGGACAGATTGATGCTAATGTCTGTAAAGCACTGTGGAATATAGTAGCGCTATATAAGTGCATAAAATAATTTAAAAAAAAAACAACTACAGTGATAAATTTTCCCCAAAGACTTTATGTCCGTCCTATTTGTCATAACTTTGGGTTAAACATTTGAATGAATACGGGAAAATGGAGCAAATAAAAGCAAAATCCATGTAGACTTCAAGGAATATGTAGGGAGATCATGAAATCATCATAATACAGAATCTCTATTACTAATAATAATATAAATCATAACGTACTGTTAGTATTAAGTGGCTTTTAACACATAATTCCTACACATAACTTCAGATTCGCACTTACACCACTGAGATACACAACAGGTTTTGCTAATGTGATGGATAGATAGATTATAGACCTAAGAAATGCTGTTACTATGTTTCTTTTTAGGAAATAAAGAAGAGTACCATCTGTGTGACAAATAAATATAATTTACTTTTAAAGCCAAACACTAGTCAAAATCTGAAAATATGTGTTTTACTGCTGTTAAGGCATAGTTTCTTCAAGCTAAATCCCCTTCCACAGAGATGCAGATATATGTGGCCAGAAATGGCAATGGTCCCTCTGCCACCTAAGACCCTAGTAATATAAATGGTACATGGTATGTCAGGGAGCTCTGTTACAGATTTTTGCATGGGGTCTTAAGCCCTACAAGTAATGCTTCCTATATGGGGATGTAAATGCAGCTTTCACCTCCTCTGATGAGCAGGCAATTCATTGGGAACTAATGGATCATTCCCAATAATTGCCTGCTGGAAAGATCCCCTTATCCATAGTGAACCTGACCTGTCCATTTGCTACATAGCCACCCATTCCCTTGATGAGAAAATCCTTGTAAGCCCAATTTATCATTATTAGTCAGTCTGCATATCAGCTATGTAGACAGGAGAGCTAAAAAAAATATATTGCTCACTGCAAGCAGCCGCATAAATCTGAGCTTTTCTATGACATGAAAGGGGCCAAGATTTTGCTTATCTGCGATCAAAACTGAATTTAAGTTTTCAGCGAAGATAGAGAAGCTTCTGATGATAAAAATATGTGGCATAAAGTATCCCAACAACATGTTAATGGAGTTCTCTACTTGGTACAATATCTACAGTACTAGTTAGAAGTGCCCCTTTCAGGTTGCAATGTATCTATCTTCTGGGATCTCCAGCACTTTGCTATACTTTCTGGGGAAACCTGACTATTGACTAAGTGTTCAAATTCTTGCAGCTCCACCACAGGGGGAATACAGCATTACTAGGTGCCCATTAAAATCAATGGATTGTCTGTGCAATGCAGGAAAGAACCTCCAGATACAGAGAGAGAGAGAGAGAGGCTCTTTTTAACTACGCTACACTCAACATATGATAATCCAACCCCTCAGCCCACACTTGGCCTACAAAGGGAGGCTTACTTACCTGCTTTCTGACCCTGGCTGTCCGCTCCTTTTCCTCTTGGCTTCTGTTGCTCTGCTGGGCTACCTGGCTGAAACATCTGGATTGATGCAGCCTTCAGCCAATCACAGGAATTCGGTTACTGCCACAGCCAGTGATTGGCTGCAGGTGGCGTCAAGCCGGATCCTAGCGGAACATCGCAGATGGGCATAAAAGGAGTGGAAAGCCAGCAATAGGAAGCAGGTAAGTAAGCTTTCTTGTACAAGTCCACCCAAGAGTGGTGGGGGGGGGGGGGGGGTGTGCCACCTGCCCCATTCTTACATATCCCCTTTAACAGGGATCCCCTTTTCTTTATACAGAATTTCCTTATACTGTAAAATGAGTTTTCTAAACTGGACAACCCCTTTAACTATCTGGTAATAATAAACTGTCCAAAAGGCATAAAAGTCACATACTATTAAATATTTACTAGGCTGAACAGACCCACATTATAACAATTAATTAACCTGAATACACACCTACACAATTGTAATGAGGCGCAAACTCCTTTATGGTGCTGAACTTTATTTGTGAAACCAATAAAAATATGAAATGGCCAACACAAATGACTAGTCTTTATTGATTATCACACGTCATAAAAACCAATGAGATGTTTGTAGACAAGATGTTATTTCGCATAGTATTGATCTCAGAGAAGCTGTGCTCAATGAAAAACAATCCTTGCAATGGACTGTAATAGTAAAAATTAAAATATGCCTACTATGCAAAGCGTTTAGCGACATTCAGTTTTATCACTAGCAGCATCTTCACAGAGTTAACTTGGAAGAACATCATTATTTCAAAAGCTTTCAATTCCATCTGAACACAATATGGAGGCACATTTGTCCTACAGAAGGATATGTTCAGTATTGAAGTCCCATAAAAACATGCAATGTGTCTTTCTCTAATGGACTAAGATGCTCCAGGCTTAGATATCCAATTTTACCAGCATACAATGCCACAGGGCAGCATAGTAATTAGCTGATCTGCAAGACATACTAATACGGTATTAGAAACATATACCAGAGCCATTCCAATCATCTCGACTCACTGAAGTAATATATCAGCAAGACCATATCTGATAAGGGTGGGAACTAGGAAGTTTATGTAGAATACTGAAAAATAAAATGTTCTTGGCAAAACCTTAAGGGTAGCAGAAAGGTTATATAAATGTGGCTAAGGATCAGAATATCCTAAAGGGGTTGTCCGAGTTATTTTTTTGTTCTTTGTATGTTACTAACTTGTCAAGTATAACAACTTTCCCATACACTTTGTGCTTCTAAAGCTGCTGGTTTCTCAGATTTCACTGAGGGTCACATAACCTGTGATGTCAGCTTATCTCCCTGCTCTGTGATGTTTCGTGCACAAGCCTCAGAGATCAGATAACAGTCTGTACACAAGACTGGCCACGCCCCCCTGCACTGCCGGGCTGCTATCTGCTCTCTCCCTGGATTCCTTCAGATAAAACATTAACCCCTTCAGCCAGAACACACTGAGGGCTCAAGGCTTTACAAAAGAATTTACACTGTAGACAGTGAGGAGACAAATACTGGGCACAGGAGCTGACAGAGGAATTGTATTGCACAAGAACAGGTAGGGGGAAGTTCCTGTGTGTATCAGCATTGTTATTGTGCAGCTGGGACATGCTGCTGAGTATTCCAGCAGACAGACATGTCACTCAGGGCAGCTCTTGTATTCACTCCCTTTGCAGAGCAGGAAGGGGGAGGGGCAGAGATTGTTATTACTGCAGGTAAACAAAGGCCAGAAGAGAACCAGGGAAATGAGGAAATCTAGATTTTTTTGCCTAAAACTTGCTTAACTTAGTTATATATTGCTGCCCATCAGATTTACAGTGCTATATTTTTTTTTTCATAACTTGGACAACCCCTTTAATTATCCGTTCTTACTTATAAATCTTATCTACCATTTATATCTGCAAGATTTAGGGGTTGTCACCAAAAGGCCCTGATAATCCAACAGAAGACACATTTGAAGCCAATCACAGATCTAGGGACAATTGTTATTGAGTTCATTATCAGTCATTGTATTTGGGAACAGGAGTTATATTAGTAAACTGAATCACTAGAAATGCCAATTTCTTTCACTGAAATTTATATACAGTTTTTTGGACTAGACACACTGTTTGGCAGGAAAAAAAATGTTGCTTAAAAGTACCTGCATTTTATAGTCCACAGTGAGGTTGCTCCAGCAGTGCCAGATTCCCCTGACTGCTTCCTTGATGATCATCTTATACAGCGCTTTGCTGGATCAATAATAAAAGTGGTAATCTGCACACTTCTCTCTCTCCCTGACACTTATCCATGTGATCTCCCTGGCACCCGCGTCACTCCTGCTCCTGGAATGGCCGCCGCTGAATCTCCCCATCGTGCGGATAAAAACATCCGGTGATGGGGTGGGTGCAGCCAATAGCAGGCCGCGATGGGGACGAGCCTCCCTAGTGTCACCTGCACCTGCAGGGGAGTGGGGTATAATCTATGAGGGGCCCTGGCATTGGAGGGTCATTATAGGGGTTGGATAACCCCTTTAATTGTATATTCAAACTGCACTATAATACTCACATAATACTCACCATGTTTCTGGATACACGTTTTAAAGGGAGTCTTTCACCTGTTTTTCACCTATATAAGTAAGAGCACTGCCCCATAGAAGATTGCAGACACATCCCAGACATACCTGTGTGTACTCTGTGTCTGTATTACATGTCCAGGAAAAGCACTTTTATTCTGCAGGAAAACAGCTCCCAAGTGCCCAGCTCTGCTGCTGCTGCAAACCAGACAGAAAAGGGGAGGTCTGCTTTAGCTGCTCGTATCTTGGGATTGGTAGCAGATAGAAAAATAACCTTTTTTGAATGCTGGCATTCCGAGCTTTCAAATGATACCAAAATCATATCATTATATCCAGTATATCAGAAGATATAGCTGTTAGAAATCGAGACAGGAGAGAAAGCTGTTTTTAGTTTCACTTTCAGTTGGGCACTTGGGAGCCGTTTTCCTGCAGAATAAAAGTGCTTTTTCTGAACATGTAATACAGACACAGAGTGCATACAGGTATGTCTGGGATGTCTATGCAATCTTCTGTGGGGCACTGCTGTTAGTTATATAGGTGAAAAACAGGTGAAAGGCTCCCTTTAAAAGTTAAAAAAGTTAATGGAGTGTCCATAATCCCTGCTTTCATTCTATCAGTATACACTTTGGCTTTCATCATATTAAAGAGAATAAACTTTTAACCCGCCATCATGTAATATAACTAAGTAGGACAGTTCATTCAAGTGTTCAGAAAAAGCGAATGAAGCTTAGTCACCGTACAATGAGTGCAAACAAAAGCATATCTAGCGTGAGATGTATATTATATGACATGACAGTGTTGACCAGCTTGGTAAATTAAGACATTCTAGAAAAGCAATACATCTGAATATTACTAAAATGTTTCAAAATCCCTTTTGGGGATGGAGGAGCATCTCTTAGTCTTTCGCCAACTACATTTTATTACAACTCTATTGTTTTGCCTCTGCCATTAGGCTTGTTTCTGCTTCCTTCCACTGTATATACTGATTAACTATTTTACTCCTTAAAAGGGATAGGCCATTACTAGCTGATCAGCAGTGGTCCAACAACCCTCACTAATCAGCTTCGTCAATGGAAGTCAGCACTGGATCTACACAGCACTGTCAATATTGTAATGGACAGTGCTTGCAACTGCAGTGCTGCTCCTATTGAAGTGATTCCCCCAACAATCAGCTAGGGATGGCTTATCCTGAAGATAGGCCAGCACTTAAAAAAGGCTGGACAGCCACTTTAAGGTGTCCCTGTAGTTTGGGATACTTGTGATATGTAGTAGCAATATGTCAGAAGTTTTGATCGGTGGGGTCCGAGTGCTGAGACTTCTTTGATTGCTAAAAGGAGGTGAGAGAAGTGCTTAGATATAACGCTCTCTCCTCACTGCAGGAGATGGGCTCAGTAGACCAATCTCGATTCTGTCCCCTGCATCAAGGAGTAAGTGCGCAATGGGATCACTTCTCTCTCCTCGTTCTATTGATCGGTGAGGCTGGCTTGTGGGTTCACACTGGGTGTCTACAGGGGAGAGCCTCCACAAATGGTGATTTTAAGTCAGGGCAGCAATGCTATTAATGTATTACTGTATTTAAAGGGGTTCTCCGGGAATTAAGAAAATGAAAATATTTTATTATAAATATATTCCCAAATACCTTTCATTAGTTATAATGGCTCGCTTTGTATGGGGAGCAATCAGGAGAAATAAAATGGCCGCCATCCTATTAGTACACACAAAACCTGTCCTAATCACACAGCAGGACACAACCACATCCCCACCTCCTCTCTGTACTTCATGTCTCCTCATGAACTCCATTCCTTAAGATATTCAGCTGAAGATCATATTAAACTGTATTCAGGATCATAATCCCTGACAAGCAGAGCAGAGAGGAGGATAAGCCAGCTCTTAAGCTCAGTGTTGTGAAGTAACTTGTCCTCCTGTGTGATTAGGACAGGTTTTGTGTGTACTAACAGGATGGCAGACATTTTTTTCCCCTGATGATTGTTCCCTAGACAAAACGAGCCATTATAACTAATGGAAGGTGTTTGGGAATTTATTTATAATAAAGTACCGCTTTATTTATAATAAAGTAAGCGCTCACTTGTATGTTTTAGCTGCGGCACCCCCATCAGACCTCAGATCAGCCCAGTGTGCCCCCATCAGACCTCAGAACAGCCCAGTGTGCCCCCATCAGACCTCAGATCAGCCCACCCAGCCCCATAACAATAAAATAAAAACGTCTCTTACCTGTCCTGCGCCACAGCTCCGCTCCGGGTCCAGCGCTCCTTTGGCTTTCCGGGCCGGCACTGCACTGTCATGACTGCGTACAGCGTCAGGACGCAGTGCGCGCACTATGACCTGATGCTGTACGCAGTCAGGTGACAGTGCAGCGCCAGCCTTAGAAGCCAGAGGAGCGCTAGACCTGGACGGAGCCACGGCGCAGGACAGGTAAGAGAGGTTTTGATTTAATTTTTATGGGGCTGGTTGGGCTGATCTGAGGTCTGATGGGGGCACAATGGGCTGTTCTGAGGTCTGATGGGGGCACACTGGGCTGATCTGAGGTCTGATGGGGGCACACTGGGCTGATCTGAGGTCTGATGGGGGCACACTGGGCTGATCTGAGGTCTGATGGGGGCACACTGGGCTGATCTGAGGTCTGATGGGGACACACTGGGCTGATCTGAGGTCTGATGGGGGCACAATGTTCTGATCTGAGGTCTGATGGGGGCACACTGGGCTGTTCTGAGGTCTGATGGGGGCACAATAAGCTGATCTGAGGTCTGATGGGGGCACGCTGGGCTGATCTGAGGTCTGATGGGGGCACGCTGGGCTGATCTGAGGTCTGATGGGGACACAATAAGCTGATCTGAGGTCTGATGGGGACACACTGGGCTGATCTGAGGTCTGATGGGGGCACACTGGGCTGATCTGAGGTCTGATGGGGGCACACTGGGCTGATCTGGGGTCTGATGGGGGTCTGATGTGATGCCCTGAAATTTATGGGGGGGTCTGATATGAGGTCTGATGAAAAATATTTTTTTCTCATTTTCCTACTCTAAAATCTGGGGTGCGTCTTATCTTCGGGTGCATCTTATAAAGTGAAAAATACGGTAATATTTAAGTATTTTTATTTTCTTAATTCCCAGAGAACCCCTTTAATAATGGCTACTGGAGGTGTGTATAGGATGCTGGCACCTGGTGTAGGCCCCAAGCCTGTCTTGAGTGTTCTCCAGCAGACTGTGCTTTTTTTTGCGCAGCCTGCTTTTCAATATCAGTATAGCACTGACATTAAAATGCAATCCACTATAGGGATAGTGCATTGTATTTTAGAAGCAATTAAAAGATTGCCTGTTATAGTCACCTTGTTGGACTATTAAGTGGTTAAAAAAAGTTAAAAAAAATGTATTAAAATAAAAGAAAAAATGTGCACACATGACACACTCCATTCAAATGAAGACAACATATAGGGCCCCTGTTCTCATGATCAGCAGTTGAACCCCCATAGATCAGACACATCGCTGATAGGGTATAAGTGCTTGCCTGGGACAACCCCTTTAACTCACAGACCTCAATAGTGTATTAAAATGGGTTTTCTAGAGTAGAGAACCTCATCAGTTGCTAGAACAGAAGCTATGGTCAGATTGATAAAAAAGTAAGACATGGTGTCTACCATTGTATTGTTAAGTGAATTCGAAAGATTTGCGAATGAATACGTTTACGCAGGCTACGTGAATATTTATATTTACTAAGTGATTAATTATACGATAAAACAAATAAATCACATACAGAATAAAAAAAGTAAATAAACATCACAAGCCAATGGGGTGGAGACTCTGTTGATCATGCTATAACCCATGGCTGTCTACCCCTGTTATAATACATGACCGACACCCCAGGGTGTACAAAAGAAATAGGGCAATCATACTCACATCCTATGGAGATGGAGGCCTGATCGAGTTTCCTGAGACAAGGTGGGTTGCAGAGTTTTAACCTGTTAGTCCCTCATCCAGTGTGAATCACTCATGTCTCTGAGATTACTCAGGAATGTCTTGTCTCAAATGTCCATGAGGACAGATCTCTGATGTTAGCACATTTAACATATAGCAGGCGACTATAAACATTGAAACGAATAGATCTGACAATACAGACATGAACACATGAAGGGCCCATAAAAAATATTTCATTGAATTCAATAAAAAAATATAGCGCTCAATCAAAAATGTTTTGCACCATTAAAAAACAAAAATCTCTCAAGGAAAAAAATTAAAATCCCCAATGCGCATTAATAAAAAAAAACAAATGTACTCCACATTCACATTTTCACTTATTCATTTGTTTCTGCATATTCACACACAGTTTTGCTGAGCATCCATCAGTCTTCACAACTTCACACATTTTCAAGACAACTACAACTTAAAGCCACATTAATTCACATTCCATTGAATATGTTGACTCAGTTTTCACACAGCTTTCCTGGATACAGATACACACACCCAAAATTGCTGATGATCTCTGAACATCTTCTGGTCTCCAATCTGTGATCAATCAAAATCTTATAACAAGACAGCATACAAGTGACACTAATAAGCCCAAATCATCTTATATGCCACGTGGTCTTAATCAATTAGTGGTGCACACATATAATCATTTTCCTTTAAGACTGGGTACCCATATTGCAATTAACTGATTGGGAAAGAAGAAAGAAAAATTATTAATTACACATCACATCACTTAACTCTTTGTCTTACTTCTCATACCCATCCCCCTCCCTATTCGTAGTCACTTTTGCCTTGCCAACATCTCTTATCTAAGGAATGTTTGCCTATAAAACTATATGTCTCTGGCTAAGGCCACTTTCAAACAAGCGGCAGCATGGATTCAGTGGGTGAAGGGTCCCGCTGGATCCGTGCTGCCGCAGGTGCACGTGTGGGGTCGGAACCGCGCTCTGGTCCCACACCTGCACCATTTTGAGGAGGAGGGGATTAAACTTACCTGTCCCCGCAGCTCCTGACCTCTCCCCGCAGCTCCAGAGGGCGGCGCGCACAATGGGAAGATTCCCCACAGCGCCCCCTGCTGGAGGGAGCTGCGAGGACAGGTAAGTGCAGAGTGACAGATCCGTCATGAACTCCATTGAAAGTCATTGGAGGACGGATCCGTTTACTATTGTGTCACACCAAACGGATCCGTCCCCATTGACTTGCATTGGGGGTCATTCCGGATCCGTCTTTGTGCGGATGCCCAGACCAGAGAGCAAACCACAGCATGTTGCGGTTTGCCCTCCGGTCTGGAGACTGAAGAGAACTGAACGGAATGCTTTTAGGAGCATTCCATTCTCTTCAGTTCAGTTTTGTCCCCATTGACAATGAATGGGGACAAAACTGAAGCGTTTTATTCCGGTATTGAGTCCCTATGACGCAGCTCAATACCGGAATATATAAGCACTAATGTGAAAGTAGCCTAAGGCTGGGGGATGAGACTAAACAAAAAGACTATACAATACCACTATCTATATCCCCTAACAGCCCAGACACAGGTAGGGTATTGTTCAAGGTTCAGCCTACTTAAACCTTCTTCAAACGTTTCACATATACCAGACAATACTTTATGACCAACATATCTTATCACACTCTGGAAAACAGAACTATTTCAACAGAGATACATTGCTTAAACCTTTATATTCTTAGGCTACTTTCACACTAGTGTTTTTAAATTCCGGTATGGAGTTCCGTCATAGGGGCTCAATACTGAAAAAAAACGCTTCCGTTTTGTCCCCATTCATTGTCAATGGGGACAAAACTGAACTGAAGACAACGGAATGCTCCTAAAAGCATTCTGTTCCATCTTCAGACCGGAGAACAAACCGCAGCATGCTGCGGTTTGCTCTCCGGTCCAGGCATCCGCACCAAGACGAATCCGGAATGACCCCCAATGCCAGTCAATGGGGACGGATCCGTCTGGTGTGACCACAATGGTAAACGGATCCGCTCTCCATTGACTTTCTATGGAGTTCATGACGGATCCGTCACCTGCACATACAGACATATACTCTAAGTTGTACGGTTTGTGCTCTCGTCCTTTCTGGATGGAACGGTGCATAAATCCTGGACTGGCCTATACAGTCCGTATGAAATTGCACCCTAAGGTGCCAAAAGTATTACAATGGGTGGATAAGCACTCCAATTTGTCAGCATAGGTGAGTATCACAATTTAATGATTAAAATAACCCTATATACATGCACATATATCCATAAAACAAATACCAATAAAACAAATACCAATAAAACGTAATCCTAGAGTCTCTTACATAATATCGACATAATCACAGTTGCATGGTAAATATGAGCAACATTATAAATCCTCAGTTCTCTGTTGTTCTCCAGATCACAATATATCCTCCTATATGATGTTAATATGGGCTTCCTTCCAAGTGCCTTTATAGCTGAACACCATACGGCGTCCCGTGGTGTCAGTCATACAGTGTTAATACTCACATTATATCGACCAGAGATTACTTAGTCCGGGAAGTTCCTCGTATTTGTTGTTATACTCACAGTGTTCCCCTTACTGTTTGTTACAATCCCGGTATCGGCGTCCCACGTGGTTGTGGGGTCATGTGATCTCTATATCTCGCGAGTTGTTACTTCGCTCCCGTTGCCGGATTGATCTTATTCAAATACTGTACGCAGTCTCTAGTGGGTATTTTGGTGGTTGTAATCAGCCAGTATAGTTTATATCTTTGCCAAACGCGTTTCGAGACTAACGTGTCTCTTCCTCAGTGGCCATGTAAGAGACTCTAGGATTACGTTTTATTGGTATTTGTTTTATTGGTATTTGTTTTATGGATATATGTGCATGTATATAGGGTTATTTTAATTGTGATACTCACCTATGCTGACAAATTGGAGTGCTTATCCACCCATTGTAATACATACAGACATACACACACATACACACAAACACATACATACTTACATACTCCAGGCAGGCAGGCCGCACGTCTTCACACCCCGGAAGCCCCCAGCTATGACGATTCCTTACAGCGCCCAGCAGAGGGCGCTGTGGGGAATCGTCATAGCTGCGCGCCTCCTAGGCGTGAAGACGTGCGGCCTGCCTGCCTGGAGTATGTAAGTATGTATGTGTTTGTGTGTATGTGTGTGTATGTATATGGTACTGTGTGACATGTGTGGGGCCGGAACGCGGTTCCGGCCCCACACATGTCCCTGCGGCAGTCCGGATCCGGCGGCACCCTTCACCTGCCGGATCCGGACTGCTGCTAGTGTGAAAGTAGCCTTAGTGCTAGCCACAGATCTATTGGCCCACACTAGGCACAATGCTTATCCTTACCATTACTGCTCTAATCTCTAATGCTCTGGTCACAGGTATTTTCTACTTGGACACACACATAGCATTAGGGTAACAAAATTTTAAACGTTCATTTCTAAACATTTAACACAAGGGCCTTTCTGATTGTAGACACTTGGGTGCTTTTTCTCTTGCTAGTGCCATAAATTTACATCCTGACACCACTCTGTTTTCTAACTCATCAGAACCCCCTCAACATTACAGGAGCTCTGATGTCCACAGTCTGCAAGCTCTTACTTCACGGAGTCTTACAGATTTTCACTAGAATCTGCTCAGTTCGACAACTTTCAAAAGAACTTTGCTAGATTCGGCCAAGATCAAGTCTACTACAGCTCCACTCACAGCTCATAGCAGATTTGCACAACACGTGCAACCCTAATAATCTGCCTGCAGAAAATTTTTAACTCCCGCGAATGCCCAGGTTCCCATTCGAAGTGGCAGGTCCAAACTACCCTCTCTCTTTGTAACACCCTATCAACCATAAGCATATTTATTTGCGCAAATCCTACTGCTGCCACCATTTTTAACGTTAAGTGAATTTGAAAGATTTGCGAATAAATAAGCTTACGCAGGCTACGTGAATAATTATATTTACTAAGTGATTATATATACGATAACACAAACAAATCACATACAGAATAATAAAAAGTAAATAAACATCACAAGCCAATGGGGTGGAGACTCCGTCGATCATGCTATAACCCATGGGTGTCTACCCCTGTTATAACACATGACCAACACCCCAGGGTGTACAAAAGAAATAGGGTCATACTCACATCCTACTTAGATGGAGGCCAGGTGGAGTCTCATGAGACACGGAGGGTAGCAGAGTTTTAACCTGTTGGCCCCTCATCCAGTGTGCATCACTCATGTCTCTGAGATCACTCAGGAATGTCTTGTCTTATCAGCACAATTGGGGGATGGGTACTATCTCTAACCCACTTCATTACAAAGGAAACTTATAAACTCTTATACAAAGTATTAAACAGAATTAAAGGAGAGAACCAGTTACTTTAAAAAACCCTTACAATACAACCATAATGAAGACTTCTATTTAAAAATATGCACTCACATTGTGTAAAAGAAGAAATCCTACTGAAATTTCAATCAGCACCAGTACTTCGAGTTCTCACTGCTCCAGCAGTTTATAATACTTGGGAGACATTATTTTTTGCTGGCCCATTTAAACTTCTTAATTTGACAATGTCTGACAGTATTCTGCACATATTGGGTCTACCAAGAGAGAACAGTTCACCTGCAACCTAAATGTCAGGAAGCCAAGAGAGAGTCTCCTACCACACATATTTAATCAAATGACATTCTGGGTGATATTTATGTCACAGTTTTGCCTTCAGGCGTCCAGCTATGGTGAAATATGATGATATTTTATATGCAGAATTATTTTTGCCCACTAATTTTGTTTTGTTGGTCTTTGGAGATGAAGGTAATTATTTTGTTGTGGCCGAGTCACAAAGATATGCTGTTTCAGCTTCGAGGGAATTCAATGCAAATTGTTTACTACTGTAAACACAGAAATAATAAATGTGGCAGCCGCAAAAGAAGCAGTAGATCCATGTGCTATAGACATTGCCATGTGTATTAATATATTTACTAGGCTACTAGTGCTCTTTGTGCACTTTATGTAGTTATCAGGATAAAGTTTGTGCAGCGGGTATGGATTATCTAGTTATGAAAATGTATTATGCTCTTGCAAATTGTTGAGGTCTTAAATATTGTAAAGGGTATTCCCATCAAATTCATTAAGGATATACCTACAGGGTATCTCCTAAATACCTGATAGGTCTAGGTGCCACTTCTAGGACCCCCATCGATCAGGAGAATGTGGTTCTGGCCTATATTACTTGATACAACTGAATGGAGAAGACACCGGGTAATGTCAAATGAGGGTCACCAGATCTCGGTTTTCTCAATAGGTGCAGATAAGAATACCCTTTAAGTATTCACTTTACTTTCTTAGCTTGGCATTGTGTATACCAGTGTCAACGTGTATAAGTGTGTATACTGTATGTCTGTATAAATATGTATGTGTATGTCTATATGAATATATGAATGCATCACCACTAGCGCTCTTGACTGGCTTCAGTGGTCATGTGGTAACATAACATACATAGTAACATAGTTTATAAGTTTATAAGGCCGAAAAAAGACATCTGTCCATCCAGTTCGGCCTGTTATCCTGCAAGTTGTTCCAGAGGAAGGCAAAAAAAAACCCTGTGAGGTAGAAGCCAATTTTCCCCACTTTAGAGAAAAAAATTCCTTCCCGACTCCAGTCAATCAGGCAATCAGAATAACTCCCTGGATCAACGACCCCTGTCTAGTAACTATAACCTGTAATATTGTTACCCTCCAGAAATACATCCAGGCCCCTCTTGAACTCTTTTAGTGAACTTACTATCACCACCTCCTCAGACAGAGAGTTCCATAGTCTCACTGCTCTTACCATAAAGAATCCTCTTCTATGTTTGTGTACAAACCTTCTTTCCTCCAGACGCAGAGGATGTCCCCTCGTCACAATCACAGTCCTGGGGATAAATAGATGATGGGAGAGATCTCTGTACTGACCCCTGATATATTTATACATAGTTATTAGATCTCCCCTCAGTCGTCTTTCTTCTAAAGTAAATAACCCTAACTTTGATAATCTTTCTGGGTACTGTAGTCCACCCATTCCAGTTATTACTTTAGTTGCCCTCCTCTGAACCCTCTCCAGCTCTGCTACGTCTGCCTTGTTCACAGGAGCCCAGAACTGTACACAGTACTCCATGTGTGGTCTGACTAGTGATTTGTAAAGTGGCAGGACTATGTTCTCATCACGGGCATCTATGCCTCTTTTGATGCAACCCATTATCTTATTGGCCTTGGCAGCAGCTGTCTGACACTGGTTTCAGCTTAGTTTGCTGTTCACTAAAATTCCTAGGTCCTTTTCCATGTCAGAGTTACCTAATATTTTACCATTTAGTATGTACTGGTGACTTGCATTACTCCTTCCCATATGCATAATCTTACATTTGTCAGTGTTAAACCTCATCTGCCACTTCTCTGCCCAAGCCTCCAGTCTATCCAGATCCATCTGTAGCAGTGTACTGTCCTCTTCTGTGGTCATACAGAACATCTTTGCTGATATTCGGAAACCATCACAGTGCTGGAGTATTTGCAAAGTGAGTAACAGTTATTTTTTTGTTATCATCACATTTCTTACATTTATGCTACTTTTTTTTAAAACATCTGTGACAGATTTAAGCCTCATTCACAAACAGTGTGCATTTTGGCAATTAACTTATGCGCAAGGGAGGAAGGCCCATGCATACATTTTCTATGAGGCTCAGTCTTTCCTAGTTATGCCTCTGTATATAAATAAATTTACATTGTTCATAAGAAAATATGGTCTGTTTCCTGCACAGAAATTTATAAGACAAATTAAGGGCATATGGGAGTACAGTATGGGCCAAAGTACACCTACTGTCTGGATGGTGTATTGCCATAAAGGTATCCATAATACTGTACAGTTCTGATTAGACCCAAGCCATTATTTTGCTTAGCAACGCAATAAATGCATGCTCATATGGATTATTGAATTCATATATTTTCTTACATAAAAAAAAAAATCTTATTGAAGATACAGAAATATTTGACCATAAAAAAAAACAAAAACATAACTCTACTCCCATGGCGGAATCGAGGAGAGAAGAATGAGAAAAAATAAAACAGGAAAAAGAAAGCTCAAAGGGCATGAGAATTACAATGTTGGTGCCCACTGATCCTCCATGGAGAGAAATCAAAGAAGTTGTTAAGGTTTCCTTTTCATTATGAATCATGGGGTTCAACATGTTTCTCCTTACATAACCATACGGGATCCTACTAGACATCCTATATATTAAGATGAACATTTTAGTGATAAATAGGGCCCTGGGGATAGCCCTACTAACATGCTGAGAGGTATTTGAAAGATGTGTCCACCAACAGGAGACAGAGAACCTCCATTTAATACACAACACACTAGTTCCTTTTCCCGTGTCCCACTGCACAGCAATGCATCACTGCAAAGGGTTAAAAATGTGCTTTAATAAACGATATGTGCATTTTCTGTATGTATGATGGCCATGGGGTTAAAAGGCCTTAGATAATGTCACTAGGTGGTGATGTTTAAACTCTTCCCATAGGGACAAGTGACAGAGAAGTGTTGCACCCCTACGTCTGGATGCTTAGTCTAAAGCCAGTGTGAGAAGTGCAGTGTGAGAGTGTGGGGCAAATTGCTCTGAAGAAACATCTTGACTTATTAACTACATTTCCAGCCATGTAACCTACGGGAACTGTAGAAAATGCAGATTGTGTAAGAACTGCCTAGTGTGGTAGTGTACCTGAACTTGATTCTTCAGTAAAGAACCTGGTGTCATTATTGCTTGCACCGTCACACCATCATTCATTATCAAGTAACCCTACCATGCACCTCGCAATACATCACTATCAGGAGCACTCAAACCACCATGAGGCAGGAGAAACCCCAGAACCAGGATGCACTCCGAAAGGAAGAAAGGTGCATCCTTCCCCTCACTGCATGGCCCAGGGGAGAGTCAGAGTGGGAAACAACTATAACCACCGTTTATGCTAGTATCACTCTACCCTCTCCTCTCTCAGGCTCGCTGCACTAACTTCCAATGTAACTGAAGCTTCAGGCACTTCCAAAGATAATGCAATAGATAAACAAATGACTGAGAACATGAGGGCCAGTAATCTAAAATGTTTCTGTTTTTTAATTAAGAATTCTGAAGTGAAGCACAATCTATGAACAATAGACCAATGTGAAAATTATTAACATTCAAGAATATTCTTTTCAAAGTAGTGAATGAATGTAACCCAAATCCCTATGCCACTGCCCACAATAACCAAAAACATGCCATAAACACTGCCTGTGAATCAACATTCAATATAACTTTTAACCTAAAATTTTCTTTTCAGGGAACATATCAATTAAATATTCTAAAATAGTAAAAGCCTTAAAACTCTTGGCTTGTGCTGCCAGAGTATGACTTAATTGACAGTACCTAAATATTGAATATTGTGGTAAACCATAATCCCTTTTTAGTAATTTAAATTGTATGAGCCGCAAGTAATCTAAAACCTTGACCAACTTGTCAACCCTAAATTTGATCCAAAACTGTAATTCCAGGTTTTGATGTGACGGAATTCAATATATCAACCCAAGAGATGGTGAGTACTAATTGTCAGAACTTCTGATTTATTTCTGGTCTTGCTTACTTTATTCTTTAAAAAGTGAATATAAACTAAACATAACAGGATTGTCCCTCTAAGCAACTATAAGTCTTTCTCTTGTCTCCTCGTCTATCATTTTCTCCTCTGAGCATCAACATCTAACATTAGCTATGTGACTAATGCATAGTGGCAAGCGTTGATTAACTGCTCTTTTACATATTATGTCACCAAAGGCAAAATAACATAATATAACAGAAACAAAGCATCGCCAGGACCTTATGATGCTTAAAAGGCATTTGTTGTCAGCTGGAGGACATGTGCTACTGATATTATACTGCACATAACTTCCATCCAAATGTGTAACTCAATCTTTCACATCGGCAAGTCCTAAAGAATAACGTCAATAAATTTAAATAAAGATTAGGTCCATATTTTGGGGAGGGGGCAAGAAATTGGCAAGCTACATGCTCTGGGTGGCGGGTGCCTTGGAGATTCCAAAAAGTCATCCTGGGCATGGTACCCTTAGTGAACTAAGCCTTTGAAATAATCATTTGCTACAAAAACATTGAGATAAATATGTAACTTTAAAGCATAAAGGTCACTGACTTTTCTTAAAACATTTGGTGTGTTATCTTATTGCTGAGACCCCCACCGATCGCTAGAACGAGGAGAGAGAAGCGCTTGCATATTGCACTCTCTCCGCGCTGCAGGGGATGGAATTGAGATGGGTCCATAGACTTTCTATAGAGATAGTCTTGCTTCCTCTCCTACAATGAAGAGAGAGAGAGCGCAACATGCAAGCGCTTCTCTCTCTTCGCTTTAGCAATCGGTGGGGGTCTCAGCACTAAGACTCCCACCGATCAAAACCTTTGATATGTCAGTGACCTATTAGACAAACACCCAGGGTGACTTGGGGTAGGTTTATAATTTATCACTGCTGCCCACTACAAATTGGTAGACCATACATTCTTCAGAGAGGTTCGTGATACAAAATATCAAAGACTTGATGTTTAAGAAAGAAGAAACAAAAATTCTTTCAGGTTGATAATGATTGAAGAGCAAGGATAAAAACAAAATCACACTGTGTAGACCTTTCGTTTCTAGAGCAAGAAATTATAAAGATTAAAACAAATGCACATTCCTTCTTTTCACCATCTATTTGAAGTTCTTGCCCAGCGTGTATTTTATTTATCTGCATCCAGGTGGATAAAATATCAAGATTAATGGGATTTAAAACAAAGAAAAAAAAATGAGAAGAGAAAGGAATTCAGGTCACCGACCACCTTCTGTGAGTTTGTTTAGGACTAATACACAAAAAGTTTTCTTAAAGTATATATAAATCTGTGTGAGCCAATTATGACATTGACAAGAATGAAATCTGTGCTACATCCCAGCTCTAATGAGTGGTCTTGTCAGCCAGCCACAGCAGCAGCAATGGGCTGTAATTCATCTGTCTGCGCTGGGATTTCTGAGACACAATTAAGGGCTTTCTCCAGAGAATGAGGCAGCCACTGGTGGATGTTAAAATGTTCCTGTTTCACGTCACCGTGAATGACGTGATCCACAATATTAATTGAAAAGGAAATGGACATTCCACTATCTGTGCTTTGCTGAGGACTTTCTTTTCCTTTGTGTTATTCTTAAAGGGCCACAAAATCCACCCCGAAAAAAAATGTGTTTGTTATTTACTCTTGTTTTGTCAGATATCACAATTGCAGACCATGAAAAAACCTAGAAAATCAGTGCATTGTTCTCTCAGGCAGCCATGTCTCTCCCCGCTCTGATGCTAGTACACATCAGCCAGATAGATTTGGAGGATGGGCCTGGTTTTGGTCTGGATAATTTTTGTCTACATAGTGAGAGTGGCCATTTTATTGGAAGAGATCTCCTAGTTACAAATAGTATAAAATAAATGTGGTAACTATGCCAGCCATAGTATATACCTAGTACCACAGCTAATACCTACAACCATATAACTAATCTGCCCAGTTATGTAATAATAATTCCTCCCTCTTAGTATGTAGAAGTATGCTGGAGACCAAACTACATATATACTATATACTCATGGTTTTACTCATATGCATGGATAAAATATATTCAGAATACATGCACCAAGTGTGGTCTTCATTGCATCTCTGCAGAGGTTGTTTGCCTAGATTTGCTTAGTTATGTAGTGATAAATCCCTTCATATAGCTAGACCAATTTACTGTTCAGGGTCTCACAAAAGCTGCAATCTCTAGGATTGCATTCGTAACAACACATTATTTTGTCCTGGTGCCATACGATAGATTCAAACAGTATATCAGGGCATCATTGTGTGTATTTTATAAAACAAATATATCCCCTATCACCGTCCTGCAGAGGTTGTTACCCAGCTTTCCCACACTGTAGGATGCCAGATCAGCCTATTTATCACTTGGTAAATACCAAGTATTGTATACCTAGCTGGATTTGCTAGCAAGGAACCTGGAGAAGGTGAATAAGAATCTCAGTGAAAAATCCTCCATGCTGTAGTATAGCTAGACAGTTTTGTCATTCAGGATCCTGGGAAAGCTTTGTAACACATTATATAGACCTGTAACAGGAACTGCTCAATACTAAGTCTACTCAAATAAATCCCCATCCTCAGTCCTAAATAGTGACATAGCTAGGCAGATTTGCCTTTCAGTGTCCTGGGAAAGTTGGTTTACAACAATGTGGAACTGTAGTAGAGAAAACAGAATACTAAATCTACCAAGACAAGTCCTCCCAAATCCAAAACAGTGCTACATCTAGGCAGAATTGCCTTTCCAGGTCCTGGGAAAGCTGGCTTACAACCATGTGGAAATAAAAGGCTAGGGCTACACGGAAACATGTGTCGCACAACAGCAAGTTGCACACACACCAAAAAAAAATAAGTGCAACTTGTCTGACTATTTTAGAGCTGTGTAAAAATACAGCCAAGTTGCAAGCAAGTCACAGGTGACCTGCGTGTCGCACGTGACTTACATCAAAGTCAAAAAAGTAAAAGTTACATGAGACTTGGAACACAAAATTCATCATGTGTTAATGTTTTGCAACTGTCATGTTCCTGTAGAAGCATGACGTGTCCAACTGTGACACCACTGACAATCATTAGATCCAATGTTGCTTGACAGAATACCAAAACTATCGAGATAAATCCCTCTCTCCAATCCTAAATAGTGCCATACAGTATCTAGGCAGATCTGCATTTTGGGGTCCTGGAAAAGCTGGGTTGCTGTAATAGGCACTGAAGAATACTAACCAAGATAAATCCTCCGTATTACTCCTAAAGAGTGTCATAGCTAGGCAGATTCACCTTTTATGATCCTAGGAATGCTGTCGAAATGTAATAGACTGCAGAATACTAAATCTACCAAGATAAATCCCGCTCTTCAATACTAAACAGCATCATGGCTAAATATATTTGCCTTTTAGCATACTGGGAAAGCTGGGTTACTTGCAAAATGTAATGGTAGCATCATCTGTATAGTGTGTATAGATCCACAAAACTTGTAATCCAGCTTTCCCACAAATATTGATGTCAGATTTGCCTAGACGGGCAGTGAGAAATCCCTCCTGTCTATATAGGCAAACTTGACATTCAGGGACCTGGAAAAACTTGGTAGCAGTTTCTGTAATGTCATTGTACAGTATCCCTGGACACACACACAAGGAGATTTTGTAAGAACCAGGGCTGTGGAGTCGGTAAGCCAAAGCCCCGACTCCGACTCCCTCGTACATGGAGCATGTTTAAGTGATAACTTTAAACAAATTTGCATAACATCAATAGTACAGATAAGTCGTGACAAAAACAGTTTGTAATCTATCAGGCTTCTCTGGGTACAGCTCACTAAGGGCCTGATCAGAGGTGTAGATAGAGGTTCAGCACATGGGGGGGCGAAACATACTTGAGTGGGCCCCCCACTTATTGGCTTCCCAAACGCACGTTTCCAGCTTCACAGGCACATACTACTAGTTGTGATTATAATACTGTATTAGCAAGATGACTGTATAAACTGCTAGATCATCTATGCTGTTAAGTACAGTACAATAGACTTTCTACATACCCTACTCTAAATACTCTACCACATAATGCAGTAAAATATAGGATTAATAGGAGTAAAAAAGGGGACTCCTATGTTAAAGGAAATCTGTCCCCAGCTTTTACATCACTAAAATAACAGTCCCTGGCTCCCATTAGACCTCAGATTGGCTTAATGTGCCCCCATCAGACCTAAGATCAGCGTATTGTGCCCCCATCAGACCTCAGATCAACAGAATGTGCCCCCATCAGACCTCAGATCAACAGAATGTTCCCCCATCAGACCTCAGATCGGCTTAATCTGCCCCCATCAGACCTCAGATAGGCTTAATGTGCCCCCATCAGACCTCAGATCAGCGTATTGTGCCCCCATCAGACCTCAGATAGGCTTAATGTGCCCCCATCAGACCTCAGATCAGCGTATTGTGCCCCCATCAGACCTCAGATAGGCTTAATGTGCCCCCATCAGACCTCAGATCAGCAGAATGTTCCATCAGACCTCAGATCAGCAGAATGTACCCCCGTCAGACCTTAGATCAGCAGAATGTACCCCCATCAGACCTCAGATCAGCAGAATGTGCCCCCATCAGACCTCAGATCGGCTTCATGTGCCCCCATCAGACTCCATAATGGAAGAGCTCATTTGTATTCACCTGATTGTACTAAG
The DNA here is from genome assembly GCA_900303285.1 of Rhinella marina. Taxonomy (NCBI): domain Eukaryota; kingdom Metazoa; phylum Chordata; class Amphibia; order Anura; family Bufonidae; genus Rhinella; species Rhinella marina. The sequence goes on along the minus strand of ONZH01030824.1, from coordinate 202,438 downwards.
GCCATCCCTGCTGGGCCCCCCCAGAGATATTGGGCCCGGAGCATCGCCTCCCCCCCCCCAGTAGCTACGCCTCTGGGCCTGATGTATAAAAACTGTCTAGGTCTAATCCTTTTTTTGTTGCCCATAGCAACCAATCAGAGCTCCCCTTTCATTTCTCCAGAGCACTATATGAAATGAAAGGGGAGCTCTGATTGGTTGCTATGGGCAACAAAGAAACTTCTACACCTAGACACCTAGTTTTCATAAGGGCCCTAGGTGTTTTACATCAGCAGCAGATAGAAGCCATGAGAGCAGCTAACCTTTCCAAACATGAGCTCAGAGGAAACATAAAGCATACAGAGAGAACATGCACTGGACATAAAGGGCAGTACACAGTCATCTCAACTAAAAGCCTAAATCCTTAGATCAGGAATAGAACAGACATTTATAGGACATTTCATAATTTTCACAAATCCTTATAAAAATATATTCAGCACTTATTGGACTGAACTAAATGTACTAATTCATTATATATTTTAGGAGTCGGAGTCGGTCCATTTTATACCGACTCCACCAAAATGGTGACCGACTCCGACTCCACAGCCCTGCTAAGAACCTGCTAAGTTTCCTAGTGCTCTGAGTGTCCATTGCAGCATAGGGAGCTAAGCCCTGCCCATTTCCTTAACTTTCATTGTGACTGTGAGGTCATGCTAGTGCACACAACCTGGTAAGAGCCTGTCTCCGGCTGAAGATGGAGAAGCGGGGAGGAATGAGGGACTTGTCTGACTGCAGGAAATCTCGTTAAAGTACCTTCTCTTGTTTGAAGATGTCTAAGTAGGAAGAGATAAAGTCAAATGTTCCGTAGCAGGTTATGCTTTTTTTCTTTTTTTTTTCAGGGTGTCCATTTAATGCAGAGCAATAATAATGTAATTGGTTTGTTAAAAAACATTAGGTGGGTGACAAAAATAATGGAATTAATAAAACAGACACTAAAGAGGAAAGTATTATATTGCAAAACACAATGTGGGAAGGTTACTAAACTAAATGCGCCAGAATTATAGCTTAATGTGTACCAAAAACTGGTGTGCATGCATAGCACCACATTTATCATGTAAAAATAGCAAAAATTCCAACAGCATTGCCAATGAATTAAAACATCTTACTTTATTAATCCAAAATGATAAAAAAAAGTCCCAACAGGGAATACAGCAAGCACCATTTAGATGTTTCAGCATGTAGCCTTACTAATAATATGTCTGTGCAAGGAAAAGAACACCTTTTAAAAGCATATGCAGTGTCACATGACTGCAAAACAGAAAAATCTGGAATGGAGAAATATAAATCCTAAAGAATGTGAGTGACATAGAGATACAGATGTAACAACAGTAACGTCAATACTGATATATCAGGTCATGCATTTGATTAAGACCTTTTGGCTCTGTCCAATGTTTTTCTGCCATAATCTCCACCTCTAGTTGATCTAAACATCCTTTCTAGGTCACTAGCAAAGAATCCTTTAGTATTCCCTTCATGCCCCTCCTTGAAATACCTAGACAGTGTTGATATATTTATTGCATAGTAAAAGGAACTGGGTAGAAGAGAAGGTAAATTGGTGCTCCAGGGGGCTAGGCCAACCCCTCAGTGCGAGCTGCTCATTAGCACAATAGTAATAGTATTCATTTCAACAGCCCATCCTATGGCAGCAAGAGGGGGGTTGCTGCACTCACCGGGATCAAAACTACCGGGCAGTAGTGTGTCTGGTTTACAGAAAAGCCCTTCAGACTCATTTAAAGGAGTATTCTTGTTGCTAAATCCTAAAAAATAGGCGATAGCTATTAGATTGGTGGAGATCCCACTGCTGGAACCCCACCAATAACGAGAACGTGGACTTTGTACCCCTTGAAACCCCAAATATGAATGGAGTGGTAGGTCAGGTATGTGCACTCCACTCGCTCCATTCATCTTTATGAGAGCTCTGCCGAGTACAGCGCTTGGCTATTTCTGGATATCCTATAGAGGTGAATGGAGCTGCATTGTGCATGTCTGACCTGCTTCTCCATTCATTTCAGGAGGGCTCTGACGGGTATGGTGTCCCCATTCTCGTGACTGATGGTTGTCCCAACGGTAGGACCCCACCAGTCTAATAGTTATCCCCTATCCTATGGATACCATTTATGGGAAAAAAAGCTTTTTGAATCTCAGATAGCCTCATATATTTTCAAATATTTTATTCTTCTTGATCACCTACCATAAATTCATTACAAATGTAACTTCTTACCCTATACAAAAACAAGTTAAATGTTTTAGTAAGAGTCTGGTGAGAAAACACTTTTAGCAAATGTAGATAAAAAAAACACATTTTGTACCAAAAGGAACATAGTTATTTAATAAAATGCATTAGAGGCAGCCCCGAATTTATCACCGTCACATACCAATTAATCCTCATTATAAAACTTGGCTGGAAAAGCAACCATGGCCAGATGGAGCCTGTGCTTGTGACATTTGTATCTGTTAAGGGTCACAACAGGTTCAAGTCCTGCATAAGTCAATGGTACCATTCATCTGGCAGAGAGAGGTCATCAACATTTAACAATCGTGATGATGTATTTCAGGGTGATGTAAAAACAAATGTAATTTAGCCTGGACTATAGTTTATCATGACTTCCTTCAAAGAGGACATGGAATCATCCTTTTGCAGTCTGTGTGAAGTTTTATTACAATAATATGGATTTCACCTTAGATGTAGGGAAAAAGAAAAAAATATATATACATACATACATACATATGTGTGTGTGTGTATATATATATATATATATATATATATATACATATACACACACACATACAGTATATGATTGGTTGTGATCTGATCATTGGGATCCTCACCGATCACAAGAATGGGGGGCCCTAAGTGCTTGAAGCAACATGCATGCTGTCACTCCATTCATATCTTGTACCCAGTTTCTCAGATTCTTATCACCTATCCAGTAGATAGCTGATTGGTATCCGTTCACTGACGGCTCAAAACTTTACACTCCCACGAATCAGCTGTTTCCTGCAGCCTCCAGCACTGAAACTAGCACTATAGTGGCTGTGCCGGGTTGCTGCAGGTCAGGTCCTATTCACTTCAATGATAGCTGAGCTGCAGTAACCCGGCATGGCCACTACTCTTTGAATGGAACTCTGCTTCCTGTTCCATTCACAGTGCTATTTCCAACACTGGAGGCTGCAAGGAACAGCTGATCAGTGGGGGTACAGAGTGTTAGACCCTCATGGATCAGAGATTAATGGCCTATCCTGAGGATAAGTCATCAATATCAGGAGCCTGGAAAAGCCCTTTAAAAGGGTTGTCCAGATTCAGAGCTGAACCGGGACATACCCCCATTTACACCCCTCTGGCCCCCTGGATCGCGCAGCGAAAGGGATTTTTGTTTATGTTTTAACACTACTAGGTGAGGCCAGTAGTGTTCCGGGTGATGTCACTGGCTCTGATGGGAGAGCTTTAGCACTGCCATAGCTGTATTACAGGCTAGGGCAGAGCTAAAACCCATCACCGGGCTCCCTTCTAGGCAGATGCCTCCACCTAGGAGTCCCTAAGGAGAGCCCAGTACGTCACCGGATCTCCTAAAAATGCCTTTGCCCTGCGGGATTCAGTGCAGGGCAAAGGAGAGCATTGGAGCATGAAATGCTCTGATGCCCATATCAGGGGGGCTGCCTGGGTGAAAATTGTGGCACGTCCTGGTTCAGTTTTGAATCCGGAAAATCCCTTTAAGTCTGTGCCTTCAAGGTATCACAATCTAATTCCAATCTTTTAATTTCTCCTCCATTTCCTTTCTAACATATCTGCATTTGTTTGTAGCAATAAAAGAGGCTAGTGCATATTGAGAACATTTAGATTAAGCAAAAAATGTATGGCCATAATAATATCTCTCATGCAGGCAGAGCAATGTACTGTATCACAGCAGCTGTGTACTGGGTACACCAGAGTCTGTTCCTATACCAGTATTGTACAATCCACACCATGTTAATAGATATCTATGCTTTAAAATGTAAAAATAAAACTCTACTTCTTAACCCTTTAGTGACCAGCCTGTTTTGGTCCTTAATGACCAAACAAATTTTTTTAATGGCAACATTTTGGGATACACATAGCTTACTGTTTCTGGGAGAGGAATGGGAAAAAACAGCAATACTGTCACCAATTTTTTTGGCATAATAACATGATAACTTTATTCTCTGGGTCAGTACAATTACAGAGATACCAAATACATGTAGTTTTTTTTTTTTACGTTTTCCTACTTAAAAAAAGAAAATGTTTTTTTTATCACCTGTATCGCCGTATCCCAAGACCCATAAGTTTTGTATTTTTCTTTCTATGGAGCTGTTTGAGGGCTTGATTTTTGCAGCACAACTTGTAGTTTTCATCTGTATCATTTTTGAGTACATAACACTGTTGTGATCGCTTTCTAGTGTGTGTTTTTAGTGGTGAATAAGTGTTAGAATAAAAAGTGTTTTTTTTTCAATGGAAAAAGGTGTATTTTATTTTACTTGGAATCTTTTTATTTAATACATTTTTTTTACTGTTTTAAACTGTAATCCCATAAGGGGACTGTAATAGGCAATCTTTAGATCGCTTCCAAAATACAATGCACCATTCCTGTAGTGCAATGTATCTTAATGTCAGTACTATACTGACATTCACCAGCAGGCTGCGCCCTGTGAAGTGCCGGCATCTGGAACACAATGGAGGCAGTCCTGGGGCCTTCACTAGGTCCTAGTCTGCATACAGAAACATTGGCACCCTGCAATCTCATTTATGGGTGCTAATGGAAGACAGAGGGAGTCAACTTCCTTCTGTAACCATTTACATGTAAGAGGTTAAACAGCCTGGATCGGCGCTATTGCCAGTCCGGGCCATTAGAGAAGGATTCCAGCTCTAATGTTAGAGTCAAGCCTCTACTCACCTCTGTACAGCGGCCCTGCCTAAGGCTCCTTGATGAGCACCAATATGCCTTTTTATGGGCAATTTACATATTTAACAATTATGATACTCTCTATACCAGTGGTGTAGCTACAACTGACTGGGCCCCACTCCCTGCCAGCATTGTCTTTATGCAGATACATGGAAGCAGGGAGGGATTCAGCTTGTAGGCTTAGAAAAAGGCGGTTTTAGGGGAGGAATACTGATGAGGGGTAGAGTGGCAGGAGGCAGAATACTGATTAGGGGGAGTGGTAAGGCCCGTGAGGTCCAGCTGCAGAGTCATGCAGCCTTGTGGGACCCATAAGGCAGTGTGGCCCGAAATGACATAGTGCAGGAGCTGCTATGTAAACAATACCGACAACAGTGTTAGGGACTTCTAGGAGCAAAGGAGAAGAAAAAAAATATACAAAGCATCAGGATGACTTTACTGCGGCATGTCAAGGTGATTGTTAATGTTTTTAAAAATTACTTTGATCCCGGACAACCCCTTTAACATTGAGCTCTATAGCCCAGAGGTTAAGGTTCCTGCCTTTAATGTAGAAGGTTGGGAGTTTGATACCCCACAGAAACATTTTAAAAATAGAGGCCAAACAAAACTTAAATACACATGGTGTCCCCAACAGTGAAATGTTTGATTTTATTGCGAGAAAAAAAATGGAGCAAAACTTAAAATATGATCAAATAACACCCGTATTAACCCACACCAACCTGTTTAACTTGTGTAACCAGTAATTTTTGCTGGGAAAAGTGGCAACCCTAGCGGCACCCCCTCATTAGGACTCACTTCATAAAAAATTATTGTGATATTCTGACCCTCATAACTTTTTTACAGTTATTTCTATGGAGATGTGTGGGGGCTCATTTTTTGCGGGGCAATCTGTCATTTTTGACAATACCATTTTGGGGTGTGTATGACTTTTTATAAAATTTTCTTGGGAGATAAAGTGATCAAAAAAACACGAATTTCGAGTTTTCGCATGCGGCGATACCTATACTGCTATTTTTATTTTGTGTTTTTTTTATTTTGGGGAATGGGGGTGATTTTAATTTTTAAGGTATTTTCAAAACTTTTTTATTTTTATGTTTTTTACTTTTTGTTAAGTCCCATAAGTGGAGCACAACTTCCAATCATCAGATGTAAATTGCTCTATTAGTCTGTATAGAAATCACTACATCACAGTTCAGTGCTGTCATCTAGTGGCCTGAACTGGCATATACTAACATTGAGCCTGGAAGCCTAGTACAGGCTGTGGCTTATTTATAGAACAAGGTGCTGTCCCCAATTGCCGCTGGGGGAAAGTGCGCCTGAAGAGGAATCCCACGCTTCCGGTTTTTAACACTCTCAGATGCCGTGAGTGAGGGGAGGGGGCATGTGGTGTATTCTGGGGCCATAAGGGTGAAGATCTGTGTGAGGGGTGTAAATTTGTGAGGGAGGGCTGGAATCAACAGAATGTAACTGTGTTGTTAGTACATTATTACAATATTTGGGGCCCCACTTTTGATTTTGCCCAGGGCCACATTTTGTCTAAAACCGGCCCTGCATTTGAAGTATGCATTGATAAAAAAGGTACCATATACAAATATGCAGCACACCACGTTTCTGTATCCTGCAGAGTCCAGTAAAAAAAATGCATACGTTAACGTATATGTTTTTCTTTACCATGGAACTGTATGGTGAACGGACGCCACTGTATAGCATTAGTCTGAAGCATCTGTTAAATGTATACATTTTTGTATACATTAAACAGATGGGAAAAATGTAATGTGAACCCAGCCTTAGTGTCAGAATAAGCACCAGTACACAGTCACCAGATAACACCGCCATACAGTAACTGGATAACACCGCCATACAGTAACCGGATAACACCACCATACAGTCACCGGATAACACCGCCATACAGGGACTGCATAACACCACCATACAGTCTCCGGATAACACCTCCATACAGTAACTGGATAACACCTCCATAAAGTAACTGGATAACACCGCCATACAGTCACCGGATAGCACCACCATACAGTTACCGGTTAACACCGCCATACAGTGATTGCATAACACCACCATACGATCACCGGATAATGCCTCTACTCCAGATAGCACCGTCATACAGGGATTGGATAACGCTACCATACACTAGATAACACCTCCATAGAGTGACCGAAAGGGTATAACAGGGCACAGTACAGGGAATGACTAGGGGCACTGTACAGGGTATGGTAAGTGGGCACAATGCAGGGTATAAGGGAGCACAGTACAGGGTGGGGGGCACAGTATGGGGTCGGGGGCACAGTCACATGACCCTGTGACATTAGAAGGTCCTTATGATGCATTTGTTTAGACACAATCAAAATGAGAGGCAGAGGAGTGAGACAGGGGCCCGGGGCCCTAGATGGACAGGAGGTGTGGACACAGCAAGTAGGTGGAAGGGGTTCTGAGGGGGATTCATACAAGAAGTAAGGGGCTAGAGGTCTTTGCAGGGCAGCAATAGGAGAAAGGAAGGTGGAACAGGAGCTCTGGATACTTGAGGGAGGACAGGAGACAGCAGGGGCTCCATGAGGATGGGATAAGAGGACAGGATATGGGAGAGGGGGAGGTGTCATGGAGACAAACTGCTTCATGAGGAAGTAGTAAAGCAACTCAATAGCTTGAAGCTGCTGGTCTACAGCATTCTGCAGCAGCTTGATGAGTCCCCCCCCCCTCCTGTCCCACAGAGACGAGAAAGTCACAGTGTAGACTGACTCACAGACTGCTGCTCCAGCCCTGCGTCTCTCTCCTCCTCAGGCAGCATGTCCTGTGTAATGGGGGTGTGCCTGAAGCTGGTAAGAAAACATGTCTTAAATGTGCTGGAGTGAAGAGGGGGCATGTCTGAAGCTCAGCAGCACAGGAGCTTGTAAGGAGGACAGCAGCAGCTGGCCTCTGCATGCTGTTGATGCTCCCTTGCTCCAGTCTGACACTGCGGTCCTGCCACTGCTCCCGGGCCACTTCTGCCCTTGGGCCCCGAAGCAGTGGCTTCCCCCGCTTCCCCTATAGCTACGCCCCTGCTCTATACAATGCTTCAAAAATATAAGCAACAGGAAGTACATACATGTACATTTCATGTTTAACTTTGTAAATACTGCTTTCTTAAATAGAGTCTGTCATCAGAAAATTCACTGTAACGGACACAATGATATAGCATATACAATATCTTGTAAGGTTAGCCCAGCGGAATGTAATGATACCTTTCACTTAGCCATACATTTTGTGGAAAAAGTACTAAATCCATATGCAAATGAGCAGTTTAGTGCACTGTGGAAGGGGAAGGAAACTCAAACCACCGTGTGCATCCTTGCTCCTTCTTCTTGATTGCTAGGGCTAGCTTTCATAGTAGAGATAATTGAACTTCTTGAAATTCATTTCAGTGTGACTCATGAAATTTTTCTAAAAATCCAATTTGGGTATGAATCAATTCTAGCAAAATCAAAAGTACTAATGAAAGGAGAGGGAAAGCCACAAATAATACTCCACTCAAAAAGAGATGTACAAGTCAATTCTCCTTCCAAAAGGACAACACCACGGAATGTCCCCATATTGCACTTCTCTGAATGAGACATGTAGGTCAGTTCTCCTTCCAAAAGGACAAGTATACAAAGTGCCTAGAGACAATTGCCTTGGTTTAGCTGAGGGGCCTTTGTTGGGGTCTTGGGGGGTGCTCTTTCTCATTAGGGAGACCACTTAGTATGCGTGAGTAGTACTGTAGTCCAGCCAACACTGTTCTGCGTTTTTGGGAAAAATATATGCAAATATATCTAAATATAATTATATTGTAAAAGCAATTTAAATATCTTTTACAGAAACCCAAAGGTATGAAAATGTGTTTTCCTTCATGAAAAAGCACTGATTAAACAGTTCGAGGCTACGTACCACCAGGGGAAAATCTTATTATGGAAAAGCACTGATTGAGTAACTGACTTGCACATGTCAGAAAAAGGTAATATGGTGACATTCAGTATTTTGCCCTTTTTGAAGGAGAACAGACTGGCAAATTTCTTTGTTCAGTGGAGTATTAGGTATACGAAAGAAGAAAACACGCAAACAATTACAGAAACAGAGTTCTTTCATTAGATTTGTGAGATTTGGTTAAAAGCAGAATTACCAACATCCGATGATATATTTATGATACACACACACCTGACAGCTGTTTTTCGGCTGATAAAATGCTGCATCATTTCCTCAACATTAGAAAAAAAAAAAACATATTTGGCATAAAGAAGCTGTAACAATAAATCCAGTTATATTCACACACATGCATGGATGGCAATAGAAAAATAAGCTAGGCTACAGCAAGCGAAGGACAAAAACAAGTGTTAGCGAATTGTCATGCTGCGTGAACTGTGACATGTATCATCAGAGAAAAAAAGCTTCTGAGTATGCAGCCTCCTGTGTTTAGTACAGTGTGACGCTCTGATTTACACTAGGAAGTTCAGAATTTATAATACGGTAGCTGCTTCAAGCCGTTTAACAAATTGAACTGTAAAGTCTTTACCCATTAAAATCATTATTTAAATATATAGATTTTTATCCAAATTGCCTTTTATATATTTCAGTAGTGCTTTGTTATTTAGAAATGTATTAAAATCTGCGTGTGCCCAACTGCTGGCTGGATGTGCCACAAGAGGAGGGCTGCTCGCTCCGGTTTCTGCATCTCCCATTCACTTTTATCCCTACGAACACATGGGCATCTGCCAAAAGCAACTTAAAGGGATTTTTCCAGAGGAGAAAATGGGGGACATTTATTAAGACTTTATGTCATTATTGTGGCTTTTCCCTGTATTGCAAAGTGTCAAGAAAAGGGTTGTGGCTTAGTGGAGGGGGTGGGGCTTCACACCACCTACCGCATTAACTATAACTTTCGCCAGAATGTGATGGAAGTTATAGCTGAAGTCTATGACAGCCTGTAGCTGTTGTAGACTTCAGGGGCAGAGGGGCGCCTAATTTATTAAGAGGTATCTCCACCTCTCATTCCAGCGCAAGACTAGCGGATGGTAATGTCAGTCTTGATAAATGTCCCTCATTGTGTCCCTGCTACTCATGGCATGAGCTTGACACACAGGTAATGGCTGTAAAAATTGCCACTCAGTCAGTCACTGGCCACAACAGTTACACACCTCAGTTAGTAATTGGCCGACTGGGAATTTCCGCCAATTATCTGCGTGTTGAGCCATGACAAGAAAGTAGAGAGAGTGTTAGAAAGTGTTTAATTTATCAAACTGGTGTAAAGCAGAACTGGCTTAGATGCCTATAGCAACCAATCAGATTCCACTTTTCATTTTCAACAGCTCTTTTGGAAAATGAAAGTAGGAATTTGATTGGTCGCTGTGGGTAACTAAGTCAGTTCTGTTTACACCAGTTTGATAAATGACCCCAAAAGAGACTCTTAGATTTAGGCCCCATTCACACGACCGTGTTAATGGGGCCGTATCTATTCCGCAGTATTGCGGAATAGATGCGGCCCCATTCACCTCTATGGGAGCGGGCAGCCACGGCACAGAGCCAGCTCCGTGCCGCGGCTCCGCATAAAAAGATAAAACTTGTCCTATACTTGTCCGCATGAACGGACAAGTATAGGCATTTTGAATGGGGCGTCCAGCCGTGTGTTCAGCAGCGCTGTAGAACACACGCCGGGCGGCAGCCGTAGTATTGCGGGTCCTCATTATTGCCAATATTATGGCCGTCTGAATGGGGCCTTAAACTGGCAATTTATTACCAATAGGGATGAGCGAACCGAACCGTAACGAACCAGATTCGTTACGAACTTTACCGAACGTTCGGTTCGTCCCCGAACCGAACTTTCGTCAAGTTCGTATGAATCAGGTTCGTAAATAAAGTTTACTTTTTCCACAGAATAGACCAGGATACAAGGGATTATTTATTACTCCTACAATCCCTTGTATCCTGGTGTGACCCTCGTGTCAAACCACCCTTTTGGGAGGAGAATGGCCGAGATGGGTTATTATTTTCGTTCGTCCGAACGTTCGTTCGGACGAGCGAACAGAACCGTAACGAACCAGATTCGTTTAAGAACTTTTAAGACGAATCTGGTTAAAATAAAAACGGCACATCAAAACTGTACCGTTTTCACAGAATAGACCAGGATACAAGTGATTATTTATTACTCCTACAATCCCTTGTATCCTGGTGTGACCCTCGTGTCAAACCACCCTTTTGGGAGGAGAATGGCCGAGATGGGTTATTATTTTCGTTCGTCCGAACGTTCGTTCGGACGAGCGAACAGAACCGTAACGAACCAGATTCGTTTAAGAACTTTTAAGACGAATCTGGTTAAAATAAAAAAGGCACATCAAAACTGTACCGTTTTCACAGAATAGACCAGGATACAAGGGATTATTTATTACTCCAACAATCCCTTGTATCCTGGTGTGACCCTCGTGTCAAACCACCCTTTTGGGAGGAGAATGGCCGAGATGGGTTATTATTTTCGTTCGTCCGAACGTTCGTTCGGACGAGCGAACAGAACCGTAACGAACCAGATTCGTTTAAGAACTTTTAAGACGAATCTGGTTAAAATAAAAACGGCACATCAAATGCGTACATATTCAGTTAAGTAGCGTACCTTTGACAACGCTAGACTGTATGTTCGTTATTTGTGCGGGAATGTTCGCATTAGCGTACGTATTAGTGTAGATTCTCAAATATGCGTATATTCGTTCGTATAAGGTTCGTTTTAGGTTCGGTTCGTACGAATCCGAACTTCAAGAAAGTTCGCCGAAGCGAACCGAACCGAACTTTTCAAAAGTTCGCTCATCCCTAATTACCAACAATCTAGTGCCAATTTTAAACTGAATATGAAAATAGCAATGAAATATGCAGAACAGGGAGATGATGATAATAGCTGAAAGATACTTTTATGCAATATTTGTTCATGCTCATCTGGATAATAATTCCAATCTGTAGAAAGCAACACAAGGATCGCACATGTATTGTTTCTAAGCATCATTTATCTTCATTCAGGCACTTTGTATATGATCAAAATGCATAGTCCCCCTCACTACTTCAATGTGGCCTCTTAAGTGGGTCCCTACTCTACTATGGTACACTGCTGCTGCCACAACACAGCCCCTGCAGGCAGCCCAACAACACCACTGCTATCAGGCTAAGCCCTCATGGCACTGGGCCCCACCAACCCACAGGCACAGGCAGCGTCAGACTGGAATGCCTAGGGCCCACGAGTAAAATTTATTTTGGAGGCCCACCGTAGGGATAGATTGAAATATTACCTGCTTACACAGCAGCAAGATGCCACAAGATTGATTGATTATAGGGGTTCCTGTAGTGACTTTGAGAAGGTGGGTCCCTTGGAAAAGAGAATACTGGCTGGTGGCTTCTGTTCCTAGAAGTCGTCTCAGTCACCTGATCATACCAATAATAATAGACTGGGTAGTTTCTTTAACAATCTATCAAGTTTTTTATATGAATATAGGCAGGTTGAGGTGCTGTACATTGAATATATGTATGTAGTGCAGGAAGTCTACTGTGTTACGTGCCACTTGTGCAGGGGGTGGGAGACTAAGGGCCCACCTTGCTCAGAGGGCTCACAGGGGGATTCACCTCTACCCCTGTGGGCCAGTCTAAATCTGGGCACAGCATCAAAACAACAGCCAGCATAATGTGAACTGATATCAAAAGCTCACCTCTCCATGTGGTCTGAGAAACCTAAAGTGAGTTCGTGTAGGAGTTTATTAACCCTTATGAAAGATTGCTGTTGATTAAAAATACTTAGGTCTAATGGGAGATGTGCTGATACCATGAAAAACAAGAAAAAAAAAACATAATTATGTGCAGAAATCTAAGGCTGACTCTTTCTGCTGTAGATGTGCTCTGGTTTTGCACAGATGTAACTGTCGATTGGCCAGATTGTCATCAATGGTCAATTGAAGGCAGATTGTACATGGATTTCACATTGATTTGGGTCAAATGTGACTGGTGTGAACATAGCCTTAGAAGTTATTGGAGAAATATGCCTGTTTTGTGAAAATTGACTAAAAGCTTTTCAGCTTTGCAAATCTAGCCAAAAGCGTAAAAAACATATCAACTGCATATAAAATGGACACTAATTTATTTGGTGTTGGACTTCCAGATGGCAGCTATTTTCTGTGAAGCTCTACACATTTACATAGACCATATACTGGTAAATACTACACAGAATGCATTTGAAGCAATGGTCACCAATGGGAGGTTGAGATGGTATACTACAGCTGAGTTTTCAGGTATGTGGTCTTTATTACATAATATAATGCAACTACTCTTAACTGACTCTTTCATTGTATAGAGAAGGCATCCCACACCTCTTCAGTGGCCAACCTTCAACACACATTTGTGTAACTACGGCAAGTGCTGCGACAAGATGCCTTCAGGATAAAAGCTTAAAGTGTTTTAAATGAGAGTTTACATTGTTACATGATCCTTCAAAGTCAACTGACGTACAGAGAACTGTCATCTATTGGGAAATCAGATTTACATTCCTGCTCTACCAAATCGGCGCAGTATGAAAATAAGGGGAAAATGCCTCCAAGGAACCTGTGTAAAAAGGGTGAAAGGAAATAGTATTCTTGAACGCACTATACTGCAAAAAAAAGAAAAAGAAAAAACATTGACAAGCCACCGCTGCTAAGGAAAATACTTTTATATACCATTACAAGAAAATGGTTGAAGTGTTGGGATATTTTATGTAAGCGAGAAATGACCTTGACTTTTGGGAAGGAGTATATTAACTCATCCTACTTTATATAAGACATTGAGACAGATAACTCTGGCGTTATTAAAGTGAATATCTGCCCTTGAATAACAATTTTGAATTTAATTCAATATTCTGCACTGACTTAATTCTTATATGACCTATTTTTTCTAATTAAAACCAATATATTGTTAAATATTCATTTTTCTAATCTGCTTTTATTTTCTTCTAGTAGATATTTTGATTCTACTTTCTATAAGTGATTGTGGGGGTGACCACCTTGCCTGAACTGCTATTAACAAGATTTAAAGATATGCTTTGCAGCAGTCACATCAGCCATAGGGTCCTGTAGATGACTCATTGACTGCTATGTGAGAGTGCTCTGTCATCTGTACAATGGTAATTGTGCAGGGAGGGGGAGTAGGTAAGCAGTGATCGCCTATTGTGATTAGAGGATCACGTGTAAAGGCCCTTTACAATGCCAGATGTAGTGAGCGATTGTTGCGAAAGAAGCGTTCCTTCCTGACAATCACCTGCTTGTCAGTGGAGGAGAAAGCTACATTTACATGCAGCTATATGGGAAAGAGTGATTGGTAATTTCATCACTTGTCCTGTTTAGAAGGCATGATCTGCTGCCGTTAAACAATGATTTAGATGTCCCCTTGAACCATCCTGTTACCTGATGAACAAGTGCTTTGCTTGTTCATTGGGTAATTGGCGGCACCTTTACGCAGGCAGATTATCGTTGACTAGTATTCGTATAGCGATAATCTGCCAGAAGAATGGGCAGTATAAAGGGGTCTTTAGCTATGCATAGGTGTTTTCTATGAATGTAATCCTGACTGTGATGATAATGAGATAACTATGGACAAGTGTTCTCTATAGAGTAGAAAGTGTCAGCATGTGGTGAGGCTCAGTGGGCAACTGCAAAATTTCAGCCTTTTTTAATACAGTGACATGACAAATTAAACACTTTTTTTGAGAATGTTGGCTATTTCTTTTAAACATAAATACGTTTTCTAATGACACACCCCCTTTAATATATCTTGGTAGCAGTCTATGATTTGTTCTTCTAATAGAGAGCCACTAATCCACTGCACAGAACGGGATTTAAAAGAGCAGGCTCTTACTTGTTGTAGGACAGTGTGAGGACTGATACTATGGCATTTGGAGGGCGTTTGCTTAACATTTGATTCATTTATCATATTGGCATAATATATATCTAGACTGTTTGTTACCATATCACACTGCCCAATCTTCCCTGGTTTGTTTTTAAGGTGTGGATTTAATACATTGCAGTCTTTCATGCAGTCTTTTTTTTTAAATTCATTTTCCAATTATAAATAAGAAATAAAAAAGTATTACATAGAGAAATGAATCCCTCAATAATAATAAGGTAGTAAAGCAAGAGATAAACTCCCCTCCCCCACCTTTCCTAGACCCGCTGGAAGTCACTCTTCAAATAATTTTTTCAATACCTTTTCCTTCAAAAGGAACATCTCATAAGCTTGCTCCATTTACTCCTAGAGGGTCAGACTGGCCCACCAGAGTACCAGAGGACCCTTCAGTGGGCCCAGGCTCTGATATTATAATGGGCTTCAAAGATCTAGGACAGGGATGCTCAACCTGCGGCTCTCCAGCTATTGCAAAACTACAACTCCCAGCATGCCCTAATAGCTGTAGACTATCCAAGCATGCTGGAACATGTAGTTTTCCAACAGCTGGAGAACCATAGGTTGGGCATCTCTGATCTAGTAGAAAACCCCATTGAGCAGCATTTGGAGGCAATCACTCACCACTAGGGTCTATATTATTAATCTTTATTAAGGATATAGGGGTTGGGCCTTCAGAATAATTTCCTCTGGTGGGTGTCAGGAACCCCAGTACTACACTGCACTCCTATGTGTTATCTTCAGTGTACCTAAAACAGCTGCTGCATAGTGACAAAGAACTTTAATAAATTTATAGTTGGGAGTAAGCAGGCAATATTTTAAAATCCAGCAGCTAATTATTACCGCTTTCACACAGTCAGTGTTTGAGCAGTGGTTTTCATTAGTGTTTGTGGGCCAGGTGCAAGGCCAAGACACAGAACAGAAGTAAATCTTTCCATTATACCTCATCTATCCATAGGTTCCAATCACTGATGAAAATCACTGATCAAACACTGACTGTGAAAAAGAGGCCTACCTTTGATATTAGTGATCATTTGCAAAGATATATGTACTTTAAAAGCAATATTTAGATTGACAGATAATTGAGTTGATAATTGTATACATTTAGGCATTGTACAAAAGCAAAAATGACATAATCATAGTACTATAGTACATAGTCCTACCATTACAAACATGGGCTACTGATATTCAAAAGGGGCAATGTCAATCTGCTGCTGTCTTTTAGAGTAGGTTTACATCTAGAGGAGCTATATAATCAATAATTCCTGACATACATATCCATTCCTTGAGGTGAACCCACACATTTCACTAACTTGAGTCTCTGCAAATTGTTGCCTATTATATTCTAGAAGAGGCCATGTACAGAACGGCATGTCTGCATCTCAACTAAGATCCCATTACAATCTTGGAAGGTCATTATTCCGTTAACAAAAGATGGTAGAGTACATACACTCCTGCCGCGATAAAAGAAGATGAGCATTTCTTACCGCTAAGGATTTTTCCTTTCTAACTCCCATTCATTTTTACTAACTTTTTTTTTTATTTTTCGTCCCTTTATCTAATATCGGTACACATATTTCAACATACATAACTCACTCCCTTTCTGTCTTTTGATACTCGAAAGATGTGACATTGATGCTGAATCCAATGAACTTTAAGGTATCTTGCAGCATCTGTTCTCGCAGAGAAATGGCATCTATCATTTCATTCATGCAGCAAAACATATAATTATCTCTATAAAAACTAAATCTCTGTTCTAATTCATTTTTTCAGGTTTCTTTTTCATAAGAAGCATTGTATAGTTATAACAATCAGTAGGATCCCTAAGCCTGTTATGAATATCATTGCCTGCAATTTTACTGTTGTATATCTTTAATGGTCTGGTATTTGAAAAAGAAGGTCCTGTACAGATAGTAAGGCTGGTTTCTGTTTGGAAAAAAAAACACGCTGCTGTGGTGGGTCTGTTGCATGCCAGACACATTTGGCTCCCAACAGAAACCACAGACTTATTCATCAGGTTCTGTCAAAGTGTATCTGAATCACCATCAGAGATGTGAACATAGCCTTATATGTATGCTTAAAGGCTATGTACACTTTTGGAATCAATTTTTGTTTATGATTGCAATTTACTAATCTTTGGCTAAAAATCACATTGTCAATTGGCCTTTATTAAAAATATTGAGCCGTTCTGTCACAAAGGGTTAACTGTTTTTCTAACTGGTACTTACACTTTCACTTTGTGCCGGTCATCTAATAACCCTTATCTCTAGTTTAGTAAGAGGTCATAAACATTTATTTAAAAGCCACATTCTTATCAGTAAGATGAGAACTGAGCTATAATGAGTGTTTATAAGGTCAGAGAGCAGAGATGAGGAGTCTGTCTGCTGCCCAGATGAAGGAAAATCCACAGGCAGCTAGTAGAGCATGTCAGCTATGTACAGAAAAACAGGATTCCATATTGTTATTAAAGACCAATTGAAAAAATGATTTTTAGCTCGGAATAAGTATAATGCAATAATAAAAAAATTGCCCAGAAAGGTGTACATAGCCTTTAAAGGGAACCTGTCATCTCTGAAACACCCCCTGAACTAGAGTAAGCGTTGTATAGTGTAAGTGATGCTGAATCTGAATATGTAAGTT
This sequence comes from Rhinella marina, assembly GCA_900303285.1. Taxonomy (NCBI): domain Eukaryota; kingdom Metazoa; phylum Chordata; class Amphibia; order Anura; family Bufonidae; genus Rhinella; species Rhinella marina. The sequence goes on along the minus strand of ONZH01030824.1, from coordinate 184,931 downwards.
TTATCTTCAGACTCCCTTCCATTCCGACGCTGTGCTCCCACAAACCTGCAGTAAAATGCACTCAGTGGACTCCGGTGCTCACTCACATAATGGAGAGGACTCAAAGAAGAGTCCACTGAGTGCATTTTACTGCTGGTTTGTGGGAGCACAGCGTCAGAATGGAAGTGAGTATGAAGATAAAACTTACATATTCGGATTCAGCATCACTTACACTATACAAAGCTTACTCTAGTTCAGGGGGGGTTCCGAGATGACAGGTTCCCTTTAAGTACTAGAATAGTCACTGAAAGTCTTCTTCTACAGGGGTAGCAGAGCTGTACTCTTTTAAGGAGTTTGTCATCACATATCGCAATATAAGGCCAACTGAATTGTTAGATCCGCTATGATCTGCTTATTCAAAAATATAAAATAATAAAACAGGGATAAATAAACCACCAATAAGATAAATATGAATACACTGAGGCCATGAGGCTTAGTAAGGAGGAGCCTGAAGGGTCAATTTCATATAATGTGTGAAAGCACTATAGTCTTACCAAGTCTGCCAATGGCTGGAAGAGTACAGACTAGAAAAATGCAAGAATTTCTTCTCTCTTCTGTTGTGTGATCAAAAGAAAACTTGATAATAAAGAAAGAAAAAAAAGGTCACTGGCAAATTAATGTCGGTGTCATTGGAGATTGTCGGGTAAGAGATGTAGTTGGGGGTGGGGAGATGCACACAAGTTTGGGTGTTCAATAAAGTTCAACTTTATCAGCTTTCTTAAAGGCGTTGTATCAGGAAGACACTTTTTTTCAGATGAAGGCACACTGAATTCAGCTTGGCATTAGACTAAGGTCCCATGTAATTAAGGTACTGTACTTTTTCTTAATAATCTTTAATTATCAAGGAAAAGTGCCTTAATGCGACAACATCCAACTACATAATATACTTCAATATTATGCGGTTCTCGTTCATGATATTCATACTAAAGATTAATTGCAGATACACTGATAATTGCATTAATAACGTCTGCTGCCTATAATTATATTCGGAGACATCTGTAGGAGGTCAGCTGGCTGTCATCTGATAGTAGATTATGATGCTGCGCTATGAGAGGGAGGACACAGGCTAAATAATTGATTTCATATTGACAGACTCATTACCTTTCCTATTAAAGTTTAAACAATCACCTTTAGATACATTGATGCAGACATACTCATTATTAGACCCGTAGTGGAGATTCGTATTAGAACTAAAAAAATGACCACTTGTTTCATTACCTGCCACAAAGAGAGATCGGGGTTACGCTAAAGTTTATTTTTATTAAGTATGCATTGCAATAAAATGTAGTCCTTGAGTGCTCATCTTGAAGGGGGGGGGGGCTTGGTGCGGTCTAAACTACTGGCTTTTATATTTCAAATTAATTTGGAAATAGGATGTAGTGTTGAGCATGGACTTCGATCCAAGAGTCAAGGAAAATTTGATTCACTGAAAAGCTGAATTTACTCGTGCTTCATGATAACAAAACAATTTTCCCTGAATAGCAGTAAAAAAAATAAAATAAAATCATACTTACCTCATCTGTTTGAGACCGAAAAACCAGCCACCGCCATTTTGATTAAAGACCCCACACGGTAACGTATGACGTCACCACGGCCGTGCGAGATTTTGCGCTGGATCTTCAATCAACATGGTGGCGGCTGGCTCTTCGCGATCAAATGGATGAGGGTAAGTATGATTTGATTTTTTTTTTTATTTCACACTGTAATATTAATGTCAGATGCTGCAATCAGCTATTAAAGCCGTATCTAAAGGGCACAATAATGGGGAGTCGCGCGATTGCCGTTCCCTGTCATTCCATCCACTACTTACAAAGAAAAGTAATTTGTCACAAAGCAAATTTTTTTCTAAAATTCATCGAAGCAACCAAATCGAATTTTCCAATACTTCGCTCATTTTCATTTACACAATGGTGAAAAACAGACGTATAATGGCTGTTTTTTAATGTACACAGTCATTGTCAGAACGATGACAGTCTATGGATAGTAACATAGTTTATAAGGCTGAAAAAAGACATCTGTCCATTCAGTTCGGCCTGTTATCCTGCAAGTTGATCTAGAGGAAGGCAAAAAAAACCCTGTGAGGTAGAAGCCAATTTTCCTCACTTTAGGGTAGAGATGAGCGAATCTATTCGCTGCTTTGTAGATTCGTATCGAATCTTGGGATTTTTCAGCTGCGAAGCGAATCCGAATATTAGGTAATTTGCTTCGCTTTTTGTACGCATTCGCTACGTAGTGTGTCCTATAAATTATACGCTATTCTACGTATAATTTAGTTACTCTATATTCTGTCGCGTACGAATTCAATTCAGCGATGCAGACTTTACCCTGGTAGTTACTCTATACGCTGTTGCGTACGAATTCAATACAGCGATGCAGACTCCTCCCTGGTAGTTCCGCCCCTTTCTCCAGCGCGGGAGTATGACGAGGCAACTCAGGAAATTAAGTTGCGCATTTGTGCGCCTCATCCCTTTTTCCCCCTTTTCAGGTTATTTGGGGAGCCCCTTGAAAGAGGGTTTTTTAAGGAACCTTTACTGCTTTTTTTTTACCCATTTGGAGTACAATTTTACCTATGTGGATTACAAATTGCAACGGAGTTTGGGACTCTGCTCCAGTTCTATGACAAGCGTCAGAAGAAAAGAGACTTAAACGTGTCCGTGAGCATACTAGGTAGGTGATATTTAAAATTTTTATATTAAACCTATAATAATGTATTTGCACTTTACCATATATATGTCTCGAATATTCGCTCTGCCTCTGAGGAGTGCACGCCGTGGCCTCTCCTCATACGTACCTGCGTATTACGTAATCGCTTAGACAATAGTACGCTGAGATTCGTAAGCTATTTGTTCGCTCATGCGTACGTCTTCTAAGAAGTTGCGTACATTTTGTAAATGAACGTTCGTTATTAGTGAGCGAATGTTTGCTAATGGCACATAATAACGTATATTTTGTACGCAAATACAACAAATCTATTCGTCGAATATACGAATTTTAGGAAAAGTTCGGCGAATGTTCGGCGAATCATTTTTTTAATGATTCGCTCATCTCTACTTTAGGGGAAAAAAATTCCTTCCCGACTCCAATCAGGCAATCAGAATTACTTCCTGGATCAACCACCCATCTCTAGTAACTATAACCTGTAATATTATTACCCTCCAGAAATACATCCAGACCAGACCCCTCTTGAACTCTTTTAGTGAACTTAGCACGTTTTTTTAAATTCATCTGAAGGGGACCAATTTTTAATGGCCTGAAAAAAAGGGTGTTAAAAACTGACAGTTTAACTGTTTCTAAGATTCGTTTCTTTTTCACTGTCATGTGAATGTACCTTAAGTTACACTTTTGAGAAGCAGACACTAAGCTTAAAAAACTGCAATAAGAAAATGTTTAAACTAGAGCATTCCATGTGAACTGGGAATTTTCTGTAGACTGATGCTGTGTTCAATGTTTCCTCTACCCTTTCTAAGGGTATGCTCACACAAGACAGATTTTTTTGCAATCATTTCTGCAATGTCTCATTCATCTCCAGAGAGCTTGCTGCACATGCTATAGAATAATCCCATTCAGATTTTTCTGTTGCAGTATTTTCTCCAACAATCTGTCCCATGTGAACTATACCTAATTCTCCATGTTGCAATTAAAGAATCATGACAAGGAACCAAAGAACCAGGAATATAGTTGTACATTTTTATTGATCCATTAAAGTATAAAAAAGTGATGTTTGGTCCAGCCATCAACTTATGTATGGTTGCCTTGGATTCCTTTCTGTGACTGAGATTTGTGCTTTCCACGGGAATTGTTGCCATGGAAAATATTAACAAAAGACTCATTTTGAATGTAGATTTTAACAAAAATACCATTGTTCCTACTGTATATGTATGTATAGTCTTAGAAGGCTCTTTTGTAGAACAAAAATCTTAGTCTTTGTAAAAAGTGTTTTTTGTATTTTTTTAATTTGAACTGCTTTTATGCCCAGTGAATAAACATGCCCTGAAAAGCCTAAAATGTTCAAAAATTGACAACATTTCAGCATTAAAAGAGTTTTCTGAGACTAACATACTAATGATCTATCTTCTGGACAGGTCAGCAGCATCTGATTGGGGGGTCCAACACCCGGGGCCCCACGCCAATCAGCTGTTGAGAAGGCCATGGCACTCTTGTGAACACCGTGGCCTTCTCTGTGCTTACCAAATATAGCGCCGTACATTGTTTGCCGGCTGTGCTTGGCATCTCAGATCAGCCCCATTCACTTCTATGAGGCTGAGCTGCGCTTAGACCATGTGTCCGATGAATGTGTCATCACTTGGCCTAGGGAAATCTGCGAGAAGGCCACAGCGCTATTGCAAGTGCTGCTGTCTTCTCGAACAGTTGATTTGTAGGGGTATCCAGAGGATAGGTCATCAGCAGGGGCGTAACTACCCTGGTGGCAGACCAAGCGACTGCTATGGGGCCCTGGGCAAGTGGGGGCCCAGTCTTAATTGGGATTATCTCCTCTTCTACTGGAGGTGAAAACTTGGTCAGGACTCTAACCTCTAAAGAAACAACTTTTATCAAATTAGGCCGTGAAAAAATGGCCCAAGGGTCATTGAAAGGGGTTTAGGCAGAAACCCTTCTGTCCTGTGTGGGGGGCCTGGTTTGATCCTTGATATGGGGCCCTTACGTCTCTATGTATGCCACTGGTCATCAGTATAAAGAGTCAAGTGTCATATTCACAGCAGAAAAAAACTCAGGATTCACAACTTCAATTAAGAAATGAGTAGAGGATACCACTGTGTTGCACACTACAATTATAGCAAACATCTCCAACCCCTGCAGTGAAGGGCTAACATTTTCCGAATGAATACAGCTTCTAAATTTTTTTTATTACCAAATGTGCGAGCGAAGGAAGTTTCATTTTAGATATCAGTGGCCTACATTAGATGCCTTAAAAGCACAAACCATGTCGGCATTTACACAACATATTACAGAAATATAGATCCCTCTGACTTGTAGACTTTTGGAATAAGAGAAATTGATTACAGAGATCATATATTGCACGTTGGTGCCCATCCGTCCTGCAGAATAGCTTCATTGTATGAGGATGGATAAGTACTAGTGAAGATGGATAGGACCAACACCGCTCGACCTTTCAAGCTAAGCTGTATAGGAGCAGAAAACTGAAATGGCATTTGGCTTCAATACCATAACTTTCTATATTTGGTGGTGTTTTAGCTTGACACTTCAAACCAGTGATGGAAAACCCTTTACAGCACATTTATATGCTTTAACATCAGAATTTCGGTGAGTCATCTCACTTGTACTGATATCTAGTGGTATGTCTTCTGCCTCAAAAAGCAGTGAAATGTAATTAGCTTTAAAAATGAAAAGCATTCAGGTAATCATATTTACGGTACTTATAGATACTATGAAATTAAAGGGGTTTTCCAAGAGTGGAATATTGATAACCCATCATCAGGATATGTCATCAATATCTGATCAGTAGGGATACGACCACCAATTGATCAGCTGTTGATGAAGAGACCGCAGCATGCCCCGTTGAGCTGCAGCCTCTTCCTAGGCCAGTGATATCACTTTCGATGGCCACAGGGCCAAGTGAATGGGCCTGGGCTCCAATACCAAGCAAAGCCACTATCTAAAGCAGGGGTGAACAACCTGTGGCCCAGGGCCACATGCGGCCCTCAATACCATTCTGTGCGGCCTCCAACCATCTGGTAACAGACGTCTATGTCTTTTGGCTGCTCACATGTATCTTTCATGTAGTCTCTCATTAGATGGGAGTCCTGGGAAGTGTAACTAGACATTTATTATATATACTGTATGTTCAATATGCCATAAACATAGTATTTCAGTTGGTAATACCCCTTTAACTTTTATTTTCAGCCCTTGGAATTGGTTCAAGATGACAATGTGGCCCACAACCAGAAAATGTTGTGCACGCCTGATCTAAAGGATGGCACTATGCTTGGTATGCTGTGAAGAGACCGCAGTAGAGCTCTTCAACTTCTTCAAAGTGCTTATTGGTTGCATTAGATCAGATATTGGTGACCTAGTCTGATAATAATAGTAGTTAAATAATCAGGCAGAACCATAGTATGTTCTACAATTTACCATCTTTCACGAGATGTGAGCTATAGACTGCCTCAAATTTTCCTTCACTTCCTGGCCACCGTGAAACTCATGCCTGCTGTTCTACAAATTAATGTATAGGATCCTCCAGTATAAAAACCTCACACTGACACCTTCATGACTCTTCTCATACTGCACCTGTACCTGTACCTCTTCCTTGATCAGACTGTACAATAACTTTCTTTATTACTTCGCGTACATCTTGACTGCTAAATTCCTACTGTACTGCAATCTCCTTCCCTCCACTGTTCTACATTCTTCACTTGTACTGGTACCAGTCACTTCTGACAACCTGATTTTTTCTTTTCTTTACAACTTATCCAGAAATCATGAACAGCCAATATTTTTCACAGACACAATGGAATCCTTTATAGGGAACCTGTCATGTTAATAGTGTAGTCCAATCTGCGGACAGCATGATATAGAGCAGGAGGCGCTGAGCAGATTAATTTATAGTTTTTTAGGAAAATATTTAGTAAAACCTGTAATTTATTGCTCAAAACGTCTGCTCTTTCTACGCTTAGGAGTCCTGTACTCAGTGGCTGACAGCAATTCTGACTGCACAATGACAAGCCTCCATTGTCTCAAATTAAGAAATACAGTCCTGAGAGTTGAAATCTTTGCATAAGTAAACTGGTGAAATTTTGTGGATCATGTGCTCTCTAATGAGAACCCCCCACTGCAAAAAGGAACAATTCCCAAGAGCTGATTTCCCACTTTAATGACTAATTGTTAATAACCCATTTCAATTTTTTTACTTTTTTCATTTTTTACTTCCAGCCCTCCCAAAGCCATAGCTTTTTAATTGTTTCATTCACATAGCTGTATTGTTTTTTGCAGGACAAGATGTACTTTCTAATGACGCCATTTATGGTTGCATACAATGTGGTGAGAAGTGGGAAAAAATTCCAGACAGGGGGAATTATAAAAAGAAAACACCATTCCACCACAGTTTTGTGGTTTTTTTTTTTTTTTTTTTTACACAGTTTCCTATGAGGTAAAGTTGACCTGTTACTTTTATTCTCTAGGTCATTACTACATTACTATTACAACTATATATATATATATATATATATATATATATATATATATATATATAATATGTGTGTGTGTGTGTGTGTGTGTTTTAATACTGAAAACATTTTTTTGGAAAAAACTAATTTTTCCTTTGCACTGCCATATTCTGACCCTTATAATTTTTCAAATTTTAATTGTAAGGAGCTGTGTGAGGGCTCATTTTTTGCAGGACAATCTGTACTTTTCATTTATATGTGTGTATGACTTTTTGATCACTTTTTATTCAATTTTTTGTGGGAGGGGAAAGGACCAAAAAATGGCGTTTCGCCGTTTGCCATATTACCAACATATAAATGAAAAGGGTCCATATAGCCAAACAGTAACTCCCACTGACCCACACTAGAGATACATACCCGAAATCAAAGATTGGGAAAGTATTCACTCAATAAATCTTTATTGTTACAATAAATAGCAGATACAAATACATAAAACAATGATGGAGGATAATAATAGGTACATGATTAAAGGGGACAAAGAGAAGCCAACATGAGAAGGTAAATACTAGTAATATATGCAAAGTTCAATAGATAATTCCACAAAGTTGGTAGTGTACATGTACAAACAAGATATAAGGTCTTGGAATCATCTCATCCAAACTACTGGGAATATACAGAAGCATAAGTAACACACCTTAGATCATGGTCCCAAAACAGTAAATTAGAAATGAATAAAGTGCTAGTGCCATGAATCACATAAAACTCCAGTATATAGTACTCATAATATTAGAGATTATAAGCTCATATTACCAACCGCCAAGTCCCACGCGGACTTGGCGGTTGGTAATATGAGCTTATAATCTCTAATATTATGAGTACTATATACTGGAGTTTTATGTGATTCATGGCACTAGCACTTTATTCATTTCTAATTTACTGTTTTGGGACCATGATCTAAGGTGTGTTACTTATGCTTCTGTATATTCCCAGTAGTTTGGATGAGATGATTCCAAGACCTTATATCTTGTTTGTACATGTACACTACCAACTTTGTGGAATTATCTATTGAACTTTGCATATATTACTAGTATTTACCTTCTCATGTTGGCTTCTCTTTGTCCCCTTTAATCATGTACCTATTATTATCCTCCATCATTGTTTTATGTATTTGTATCTGCTATTTATTGTAACAATAAAGATTTATTGAGTGAATACTTTCCCAATCTTTGATTTCGGGTATGCCGTTTGCCATATTGGATAAATATTTTTATATTTAATAGTATGAGCGTTTTGGCTATGGAGCTGTCTTACATTTAGACTGGTGCTGGATGCACTAAAGTTATGTAGAGGCCTGATCAGTTGTTTGAGAAGGCACTGGAGCTGGCAGTAGTGCCTCAGCCTACTCTCAGCTCCCAAAGACAGTGCTGTACATTGTACAATGGCTGTGCTTGGTGTTGCAGGTCAGCCCCATTCACATCAATGGGGTTGAGCTGAGCCTAGGCCATATGACCAAAGAACATGACATCACATGACCTAGTCAAAGCTACAAAAAGTCTGCGGTGCTACTGTGAACATGGGTTCCTTCTTAAACAGCTAATCGGCAAGATCCTAGGTGTCAGACCCCCACCAATCAAATACTGATGGATCCAGAGGATAGGTCATCCAGGTCATCAGTTAAAATATGTTGAAAGACCCCTTTATTGTATATAACGGTATTCACAAAGTAATCTGACAATATATAACAGCATAGATGCAGACGGATTTAGGTTATATATATATATGAAGAGGCTACATATAATGCTAAGGTCTGTCGTGATCTCGTTAGAAAGTCCCATGATGATTCCGCAGTTTTCCTGGTAGCAATCTTAAAGGATTGTACTGAAGTTCTAGAAGTGAGAATTTAAATAGCATGAGAGTAGGAGGGATTTCTAAAAGTAACCCAGGCTTATGCTTCCCTTTTATAATAAAATACATCTGTCACTGTTATTATTACAATGCTCATAAAATCACTTACATGAAGTGGGAGGAAAAATGAGCCCAAATGCAAAGAAATAAGAATTCTGGAGCATATTTTCTTGTAACTGTGTTGTATCATTCCTCTTTTATTCCTCCTAAACATTATGAACAAATTGCCGACTAGTTTTTACCATTTACCTTATAAAGGGACGTGTCCTTACACTGTCTGACGCTGCCAATCAGTGCTAAAATTGTCAGACTGTGTATAGGAACACCCTTTTGACAACGAATCCAGTCCTTAAAGGGGTTTTACGGTAGTTAATTACTGATGACCTATCCCCATGATAGGTCATCAGTATCTGATTGGTGGGAGTCCGACACCCGGGACCTCCGCCGATCAGCTGTTTGTGAAGGTACCGGCACTCTTGTGATCACCGAGGCCGCCTCTCATCTCACCAAGCACAGCGCCATACATTGTACAGTGGCTTTGCTTGGTATCGCTCCCTTTAATTTATTCATACATTTTTATGGGGAACAACATAAAGCCACAACACGATTGTTTCATGGGAATAAAAGTAGACACTGAAATAGGTATTGGGAAATCCTGAAAACATCAGTTGGAGTTGTAAAGAATAAAATCTATATCATGGGTTAGGGTAGGTCACGTAGGTCAAATTCAAAATTCACAAAAGTACACATATGTAGGTCAAAATTTACAAAAATACTTGGGTAACCAAAGAGCACAGGTATAGCTGGTGGGGGTGTGGATGGGGGCAGCGACTGCAGGTCCACTTGCATGGTGGGACCCACCCAGGGTAGATTGTTTCAGATGAGTATCACTCTCAAGTATATCAGTGTCTGATGTAGTTGAAACTGATACAGTTGAAGCTTGTGGTAGTGCAGAGAACCAAAGGCTCCCTGCCTTACTCGGCCACACACAGTCAGCATCCTGGCACAGGTAGAGCAAGGTGTCACCGCATCGCACCACCTTCTTGGAGATGCTAATTGTGCAGGGCAGAATATGTGACAGGTCTTCTTAATCATGACCTAGAGACGGCACATTTAAATTTAGCTTTACTAAAATTTTTAAAAATATCAATTTGCACATTTAAATAAAATATAAGAATGCAAGGAAGGAAAGCCAATGCACAAAAAAAAGATACCACATTAAATAACATGTCTCATAGAACAACAGTTTTAGTACTCCACTATGCTGTCCCATTAATGAAGTCCACAGCTCGTTCTGAGTGTCAGGTTTGTTAATATGGTTTACTGCATGACAAAGCCTAGAAAGAGGAGATGGTAATGCATTGTGACGATAGATTGTCCCTTATCCCCAAGGTGGAATAATTGGTTTGCTATAAATTTTGACACTGTTCTGAGAAAAAAAAAAAAAAAGAAATTATCTGACTATTACAATCAAAATTATACTGCCGCAGGGTTCAAATTAGTCTAACCATAAGATGTGATGCATAGAAAATGTGAGCATTATAGACTGCAATTACTATAGGCTGAGGACAATACATCCCGGCACTTTAATTGGATTTAAACATCATATTCTTGGCTGCTTTTTTGTAATACAATTGAAAGCAGAAGAAAAGAATTGTGAATATACTTGACTGCTTTCAAATGCTGATATGTGGTTATGTAATATTAAAAATGAATCTAATGTATAATAATAACCTCAGACATGACGACATTCACTGCGCAGGCACTATTCGGTAAAGGGCAATAACTTAGTACTGAAGTCAGGTCACCACTGTGCTCACCCTATGGCACGGGGTCACCCTCAAACTCTTTCTCATGAACACGTGCCACTGTACTTTTATTTTTTACTTGGGGATGGCATGTTCATAGAATGTTTATCCTCTTCAGGTCCAAGCCAGTTCTGGCAACAACTGTTTAGATTTTTGCTCCTTGCCTTTAAACTTTTTTTTAATGGTCCATAAAATGTATTAGAAAACTGTGAAAAAAAAATATTTGCGGGATGAAACAGGAGAAAAATGTGATTCTGCCATTGTTTTTGGGGTTTACATTTTATGGCATGTGGTAAAAACGACATGAGGACCTTATTGAGCAAGTCAGTACAATTATGCCGATTTTATTATATTTTATTATTTAAAAAATAAAAGCTGCTTTTTCGCCATTTTCTGACACCCATAACTTTATTATTATTCCTTCGAAGGAGCTGTGTGACAGCTTGTTATTTGGCAGAATGAGCTGTAGTGTTTATTGGTACCATTTGGAATGAGTATCTAGCTTTTCAATCATTTTTATTCCATTTCTTTGTTGAGGTGAGATGACCGAAAAATTCTGGCATCGGGATTCTTTTTTTTTTTACAATGACCAATCACCCTGTGGGATAAATAAAGTTATATTTTAATAGTTTGGAAATTTTTGGACACAGCGATACAAATTATGTTTAGTTTTATTGTTTTTTATGTTTAGTATGATACATGGGGAATGGGGTGCCCCCAGAGGCTGAATGCCAAGTTGAGTACTGGACAGGATCTCTGCTTGATTGTTTAGAGAAGTGATGAGTTAGGTTTAGCCCTGGCTAGGACTAGAAAGGTCCACATGGAGCTGATGGGTTAGGAACCCATTTCCCAACAGAAGCCAATGGGGAAACAGGTTTCTGAGGCAGACTTGGCACTTTTTAAGGTTGTGATTACTACACTTGATTTACAGTATATGCTGTTGACCAAAAGCAGAACATGTCCTGCTGCTTGCAGCTGCTGATCGCATTGTCCATAGATCAGCTAGATATGGCATATGTTAAGCCTATTTTACCACATGTCACTACAGTATTTGAAGTTAATTACGTAGAATGCTAAAGAACCACCAAAAAAATCACAACAGTTTAAACAACAGTCCATACATGATCACGGACATAAAAAAATGTACCCTAAAAGCATAATTATCCATGCTTTCCATAACCACATCATGACCTCATCTCAACCGCGCCATGTGGTCTAACCCTAAGAGGCAGAAACTTCAGCTAGAGATATATTCATAAAAGTGCGTGAAAGGTCTAATTCACACAATGTTTGATCAGTGATTTTCATCAGTAATTGTGAGACAAAATCAGGTAAAGTTAAAAAACAGAACAGGTGTATACCGTTCCATGATACCTTAAGTCTGTGTAGACCCCATTCCTGGTTTTGGCTCACAATCATTAATGGAAATAACTGAGCAACACACTATTGTGTGAAAAGGGCCAGTCCAAAAACACTGTGGGGGAGATTTATTAAAACTGGTGTAAAGGTAAACTGGCTTAGTTGCCCACAGTAAAACTTAAAAGATCCAAAAGATCCATTAAAGGGGTTATTCCATGAGTATGCAACGAATAAGGCATCAAATTAAGCATTATTACAAAACTATTGTTGGGTTGGTCCACATTCTTCTGCATGCAGTAGCTTCCCTGCTCTCTTCCTCTTCTTAGTGCCGGCATACTAATCTCATAATGGGCCCCTGCTGTATCTGCTTCTCAGATGCTGGTGGATTAACACCTTAGATGCCACTGTCAATGGTGACTGCTGCATCTAAGGGATTTACAGAGGGATGGGGCTACCTCTTTAAACCCATCGGCTCCCCTCGATGCGACTGTGGAGAGCCGATGGATGCTATGGCAGCCTAAGGCCTTACAAAGATGCTGGAGCCTGCCAGCTTCAGAAGCCTATGAAGCCCTGCACCCAGGCTGGGTCTCATAGGCAACAGTGAGTGAAGTATTGACAGTTACAATGGATTATAATACACTATGTATAGTAATGCACTGTAGAAGCGATCAGACCCTCAAAAGCTGAAATCCTATATTGGGATTTAAAAATAAAAAGTAAAAAAAGTGCTTTAAGCCATCACTGAAAACTCTGTCAAACCTCTGTGAAAACTCTGATGCTGGCGGATTAATCCCTTCGATGCTGTGGTCAATGCTGAATCTAAAGAGTTTACAGAGTGAGGCCTACCCTCATGAAATAAAAAAGCGCCTCTTTCCCATCATTTACTATAAAAAAAAAAACATATATTAGGCATCACCACGTGCGTAGAAACTGACTGAAAAAATGAATAAATAAAAATGGTGTCAGAACAGCTTAATATCAGAAAAAAGTGTAATATCAAACGATCGAAAAGTACCATGTATCCCAAAATGGTACTAGTGAAAAGATCAAGTCATCCCGCAAAAAGCAAGCCCTCACAAAAGATCATCTCCAGAAAATTAGTTTCAGAAATGCTTTAATTGTGTAAAACTAAAAATGATAAATAAAAGCCTGCTCTATAAAAAAAATCACGTGATCTATCCCAAGTGAACACCATAAAATACATTTAAAAAAATCCAAGTCCCATACTTTAAGATGGTACCAATGAAAACTTCACTTCCTTATGCAAAAAATGTAGTGCTCGGATCCCCTCGCTCGCATGGCCGCAGGCAACCGGATCCGTCCTCACCTGACTGTAAGTCAATGGGGGCGGATCCGTTTGGTATGACACACGAGTGTGTCATACAAAACAGATCCGTCCTCCTCACCTGACTTGCAGTCGGGTGAGGAGGACGGATCCGGATGGCTGCGCCCATGCGAGCGCAGGGGATCCGAGCACTACAGTGCTCGTTACGAGCATGTTCGCTCAACTCTAGTCTGGATCCATCTGTGCCAGCTACAAAGATGGTGCCCAATTTGCAGTCCTCAATTTGCAGTCCCCAATGCACGGAACAATCAGCAAACATTTGTGTGAATAAGCCCTTACAAACAGAAAAGGATATTACATTAGTTTCTAGAGGAAAAAAAAAGAGACACATACAATAAGGAGACAAAAATCATAGGACTAGAATTGTAAATATTTGACTGAATTCAACTTAAGTGAAAATAGGCAACAATGAAAGTATTTTCTATCTGGAGAACTCAGGGTTAAACTTAGAACTAGACACGAAAACATATTAAAAACATAAGTGAAGCTAATTCCCAGGACCTGTGTTTTTGTTGGGTTAGCAGTTTGTTCCCATAAGAACACGCTGTATGCGTCAGTCCCTTCCTATGGATGTGACAATGCACATAAACAATGTTTCCCCTCAGCTTTGGTCCCTGAGATTGAGGACTCAGGTATAGTCTGTGCTTAAACTATAGACAGCGTTCATGCAAAAGTGAACCTTCCCTTTAATTGAAACCTATATAGTCTCTAAAACTGTAAAAACAAGAAATGTATCCTACGTTTTATTTTTATCATAGAACTTTCCGATAATTTATAAGAAAAATGTAGTATTAGCTTTCTGAAGGGTAGAGTAATGATGCCTGAAATAAAATACCGCGGTGGTATAAAGCTGCAGTGGAGCGGTTGGCATTGAATTATTAGTTTATACTACAATACAACTCTTTTAATCAAGCACTTGTTGAAGGCACAGAACTTTGGAATATCAGAGGATTTGAAACAGAAGACTAGGTGAAAACAATAGCATTTTTTCAGGCTGGTTTTATTAAAAGAACCTTATAGTCCAAAATGAAGATTTGACTATGCATGGCAAATGTCTAGTGCCCTTCTCATGACAGATCTTGGTGCTGTTGGTGCCTTCTGGTTTCACTTTGCTTGATCACAAAATGGCCACCACAGTCTTGGCCTTCATTTCACAGGTTGCTATTCGGAAGTCTGAGATTCCCCCCACAGACTAGTAGTGATGACAATGGCACTGAATCCATTAGGTCTATCTTCCACTGCAGGTCTCCTCACAGGGATTCTGTCCACAGCTTGATCATCAAATACAGTTCAGCAGGAAAGAGGGCAGTGCAGGTGGGCTTCATCAAGTGGCATACCTCCATGATTATATCTGCATGTTTCTTGATCTTTCCCAACTCTTGTCCTCTTTCATCATACCTGTGCCAGTCAGCATGAGTACCCCAAAAATGTAATAAGTCTTCTGGCTATTTTTGGGTGTAGAGACATCTGTGCAGTTTGCACATATACAATGTAGAGACCACATGGAAATGAAACTCAAAGTGGTGACAGATCCTCTTTAAAAGGGGTTTCCAATTTTCATCAATATCCATTAGAATAAACATTTATGATATGTAATTTTACAATGCATTTCTTTTACCTACTATCTTCTGTTCTGGGCTGTGGCCCAATGTCCATGTCCATGCAGCTCATTCTTATTTCCTGTGATGTTATGTCCATGGGTGTGTTAAAGTATCAACAAAGGGAGGAGCTATAAACTAGTTAGGTGTTGTTAAGGGCACTACTGGAGAAGTGGCATGGGTTTGGTTGAATACAGCCATAGAGAGTGCTACACACAGAATGTAACCAAACCAGAGTAATTGGCTTACATGGTAAAAAAGGACTCAGGAGAGTCCAAATTGAATGGAGTCCAAATTGAAATTGAAGCATGGAGAAGATGTACATGAGCTAAGGAAATACATGAGCATATCGATTAAAAACTATAGTAATCCTGGAAAACTCCTTCAAGGAAAGAAGGTCCCAGCAAGGTAATACCACAATCTTTATAATTCGTAAAGAGAGTAGTGGAGCGCACAGTTCGGAGTACAAGTTACACACTAACAAAAAAAAACAAACAAAAAAAAAGCCAAAAAACCTGTAACAAAAACAAGGATTTTAACAAGGTCATGCTGCTTATTAGTCGTTCTCTACATAGAAATTTGGAAAGGGATGATATTGGATGCAGGAGCACCATTGTTGTTTTTTTTCGTAGAGAATTAGGTATATTGGCAACATTAAAAGGTTATTTCCTGTTAACAGATTAGCTTTACATATAAAAAGACACAAAGACCCAGATTTGTTATTGTGTCTATGCCTAGTATCTCTCTAAAAATTGGAGCAAATCGGTTCAATTTTTAAATATTTTGGCACAACAAGCGTTTCTATACTCTTTTCTATCCTTTCTTAAAAAGGGGGTGTGCTTAGTGGGAGGGGCAGAGCTTTGCAGGAAATTAGTGTGGCCTAAGAAACCACACTTTTGTGCCAAAAATGCACCATAATTCTGGTGTCAAATTTTGTCTGAAAGTAAGCAACTGATTGAAAGTTGGTATGGAGCTAGAAAAAAGTGTCTATCCCTGCACTAGACTTATCATCCAGCCTGAGCCCCTGTGATAAATCTGAGCAGTGGTTTTCTAAATAGATAGACATACTGTATACACTGTAACATACACCTTTTTTTGTTATCTTATTCCAACCAATGGAAGTCCACATTAAAGTTAAAGGGAATGTGTCATAAAAAAATCGTCTATTGTTTAAATTACGTTGATATGTTAAACATAATTTGAAAGAATTTTTGATTGTTATTTTTAATTTCCCATGTCAATATTTATATTTAAACAAAAAAACAGAAAATCCTTTCATTTTCACTCTGACAACTAAGTCTAATAATAGGTGCTACTTCTTGGTCTGTACAGATCACTTTACTGCAGTTACCTGCTTATCTGTATTTCTAATCCTGCCTGTAATGATATCACCTCTGTGTATAGATAAGACAGGATCCACCATTCACAATAGGTGATATCACAGCTTATCTACTCCTTCCTGACCTCTTCACATGTCACAGAGCATGCCTAGAGAACTTTCCCATAGAAGTCAATGAAGTCCCCTCCTGACCATTGTGTCTATGGCCCATGTGGCTGCCATAAAGCAATTTTCTTAATGCTTTCTAAATGCTGTTAAGAACAGCTCAGGCAAGATGGCCGCCTCATAATCATGTTTTGTGTCGCCATCTGGTTTTAACTGGTAGATTTTTGGTGATGCATTTCCTTTAAATTCCATCAATTTTTTGATGCTTGTACAAAAATCCAGAGCATTTGATAATCTGGCATTATAACTGGTTTAAAAAAAAAGAACTGTCTGTGAGTCCAGATACAGATGTAGCATTGGTTAACATGACTTAAGGGGAGATAACACTTTTAGTTATCCCACCAAAAGGGGGGTTCCCTGTATTGATTAACACTGTAGACTTAGTTATCACGTCTGGTTAACGGGTTTAGCAAGTCATTATTAACAGTGCTACATCTGTATATAGAAGAAATTAATACTACCCCAGGAAAATGTAAAGGAAAAGGAATAGCTTCAGGGCAAAATAATTCTATACATTCCGTAGCACTCTTTACCATAATCATAAATGGAGATTATTTTCTTGTTTAAAATGTAGTTAAAAGATATGATGAGAACTTGTGCGTAGCATAGAAATGTCTGTGCATATTACAAAAATAATGAATCAATTAATAAAGAGAAGGAAAGCTGCACTCTTGCCCCGAAGAAACACTGTGTCTTGCACTGCTGGCTCATGCAGATGTTATTCCTTCATGGAGAAGGATGTCAGGGAGGTAATAAGCTTTTGCCATCTGTAAGGTTTTGTCATCCACCATGCACAGAACACCTTATTCAGCGGTAATACTTCGCTTTAATAGCTTGAACCCATTAAAGAGCGATGATGGTGCATAGCGACACAGTTTGCTGCCTTGAGAAAGTCTGCTAAACCCCAAGAAGTCATCTCCTATTTCAAACCTTACAATTAAGACTTAAGCTGAATCACATAAATATATTTTAAAGGCAAAAAAAACACACATAAAAGTAGTAAGAAATCTATTGGTATTATTCTCGGAGCAGTAAAGGTTCATTGAAACCCCAAAAGAACTCATGAGACAGATCTCCAAAGATACCTGAATGCCTCATATAGAGAAAATGATATGTATTTTACACTGAAGAGGCACTAGAAGAGGAGGTAGACAATGAGCAAAAAGGCTCAACTAGCTGTAATAACTAGTGAAACAAACAAGTAACATCATTTCTCAGTAGCTAAAACAAGACTGGTAACTAGACAGCTAGCAGAGCTAAATATACCATTTAAAGCACCATGTGGGCGCTAGAAGAACTCTTTGAGGAAAGGTGATTGAGTTGAATTACCCGATTGTAAATTATTTACAGGCACCCGTCAGTGTTTAGGTCAGTGATTTCCATCAGTGATTGTGACCCAAAACCAGGTGCAGGTCTAAAAACAGAACAGGTGCAGATCTTTCCCTCATACCTTACATTTGTTTAGGCTTCACTATTGGTTTTACTGCAATTCCATCACTGGATCTCAAACATCTTCAGTTTTTTAAAACATTGCTAAAGGTTTCACACTTTTCACATTCACCAAAGGCAAACAAAATTGCATTTTGGGGTCTATATGACCCCTTCCTCGGGTAAAAGTGTGACCTTTGGATATAATGGGCCAGATTTACTCATTGTAAAGATGATGTAAGCTTAGACCCAAGAATCATCAGACCCTAAAATGATTTCAGACCTCCAGACAAATCGCTTATATTCATAAGCCATTCTCAAGTCACATACTTAATCACTGATGGAAATCACTGAGCAAATAACTGACGTGTGAACTCAGCCTTAGGCCCCATTCACACGACCGTAGGTATTCCGTGATCCGTATAAAAACGGAACGGAAGACATACGGAAAGTCTTCCGTAGTGTTCTGCAATTTTGCGGACCCATTGACTTTAATGGGGCTACGGACGTGATTTTGCGGCCAAGTATAGGACATGTTTTATTATTTTTGCGGAAGATCTTCCGTGAGATAAGGGATGCGGAATGTACACGGTGTGCATTCCACATTTTTTTCTCCTATGGAAAAATGAATGGGTCCGTATGGTTCCGCATCTTATGTGCAAAAATGCGGATAAGATGCGGAAATGTACATACGGTTGTGTGAATGGGGCCTTACTGGTCACTCAACCTTCAGTGAAATACTGGAAGAGAGATTAGCAAAGGATGTAGGCCTCATGCACACAGCTGTATGTATTTTGCGGTCCACATATTGCGAATCCGCAAAATACGCATACCATTTGTGTTGCATCCGAATTTTTTCGCACCCTCTGACTACAATGGGTCCGTGGTCCGCATGTTGCACAAATGGACACACAAATGCAGAAAGCATATGGATCATCAAAATTAGGTCTGCAAAAAATGCGGACGGTACACGGAACACAAAACAGATACGATCATGTCCATGAGGCCTAAGTAGTAACATGGTTTAGTAACATTTTTTTACTTCTTTTCCATAAATAATAAAACAGTAAGTGATTTTCATGATTTTTTGATATATCTGTTCAATATAGCAGCAATATGATAGCCTGTGTGTGAAGAACTGGTCTAATGTGTTAAAATCCATTAAAACAATAGTAACCTCTACTAAAGGAATGCAACAGATGATCTGTGAAAACCTCAAACAAAATTCTGCAGCAAAGATGTCAGTGTGAAATCCTTGAGTCTGGGATTTGGTGGACTAGAATTGCTAGATTCTACATATCTGATATCAGTCATGGTCCATAAATAAACTGGGATTGGGGAAGATAAACTAAGATTGGCATTAGAAATTTCAGTCTTGATATAAGGTCCGTTGGCGCAGAATGTGCCACGTTCATTAAGAGGCACAGGCCTCCTAATACATTTGGCACATCTACAGGCAGTCTGTGCGCCAGAACATTAAATCTATGCCATCAATAAGCTGGTGTAGATTGGAACTATCATTTACACCATGTTCTCTTCTGCTAAACCCCACTTACTTTTCTTAGCACTTTGGAAAAGTGGTGAGAGAAGTGAACAGTTACATATTATAGCACACATATTGAGTATGCCATAATTTACAACTTTTTTGGCCAAAATAGTGACATAAAACATTTGTTAGACATTCCTCATTCTCTTTTCTTATGCTAATAAGTAGAGCACTATACTTTTTATGCAGTTGGCTAGTACAATGAGTTGTCTATTTCTAGAATTACTCCAACATGACCTCTTTCTATTGCCTATTCTTTATTTCATAGTGAAGCCAAGGACGATAGATCCGCTTCGATGTGAGTTATGTGCACACTGCAAACAATTACAATTAGACAGGTTTCTCTGCTGTTTCCTATTTTTTCTTCTTTTCTATATACCTGGTGTTTAAAAAGAATGACAAAAAGCCTCCAACTTCAAATTTCTCACAATTTTGTTGACAAAATTTCTTTGCAGGATACATAAAAATAGACCAGTAAATGTCGTATGGAGACCAGTTGTGGAGTTTGGAGCTTTGTGTTGTAAGCTCCAAAATGGCCAGCTTTTTACAGCTAATGGTAGAGAAGATAAGTCCTGAAACATCCTACTTAAACATACTTCATCATGTACCCTTCAGGTACTTCCAGATCTTCTTTCCACCTCTTCCATAATTTACCATTTTCACATTGTGTTGCAGTCAAAAAAGTTGGAAATGGTCAGTTTGTGTTCAGAAAAGACTAAAGTGACTCTATTGTCATTTTACCCACATAATAGCTAAATTGTAGAAGAAGAAAAATGCTGCTATTTCTGCGTTTTGTATAACTGTGATACTAGAGACAGCTTCACACTGAGAGCTGAACAAAGACAGAGAAGATAAGACACATTACATGAAGACACATTAATCAGTAGGGTTCTGGTTGGCTGAGTGAGATGTCTTTGAGGCAGCTCTTGAAGGTACTGGTTTCTAAATTTTGACAGTTTTCTTCCTTCTGGTGGAGATCGAATTTGCATACTTTTTCCCCAGGATTATTGCCTCCCTATACCAGCTGCAGCTGGATCCCTGCAAGCAGAGCGGATTGGCCATAGTTACAGGGAAAATTCCCGGTGGGCCGATGCCCAGGGAGCTGCCTGGGCTCTCCTCAAAGCCAGCCACTGGACGTTTTTGGGGCTGTATTTTGTACTGTTGGCAGTATTTTGTGATGCACTGTGGTATTTGTCTCTGTTAGGGTGGTATAATGTGCCACAATATGGTATTGTTGGCCCTGCCTTCCATCAATTTGGACCCGACTACAAAACGGGGCCACTTTTAGTATTTTTTCCAGGGCCACATTAAGTTCCCAGTCCGCCCGAGTACCTTCCAAGTGCTGTATCAAAGATATCTCACACCACCAACCAACCAGAATGGTGCTGTCTACAGATGGGTGTCTGAGATCCCTAGTCTTGTTTCAAGACTCTGTAATGTATCAGATATTGACTTAGCAAGTAAGATACCTGCTGGAGGAACAGATTGTTAGACTCAACAACGTATCAACAACGAACCAGTATCTTTTAAGGGTGTCAGCAAATGTGTGTTGGACTCTACTCCTTAAAGGACATCTGTCAGAAGAGTCATACCGGAAGGCATCTGTGTTGGTCCCTTATTTCCCCTTGTTTTCTTGTGTTATATGTGTGAAATACTTGAACCCAGCTTAAAAATATCAATCAGTTACTGAGCATTATAAATGTCATGAGGTGTCCATTATAGAACATCAGAAATCACATACATAACAGATAGATAAATGGTCATAATCTGTGTCCTCAGACAAATGTGACTTTGATAATTTCTTATGACAGGCTGGGATGTTCTAAAATGAACACTGTAGCTAATCAATGTCCCGTGAACCGCACTGCAGTGTCACATGTCCCATCAAGTGACAACAGATGCTAAAAAATAGTAAAATGCCTTCATTTATTCATGGAGGCAAGAATGCATGAAATCTAAGATTCAGTTGGAAATAACTTTAGAGAAATCTTTATACCAGCATTTTCAGCTAAAGTAAAGACCACTTTGCATGGTATGAGTATTTAGACCAATTATGCTTGTTCCCAATTATTGGCACGTGCTAAGGTCCTGCCAATCATGTGCTCGTTCATCAGCTGAAAACATAATTGACGTGGCACCCAAATCATTGTTTCAGAGAAGCAAAAGATCCTGTATAAAGAGGGGTTTGCTGCTCAAAAACAATGAATCTGCATGGTGATCACTTTTCACTATACAGAGAAGATGATTGCTGCATGTAAATACAGCTCTCACCTCTTCGGAAAGCAAGCAGTTATCATGAATGAATGGTCTGTTCCCAATAATTGCCTGCTCAGTTGGTTTGTGTAAAGGGGCCTTCAAGGGTTTTTCGAGGGTTATTCTGATCAGTGGAGGTCTGATACCCAGGACCCCCAGGATTGTGCGGCATCTCGGATAACCTCTTTAAGGAAATCAGTATGATGCTCAAATAGAGTATTAATTGTAGGCCAAGATATTAGGGCCAGATTAAGCTCTGTGGAGGCCTAGAGCAATATCTTTGTGGAAGCTCCTCTTTCACGGATTTTGAATCAGAGACATTATGTTGCTGTAATACTGCCAAAATACCTAAACAATAGTACCTAAACAATGCCACTATACAGTGCAGTTCCAAATGACAGTACCATACATGCCCAAAATATAGTGACATATATATTCCATACAATGCCCAAATTATACTGTTACATAGAATTTTCAATGAGCTACAACTTTTGGAGAGGGTTATATGTTGTAGGTATAGGACAACAAAGGTTTTGGACCAATTTCCCATTATATCCACATTGCCAGCATAGAACTAATCATTTACTCCTTTATAGGGGTCTTCCGAGATTTTGATACTGATGACCTATATCATCAGTGCCTGATCGGCTGTTTGAGAAGGTAGTGGCACTCACAGTAGCATTGCGGCCCTCTCAGCTTTTTTTAGGCCAGTGATGATATGTTCATCAGTCACAAGTCCTGGGTGCAGCTCAGCCCCACAGAAGTGAATAGGCTGAGCTGTGATACCAAGCACAGCCACTATGCTATGTATGGCGATGTGCTTGGTAAGCATGGAGAAGGCCGCGGCACTCACAGAAGTGCCAATGTCTTCTCAGACAGTTGATCAGCTGAGGTCCTGGGTGTTGGACCCCCACCAATTAGATACTGATGGCCTATCCAGAGGATAGGTCATTAGTATTAAAGTCCCTGAAAACCATTTTAAAGAGGACCTGTCACCTCTCCTGACATGCCTGTTTTAATAGCTTCATGCATTCCCCATGTAATAACAAGTCTGGAACATCTATTCTTATGGCTATGTTGTGCCATTCCTTTATTATTTGCACTAGAAGTTATGAATGAATTGCTATTTGTCTTCAATAAAGAAACAGAGGGGAGGTGACCAGTTGGGGGTGTGGCACATCATAGAGCCATAAGAATAGATGCTTCAGAATTGTTATTACATGGGGAATGCATAAAGCTATTAAAACTGGCATGTCAGGAGTGGTGAAAGGTCCTCTTTAAGTCCTATCAATTATTATCCATGCCAGTTTGAAACATGTAGGCACTCTCCATTGAATATGTCTTAATTTCCAGTTTCACATGATAAACATTGAATTTGAAATCCCACAAGGTAGTGCAGGATTTTGATTTGTTCTTCATTATTGCATCCAGACTAATATTTGCCATGTACCCTTGGAGGACTGTGGTTGGAATATATCTTAAGATTCTTGGCATACATTAGCAATAGGATAGATTATACGGAAGAGCACACTTACTTTTAACATGTAATGTCATATGATGCCACCTTTTCTACAAGTCACTTTGTCAAATTTCTGCCCTGCTATATATGCCTGAATCAACTGTGCTATTATTATGAAGTGGAAATGTCTAGGAGCAAAAACATCTCAGCCATGAAATGGATTAATAACTCAAGCCTGAAGAGTTCTGAAGAGCATAGTTCAAAAAAATATGCTGTATGTGGCCATAACTCTTACTACAAAGTTCCAAACAGTGTGGAAGAACAATCAGCACAAGAGCCATTCAATGGGTTGTCACATACAATGATGAGATCACTTTGCAATATGCTAAGTTTTAGCTCTAAGTCAACGTCTCACTGGAGATATGGAAATGTTTTCACTCGACTGACAGATATGACCTCCAGATATAGCTGGAAGAAACCTTCTTGCTCTCTTATAATAATGTCAATTGCAAAAGGTTGGTGAAGAAGGTTGGTGGGATGGTATCTAAAACAATTCATTGGAAGTGTGGAAAATATTTGGTAGACTGATCATTGTCTGATTGCATGGCAGTTGAAGCTGGGTTTGGCTGATGCCAGGAAAAGGATTCCTGCTCACAAGCAGTGCCAAGAGTAAAAGTTTGGATGGAAAACCTAAGTCCCAGTGAAGAGAAATCATAATAATACAGTGTATAATGTTGAGTGTTTGTGCGGCTTTTTATTTAGTGTTGTAGTATATAAAACTTCTCTCTGTAACATGAATGGGACAGCTGGGTAACTCAGACAGTAATACGGTCCTGGTAATGTCTCTGGAATTAACAGCAAAGCACACAAGTACAATAAATGGCTGTATTCAAAGCACACAGCAAACAGCACAGAGCAGTCCCTACAGCTCAGATCCATAGGACTCTCTCTCATGGCACAATTAAGTCATCGCGTGGAGTTGTAGCCATTTATCAGGCGCTGTATGCAGCCTCAACGATTAGTCACTGTGACACACTGATTTACTACAAGACCCTGCACATTCAGCCTGTGCTACCTTTTAATATGAAGAAAAATAGAATATTTTCAAGACGAAATCCATCCTCAAAAAAAAAAAAATCAAACAATATTTAAGCATGCTGAGACTGCTCCATAATTTTGCAATGAAATTGTCACTAAGCAGTTTAGAAAGCAGAATGATTTACGTAACTCTATTTTCTTCTTTACGCAAAGACACAAACTTCTTTTAAACTCTGCTTTTTGTTAAACACTAACTACCTTATTTGAAAAAACAAAACAAAAAAAATGAAATTGATGGAGGTTATTAGACCTAACACTTAATGTTGTGTTGAAAATAGGCATGCTAAAGTTGGTCCTATTTCTCCCTTTCTGCACTTAAAAGAGGCTGAGAGGAAAAATAAGTACAGAATCATAACATAGAACATAAAAGAGAATGGTAGGGAATTTCAAGAAGAAGGGATTTCAAGAAGATTGATAACCCACAATTACAGCCTATAACATATATTGACAGATGATCGCAACAATATCCAACCCAGACCCAAACAAATGGCCATCACTCCATCATGGCCTCCATTTTCATCAAAGGAGTTCAGAACACTAAAAGCAATCTGAATTCAATTTTCAAGACTCATTTGCATTCAACCACTTATGCACCTCTTCTCAGAGTGGGGGTGCCCGCCTCCTTTACCAGCAAGGTCCCTTATCTGCTGATATGATTGCATCTGTAGTAGTTATGCCCATACACAAAGAGTTCATGAAGAGGAGTCCTGGGGAGTTGTTTGAAGAGGTTTTCACAATAAAGAGTTGTGCTCCCCAGGCAAGGCAGACCACCAAACTCCAAGGCAACTCCAACCACCAAGTAGATCCAGAGTTTGTAGTTAAAAAAACACAATCTTGCTTAAGATTCCATTAAGGTTACAGTAAGCAGTGGTCTATATTACTCCAACACACTTCTAACCTTGTGGGTTCTCGTTCACCAGGTTTGCAGGATTTGAAACACCCAAATGTAATATGAATTGAACTTTAGGATCTACTGTCCAGCACAGAGGCTTTGCTCTAACTATGTGGGATTGATTCAGGGAGCATGTACTTATTAAAGCAGACCAACAGCGACCAAAAAGTTCCCACGGGTCACAGGTGGGCAATAGAATAGCAAAAAATTGGAAAGACTGCCAATATCAGCTATCTAAACTCCAGCAAGAAAAAGGTCTATTCATAATGGAGTTTAGGTTCAGTTCTTTTAAAAGTCCATTCCACTGAGGGGCAAAATAGCATAGTCTGCTGAACTACTCCACCCAGTAACAAAAAAAATAGGTATCCGCTAATCAATGGAAGGCATGACACAAGTGTAAACAGTGCCTACTACCTGAACTATCAGGTTTTCAGTGGCACCAGAACCCATTATCAATGACACATTTATCTTTTTACTATATATATATTAGCTTCGGATGCTTATGGATCTTTCACATATAACTCTACTTTTTACACCACTAATGTGGTATTTTTTCATAGATTTAGCCTTCAGCATGTTCGGTTTCCTTTAGACTTACTTTTGCACAATTGCTCAGACCTATTTCAAACAACAATACATCATTAGCAGGAAAGTTGGAATACACAGATGTGTTCACGCTCACCTTTTGTTTAAAATCTAACAGTACACTTTAAAAAATGTTGATATGTCATGGTGACATATCAAAGGTTCTGAGTGGCAGGGGTCAGAGTGCTGAGATCCCTGCTGATCCCTAAAATGAGGAGTTAGAAGCCCTCACATAGAGTTCTTCTGTCTCTTCTCACTGCTGTGGACAGACTAGAGATGGGCTCACAGATTTTCAACATCTTCAGCAGTGAGAACCACAATTCAAACCTTAAACACTGAGGGGGCTGCAACTATACCAGACACATCTTGTGAAAGAACACCTTGTAATTATTGTTTTTATCTCAGGACATGTTGAGCCAAAAAGGAAAGGTGAAGAAGGACATATCTGTACTGTCAGCTCTAGCACTCCAGGAATGAGAAAACAGATGAACAGTAGGCGGATCAATTCCTATACTGATTCCGATACTAATTTTGATACTGTTTAGTGAAAATGCAATCACTAGCGTGAATAAGCCCTAATGAGACACAATTGGGGTCATTTATCAAACTGGTGTAAAGTAGAACTGGCTTAGTAACCTATAGCAACCAATCATATTCTGCTTTTAATTTTTAACAGCTCCTTTGGAAAATGAAAGGTGAAATCTGATTGGTTGCTATGGGCAACTAAGCCAGTTCTACTCGGTTTTCCTTTCTTGAACAAGAAACACAGTACATTTCTTGTACATTTGTAATTATAATTACAAAGCAGATTCATTGGAATTGCTACCTTATTTGATGTGTACCACTGCCAAACCATACAGAGTCATAATGTCAGCCATGTTAATGTTATTACTGGAAACACATATAGCAGTCCAGAATTTACCATGAATAGCATCATGCATGATGATACAGGAAACCATGGGTTACATCAATCAATCTGACAATTATTTATGCAGTTTGTCCAGTTCCTTATATATACCCCCATATTTCCTTTGGCTGACAAATGAATCAACCAGCAAGGCTACAAATACACAGTGGCTAATTTAGCGCAAACGATTCAGACAAGTAATGCTCATTTATTCCATCATGTGCTCCTATTTGTCTGCCAAGTCTATTTCAACTAACGCTGAAATACCGCTCTGCTCTTTATGACTATCCTTCTCATTCACTTCAGCGTTTCAATCAAAAAAGGTCTAGCACATTTCTAGCTTTACAAAAAGTGAGAAAATATGCCTGAATTCAAGAATGGCACTAACATATTTGGTGAAAGATTATTATTAAATTTGCAAATAGAACAACGGTGGAAAATTAGATACACCAGTAGGACATTTTCTGTAGTCACAATTTCTATTCATACAGCAGCAGATGACATTATAGTATATGTTTAGACCAGGTTCTACATTGATAGAAGCCCTCGCTCGTTTGTTAGTACTTTCACACACAATGACAGAGTTGTGAGCCGTGCACTGATGCACTTGGAAAGCCTTCTCTTCTGATCACATTCCCGGAGTGCAAGAGTGATTGACCTGACATGCACTCCTCATACCCAGTTACACTAATGTATAGACTTTTACTCATCATTGCCTGCCTAGTGACAGAATAATCCAAGGCAAGGAAAATAATAAGCAGAAGAACCACCTTTCACAAACCGGATCATTTCCTTTTTTTCCCCTAATTACCCTCCATTTAAATTAACATCTTAAAAGTAAAAAAGGAAGCCTGATAATTACAGATAGAAAGGGTTACTAGGTAGGATAATAAGGTCAGCAGACATAATGATGCAGTTTTTAAATATAAAACCAGGAATGGATTTTAAAAAAAGTTAAAAAAAGAAAGAAATGAACGCTTTCCTATCTCATTCCCCTCACTAGTACATGTGAAAGTACCCCATAAACTCCTCTAAAGCTCTGATACTTGACTACAAGGTTCCTCTTCTATAAAGTTCCACTTCATAAAAAAAGGACCTTCATCACATAACAGCTACATATTTTCTATGTAGTTTGTCATTACCACTATGAAGACTAGAATCAGCTTGATGACAAAGTATAACAGCAAGACTTCTTGTAGCTTTAAATAAATATTTTATTACTTTTTAGATTACTTGTCTATGACAACCTATAATTTCTTGCATTTGGACCACTAAAAGAATGGAGTGATTCAAACTTAGAACATGCTTAGGGGGAACACATAACCTTTGAAGAACTTTGAAGAAACCCAGAGCCACCAGATCAGGTCACACAGTCATGAGTTGTCCATTATATCTATGGTCAATATAGTTACCACTCACCCTTCTCTCCTTTCCTTTTCTCTTATGCTTCTTTCTCTGATCTCTAAACCTGAGGTGTGGCTCTATCTTAGAAATTTGATATAATTCTGTCTTTTTCCTTTGTTTCTTTTTTGTCTATGTTGAGAACAAGGTGGTAGCCACTTTTCAAGCAGTTTATTGTCAAAAATGTACATATTAAATGAGCAACAATCATATACCCATGGTTTAAGACATCCACCTTGCACTGAGGTAAATCAGAGATTGCATTTGCAGACATAGCAGACGTTAACTTGACACTTAACTCATTAAAAACACTACTGCGACATATTTTAACTTGACATTTTCAATGACTTTTGCTATGCTAAGTTTCAAGTTGAAGTTCATTGCCACTATTTATGAAACATTTTACGTTGATGTTTGCTGCATCTGTACCTCATTCATTGGTGTGCATTATATTGTTACACTTGAAAACATACGTAAAATAGATTATGCAAAAAATATATTCTGGACCATTAAACTAAGGTCTAAAGAGCAGTCTGAACAAATTAGATTGCCAAGAACCGTTTGCATATATCAGAGATAAACTGCTAACCAGCCAAGCTAGTGTATATTTTCAAGACATTGTCAAAACTGCTTCTGTCACCAGTAGCCTTAACTCATCTGGCAAGATTGTATCATGGGGACGAGACCATATATACCATATTTAATAGCAAAGAGATATATATGATTGTAAATCTAAGCATCAATCATTTTCTATATATGTATAACAAGGTATAACAATATTCACTGTCAAATCATCTACAACTAAGAACAAACGCTTACTACAAAAGCAGTAAAAAACTAAAACATGGTATCCTCTTGCCCAGAAGAAAGTTTTCATTCAGAGCATTACACATTGCAAGGCAAGAGTTCATTGACATATTCATGCATATTTAATTCTCAACAACAGCCAAAAATGTTATGAAAAATGCAAAAAAAAAAAAAGAAATCTTATAGTCAAATTAACTCAAAAACACAATAAATGAATAATATGAGAAGGAACCAGACTGAGTGTCCAAGGTCTAAACAGTGCAAACAATGTGCCACAGAAGATCACATCAGCAATGACATACTCCTAGAAGATAAGCCAAACTTATAAATGGGTAGACAAAGCTTTCCAGACTGCCAGCCAAAGATGCATGTAAATATAAGGCAGGTTTTCAGAGGGGTGAGTACTTACTTAATGATTTGCTAACATTGATAAAACAGGTTACCAGATTGCCGTGAAGAGGCCCATTTGTACAAGCCATATTTCCTGTAAGGTTATTTGCAGTGTTTAATTTAATCCATCTGTTCCTGTTCTCAGAATGGAGCAAAGCATAAGATGTGCTCCATTGAGCTTTAAATACGAGTGCAGTTAACCTCTCTCCTTCTAAGCCCAAGGATAAGCTCAAGAAAAGCATCCTCAGTCAACAGCAAAAATAAGGGCTTGGTTCATAAAAAATGAATGTAGAGTATACATTTTTAAAGAGCTGGTGCTCGGTCTCTGTGGCCTTTGAGCATAGACCAAAACAAGATTTGCCAGGCTTGAAAACATCCACTTATCACTTTAAAGTGTAATTAGGGAGCTCAGCAAATAGAAAATGGCACATCTAGTCCACTTACCCTGTCCATTTCTAGCTTTAATGTCATTCTAGAGAGCTCTGAAGTGGAGGGAGACAGGCAAAAAGTGAGAAATGAATAAAGTGCCAGTGGGATACTCACAGTTTCTTGAGACTTATCCTTGACATCATACACCGTGAGCTTTATTTTAGTTTCTTCGTAGATGGGATACTCCGAGGGAAACGTCACACCAGTCAGAAACAGTGGATCTCTTGTTCCCTGTATAGCAGAAGCAGACAGACTGAGCTCAATGAGGTGGCAGCTGCTGGCAGCACAGAAAGCATCTGACAGACAAGCATGCAGACAAGAAGGCGAAGGAGAAAAAATAGGATATTAATTTCAAAGAACAATTTCTGTTCTCTCCCAAAGTCTGGAGTCAAACGCCTCTCCTGGTGTTATCGGCTGGGCATAGTGATGCTTTTGGGCGCCACCACAGTCTTATGATGCTCAGTATAGGAGTAAATGTCCCTCTGTCATCATTTATCAGAAGCGTTCTTAGTGTGTGGTAATAAACTGCTTATTTCCTATGCCAGCCTGTTGTTTTAAAGTGTTTCCTTAGGGCCAGCTGTCACAGGGCTTGGTGTCTCTTTTGAAAGGATGTGAGCTGTAATCTGTACGAACAGCCAGAAACTATTCTTATTAAGCCACACCAATGAAGGCAGCTGTAATGAGGGCAGCATTTGGGGATTACATCCAAACAGTCAAACATTCAGCTGACAATGATATCTATTTCCACAAACCCTGTTTGCTGTCAGGTTCATGTACAGATTTTGACTTTGTTCTTGACAGTTGCCTTTTATCCATTCACTTGATTTTATAACACCCAGTTGACCTAAATATCCAATGAGAACATCTGTTTTAAAATGCAGCTAATAATGTTCTTGCATCCGTCAGGACGTCTAATTCACCTGAACAGCAGTTGTATTTTTAGAAATGACAGGAAATGATTCAGAGAGTAGCCCAAACCGTGCTATACACAGAGTCCTAGGGATCAAACTAGGAGAAAATCTACCAAAGAACTAAAGGTGATCTTAAAAGTAAATGGACAGTAGGCAACATAAGTTCTTTATCATCATAAATAGTAAGGTCAGAAGCAGGGATCAGCAACCTTCCGCACTCCAGCTGCCATGCAACTACAACTCCCAGCATGTAAACATGCTTGGGTGTTCTTCTAACTCCCATAGAAGTGAATGAAGCATTCTGGGAGTTGTAGTTTCTGAACAGCTGGAGTGCCAGAGGTTGCTGATCCCTGGTCTAAAGACTAGATGGTGCAATAATTCTTGAATTCAAAAATGTAATTTTGAAAAAAAAAGTTGCTGTGCCATAGTGACGTCAGAAATTGTGAGCGGTGCGGGTCAAAGGTCTGAGACCCCACAATTCACTAACATGAAGCAGCAAAAGCACTCAGCTGAGTGTTGTGCCTCCTTATATCTGATCGGTGGGTGGAGTGAGTAGTGTTTGGGCTCATAGAAAGTCAAGGAGAGCCAAGCAAAAGGGTACAAGACTCTGCTGAGTGCTTTTCCTTCTTGTTTTAGCTATTAATGGGTGCCCATACTTACTAACGTTGTAGTTGGTAAATCAGGAAATGTAAGTCCCACCCCCAGGTATACCCTCAAAACCCTACAAGACTGCGCACTTATTGCCAGGGCTTACAGAAGCCCTATACATTTTTAGTCTGGGATGGCCTGAATTTGCCAAAGCTGTCTCGGAAAATTAGGGAAAGTCTCTTTTGGTATCTATGGGGGGGGGGGGGGGGGTATCAGCACCCACATTCTCCCCTGATAATCCTGAATGGCATATAAATAAACTGGTAGGTATCATGCACACTGCTGTATTGCAGAACATAAAGCCCATAGCTTGTTATTGACCAATACTGTAACCCCCTGCACCCTCTATGTCATGCTGAGAAAACAATAAACAATAGATGATCTTGGGAAGACCATCTACAATAAATACTACAGAGCCTCATTTGAGAGTCTTAACACAGAAATCCAAAGTGCAAAGCTCCCTGCGAAACAGTAATATACAAAATAACTGTGGAGCCCCAGATATGGGTCTAAAACACAGTGAAAGCCAGATAAGCCAGGAAAGGAAAACCAAGCAAAGGGGTGTCCCAATTTTTGAAATCACAAAATCCACCACATTAAGTGGCCCCCTATGTCAAGATCAAGCTCTTTTACAAGCCTTAAGGATGTGACAAGAAAAAAAAAAACCTAAGCCACAGACAGTTGTTTCGGGGGTTTTCACCTCATCAATGTGGGGATTCTGTTAACTGGGAGCAATGCCATGCCATGTCTTCCTGAGGCACACAAGAGTTTTTTTCATAGATTCATGTGGAATCTGTGAAAAACATGCTGTCATTCTTTATGGATGCCATATACACAGGATATGCCACGGGATGCCATAAATATGATACAGTAGGTGTAAGTTCCAGAGTTTGGACTAGCATCTATCTCTACATGGATCTTTAAACCCCCATTCTGCCTCTGTCTCCTGTATACAACCAGGGAGTGAAAGTATCAGTGTCTCCCTCCATTCAGTTTCAAGGAAGTCACGTAATGGAAGAAAACAGCCGAGCTGTTCTCCACCTGGGTGTGGTGGACAGTAGTGGCCTCGCCTGGTGGAGAGACATTAGGAACTCCCATTCTAGAGATAGTTGTGGGTCCAGAGATAAGACCCTTATCCATCAGATATTTATGGTATACCCTGTGGATATGTCATAAAAGTCTAATGTGGGAATATTTCTTTACATCCCTTCAGGATAAGAGAACTATGAATCTACATGTTAAAGGAAAGTCTTATGAGGACCAACTCAAAAAAGAATCTAGTCTAGAGAACAGCTGCTCCAGGTCCACCCCTCGGTGGTCAGCTGTTATAATCACAGTCCTGGCCATGAATTTCTAACAATAATGTAATGCGTATAAGGAACTTTCATCTATGTAATGTATTTAAAGCACAGTTATTTAAGAGCTCTCCATTATGGCTTCTATGGGGCTCTCATGAGGGAACCCTACACTAGTAAAGTGCCTTGAAAAAGTATTCATACCACTTGAACATATTTTTTCATGTTACACCCACGAACTCAAATGTATTTTATTAGAATTGTATGGGACAGACCAACACAAAGCAGCTAATATGTGTGAAGTGAAAAGAAAATAATACATGATTTTTAACATCTAATATATAAAGCTGAGTGTATGTGTGTGTGTGTGCATTAGCCAATAGGAGCCTGGTCACATGACCCTTATCAGCCAATAGAAGCTCACAGGCAGCCTCCACACACAACAGGCTTCCATGACAACCTAGCCAGTTCACTGCTGTAGGTCTGCTTTAACCACTTAATGACCAATGGTGTACTATGTACGTCATGATGTGGTGTTAGTTACCGCATCATGAGCTCCAAGTGTCACCACAAGTACACTTGCGGTGACACTTGCTTGCAAACTGGTGTCACGGACAGCAGAGCTGTCCGGACACCCGGCAGGGGACCAATCACAGTGGTCCCCGCCTTAGAACCCCTGCGATTGGTCAGTCAGATTTGACTGACCAATCGCAGAGTTCAGCAGCGCAGCCCCGATGTCCTTGAGGACATCGGGGCTGCACTGCTATGTTCTAATGCTTCAGGATGGCTGAGCGGGACCTGCCCTGCCCTCCCCGCCCGCCCACAGCATGTAAGTTACATCAACTCCCCCCCCTGCCTTCAATCCCCCCCCAATATTAGGATGACCGAGCGGTATTAGATTGTCAGCTGTAACATACAGCTGACAATCTAATGTAACGGCCGACATCGCTGCTGGCAGTGATGTCGGCCGTTTAACCCCTTCCATGCCGCGGTCTGTAGGGACCACGGCATGGAAGGGGTTAACAGGGAGGAAGCTCCCTCCCTCCCCCATCGGGCGCTGCGGTGCGCTGGCAGCGCACCGATGGTGTGGCCAGAAGAGAGGGAAGGAGCTTCCTCCCATCGGGACGCTGCTCTGCTGTGGCAGCGTCCCGATGGTGACCATGGCAACCGGACGCCATCCGGCTTGCCATGGTATATCAAGCCTGACCAGGCTCCTGCTAAAGGCAGGAGCCTGATCAGGCTTACTGTAAAGTAAAAATACACTGCAGTACACTATATAGTGTACTGCAGTGTATTATAGAGACATCAGATCCACTGGATCTTCAAGAACCAAGTGGGTCTGAGTCAAAAAAGTGAAAAAAAGTGTAAAAAAAAAAAAAGAAAAACGTAAAAAAAAAAATCATTTTTTTCCATATATGCACATTTATAACTGAGTAAAAATAAATAAAATAATAAAATACCCTAGACATGTTAGGTATCGCCGTGTCCATAACAACTTACTCTAAAAAAATCTCACATGGCCTAACCCCTCAGATGAATACAGTAAAAAAAAAAAAAAACTATGTAAAAAAAGCCATTTTTTGTCACCTTACATCACAAAAAGCATAATACCAAGCGATCAAAAAGGTGTATTTCTCCCAAAATAGTACCAATCTAACCGTCATCTCATCCCGCAAAAAATTAGCCCCTACCTGAGACAATCGCCCAAAAAATAAAAAAACTACAGCTCTCAGACTATGGAGACACTAAAACATTATTTTTTTTCTTAACATTATTTTTTTTCTTTCAAAAATGATATTATTGTGTAAACCTTAAATAAATAAAAAAAAGTACACATGTTGGGTATCGCCACGTCCGTAACAACCTGCTCTACAAAAATCTCACATGACCTAACCCCACAGATAAACACAGTAAAAAAAATAAAATAAAAACTATGTCAAAAAAGCAATTTTTTGTCACCTTACATCACAAAAAGCGTAATACCAAGCGATCAAAAAGGCAAATTGCTCCCAAAATAGAACCAATCTAACCGTCATCTCATCCCGCAAAAAATTAGCCCCTACCTGAGACAATCGCCCCAAAAATAAAAAAACTACAGCTCTCAGACTATGGAGACACTAAAACATTATTTTTTTTCTTTCAAAAATGATATTATTGTGTAAACCTTAAATAAATTTAAAAAAGTACACATGTTGGGTATCGCCACGTCCGTAAAACATCATGCTCTACAAAAATCTCACATGACCTAACCCCTCATGTGAACGCAGTAAAAATGAATAAATAAAAGCTGTGCCAAAATCCCCAATTTTTGGGTCACCTTGCCCCAAAAAGTGTACTAATGAATAATCAAAAAATAATATTTACCCAAAAATGGTACCAATAAAAATTTCAACTCTTCCTGCAAAAAATGAGCCCCTACACAAGACAATCGGAAGAAAAATAAAAAAGATATGGCATTCAGAAAATGGAGACACAAAAACATATTTTTTCTCAAAAATGCTTTATTATGTAAAACTAAAACAAACAAACAAAGAAAGTAGACATATTTGATATCATCGCGTCCGTAACAACCAGCTCTATAAAAATACCACATGATCTAACCTGTCAGATGAACATTATAAAAAACAAAAAAGAAATACAGTACCAAAACATCCATTCTTCGGTTACCTTGCCTCCCAAAAAAATAATATAGAGCGATTAAAAATCATATGTACCCCAAAATAGTACCAATAAATGTCATCTTATCCCGTAGTTTCCAAACTGGGGTCACTTTTTGATTGTTTGTACTATAGGGTGCATCTGGGGAGCTTCAAATGGGACATGGTGTCTAAAAACCAGTCCAGCAAAATCTGACTTCAAAAAACAATACGGCGCTCCTTTCCTTCTGTGCCCCGCCATGCGCCCATACAGCAGTTTACCACCACATGTGGGGAGTTTCTGTAAACCGCAGAATCAGGGTAATAAATATTTGAGTTTTGTTTGGCTGTTAACCTTAGATGTGTTAAAGAAAAAATGGACTAAAATGGTAAATCTGCCAAAAAAGTGAAATTTAGAAATTTCATCTCCATTTTCCTTTAATTCTTGTGGAATACCTAAAGGGTTAACAAAGCTTATAAAATCAGTGTTAAGTAACTTGAGGGGTGTAGTTTCCAAAATTGGATCATTTATGGGGGGTTCTACTATGTAAGCCCTACAAAGTGACTTCAGACCTGAACTGGTCCTTAAAAAGTGAATTTTGTAAATTTTCTTAAAAAATGTAAGAATTGCCTCTAAAATTCTAAGCCTTCTAACGTCCCAAAAAAATAAAATGACATTTACAAAATGCTGCAAACATAAAGTAGACATATGGGGAATGTTAAATAATAAACATTTTATGAGATAATCAATTTCAATTTTAAAAGCAGAGAAATTGAAATTTTGAAAATTGTGAATTTTTCAAAATTTTTTGTAAAGTTGGGATTTTTTCATAAATAAAGGTGACATATATTGACTCAAATTTATGACTGTCATGAAGTACAATGTGTCACGAGAAAACAATCTCAGAATGGCTTGGATAAGTAAAAGTGTTTCAAAGTTATCACTACATAGAGTGATACATGTCAGATTTTCAAAAATAAGTCTGGTCACGAAGGTGCAAAATGGCCCGGTCATTAAGGGGTTAAAGAGGCTTTGGATGAGTCTGTTAAAGAGGTATTCCGGTTACCATAAATATAACTTATGTTTTAGATTAATTCATCATCAATCATTACCTCATATAATGTAAATTTCACATATTTACTGTTCAGTAGTAATAAGAGATGTATCCTTCTACTGCTACCCACTCTGTTTACTCCTAAATTACTAAGGCATCAACCTGTCATTCAAAAGAAGGATTTAAAAGCCCTACCTCCAGGTCCAACTAAGTCACGCCCCTGACCCGGTCAGGCCACGCCCCCTCTCACTCTGCAGCTGACAGGGATTGCAAAAATAAAGGTTAAAATCACCTTCTGTCGCTGCAGGGGTGGGGGGAGGGTGACTTTCTCCCTGCAGCTCCGTTCAGTAGTAATAAAATATGTTTTCTTTCCTCTTTCCTCCGAAATTACTATGGCATCCGCCTGTAATTCAGGCGACCTTCAAAAGAAGGACTTAAAAGCCCCACCCCCAGGTCCCACTAAGTCACGCCCCAGACTCAGTCAGGCCACGCCTCTTCCACTCCGCATCTGACCGGGATTGAAAAAATGAAGGTAAAAATCAACTTCTGTCAGCTGCAGGGGTGGGAGGGAGGGACTTTCTCCCTGCAGCTCATGCTCAGACAGCACAGTGCTGCTGCTGAGAGTGAGCTGTTCAAAAGGACATCCGTGTGTCCATCCAGGCCCTGCGCATGACAGAGGACAGGGAGTCTGAAAGCCAGTATGTCCAGCCTTACCCCAACATGAAGCCGTGCCACCGGTCCCCATAAAGCCACACCCCTAAACAATAGGCCACGCCCCCTATGTCCATCCAGGCACTGCGCATGACAGAGGACAGGGAGTCTGAAAGCCAGAATGTCCAGCCTTCCCCCAATGTGAAGCCGTGCCACCGGTCCCCATGAAGCCACACCCCTAAACAAGAGGCCACGCCCCCTGTGTCCATCCGGGCCCTGCGCATGACAGAGGACAGGTAGTCTGAAAGCCAGAATGTCCAGCCTTCCCCTAACGTGAAGCCGTCCCCATGAAGCCACACCCCTAAACACGAGGCCATGCCCCCTGGTTTCATGAAGACACGGAGGAGAAGCTGTCTGAGCATGAGCTACTGAAAGGGTGGACATCCCTGTGTCTGTCCAGGCACTGCGCCGGACAGTGGACAGGGAGTCTGAAAGCCAGACTGTCCAGCCTAAAACTGGACCTCTGGCCACCCTAGGGGCAGGCTGACGTTAGGGTGGCCAGTTGTCCGGCTTTAGGCTGGACAGTCCGGTTTTCTGGCTCCCTGTCCTCAGTCCAGCACAGTGCCTGGATGGACGTAGGGATGTCCACCCTTTCAGTAGCTCACGCTCAGGCAGCTTCTCCTCCGTGTCTTCACGGAGCCAGGGGGTGTGGCCTCATGTTTAGTGGTGTGTCTTCATGGTAACCAAGGGCACTGTTTCACATTTGGGGGAATGGCCGGTGAGGTTTGGCTTTCTGGGGTGAAGACAGTGGCCACCCTAGCTGCTGTGGAGGTCACAGTTATAAGGGGCGGGCTGCTGTAGGGGTCACTCTCAATATTTTTTTTACGTCACACACACACAAACATTAAATTAAATAGATCAAATATACCCGGGCGAAGCCGGGTCCTTCAGCTAGTTTTTAATAAATAAAAATCTGAAAAGTGTGGCATGCATTTGTATTCCTCGCCCTCCTGAGTCAATACTTTGTAGGACCACCTTTCACTGCAATGACAGCTGCAAGTCTTTTGAGATATGTCTCTCCCAGCTTTGCACATATAGAGACTGATATTTTTGCCCATTCTTCTTTGCAAAATATGCAGCTCAGTCAGATTAGACGGAGAACAGATATGGACAGCCATTTTCAAATCTTGCCACTGATTCTCAATGGGAGTTAGGTATGGACTTTGATTAGGACATTCTAACACATGAATATGCTTTGATCTTAACCATTCCGTTGTAGCTCTGTCTGTATGTTTAGGGTTTTTATCCTTCTGGAAGGTGAACCTCCATCCCAGTCTCAAGTCTTTTGCATTCTGTAACAGGTTTTCCTCCAGGATTGCCCTGTATTTAGCTCCATCCATCTTCCCATTAACTCTGACCAGCTTCCCTGTCCCCGCTGAAGAAAAGTATTCCCATAGCATGATTTTTCCACCACCAAGTTTCATGGTGGGGATGGTGTGTTCAGGGTGATGTGTAGTATTAGTTTTTCTCCACATATAGTATATTGCATTTAGGAGAAAAAGTTCAACTTTGTTCTCATCTGACCAGAACACCCTTTTCCACGTTTGCTGTGTCCTCTACATGGCTTGTGGCAAACTACAAACAAGACTTGTTATAGCTTGCTTTAAAAAATGACTTTCTCTTTGCCACTCTTCCTTAAAGGCCAGATTTGTCGAGTACATGACGAATAGCTGTGAATGTCGACAACTCCTCTAGAGTGACCAAAGGCCTCTTGGCTGCTTCTCTAATTTGTGCTCTCCTTGTCTGGGCTGTTCATTTAGGTGGACAGCCATGTCTTGGTAGGTTTATAGTTGTACCATACTCCATTCATTACATTTGCAGATCATGCATTAAACAGTGGTCTGTGAGATGTTCAAAGCTTGGGATATTTTCACATAACCTAATCTTGCTTTACACTTTTCCACAACTTTATCCCTGACCTGTCTGATGTGTTCCATGATTTTCATGATGCTGTTTTATCACTAATGTCCTCTAACAAACCTCTGAGGCCTCCACAGAACAGCTGTAGTTATACTGAGAATAAATTACACACAAGTGGATTATATTTACTAATTGGGTGACTTCTGAAGTCAACTGGTCACACTGGATTTTATTTAGGGGTACAGGAGGCCTGAATACAAATGCTTGCCACACTTTCCAGATTTTGATTTAATAAAAAAATTTTAATTTTAATTTTTACTTCATATATACTTTCTACTTTGTGTTCATCCAACACATAAAATCCCAATAAAATACATTAAAGTTTGTGGATGTAACATGAAAATGTGGAAAAATTGAATGGCTTTTAATACTTTTTCAAGGCACTGTATGTTCATATGCCCTAATACAGTAGGAAGTACGAACAGAGTTTACTTTTATGAGACTGCTTCGATAAAATCAATGTATTTTATTGGGGTGGGTGGTGAATAAGGCAGAATTACATTGCTTGGGGCAAATGCAGTATACTTTTAAAATCATGACATTGAAATTATTCCTTCAGGTTAACAGAAATAAAGCTCAATGAAATCACCATGGCACTGAATACTCCTATGTTCATACATTATAATTTATATTGTGCATAAATTTGCTGCCCAAGCTCATTAGCATATCCACAGAGACAGCAGTGATATATACGGTACATGTGCATCTGGAGGATGTGCTCTGTAGATATGTAGACTTTCAGAGTAGCAGTGCTTATAGTAACTGAGGGTCTCTGGGTTCTAGAGTCATCCACAATTGCTTTGCACTGGACCATTCTTTATTAAAGGGGTTGTCCAGTTTTCTGATATTGATGACTAATTCTCAAGATAACAGATTAAGTGCACTGCGATCTCTTCAATGTTTATCTGCATGCTCTCTATACATTGAAGCGGCGATACAGTGTAATTACAGAATGTTCATCCTATTTCATCACGATCGGATAATGATTGTCTATCCTGAGACAACCCTTTAACAGAGCTTACCTTAAAGGGGTTGTCTCACGAAAAATATTCTACAGTTTTTAAACCAGCATCTGGATCTGAATACTTTTGTAATTGCATGTAATTAAAAATTTAGTATAGCCAGTGAGTTATTCAATAAAATGTATCTGTATAGCCCCACTTAATTTCTTATTTCTTTGACCTGCTCACTGAGAAGGCCGCACATGCTCAGTTTCATCCTTCAACTGCCTCCTGAACTGTGATAGGGAGAGCATAGACACGCCCCCTTAGCTGTAGCAGAAAAGACACTCCCCTTGAGCTGTCAGCTTGATATAAATCTAGCAGAGAAATGAATGTGGAGATCTCTGGATCCATGTGAGGTACAGGACTGGTTCTAGCTTTATTAGAAAGATATTGTCATGTACTATATGATGTCCGACTTTCATTTTTTACATTATTCGTGGGATAACCCCTTTAAAAATTATACTGTACAATAGAAATGTTAAAATCTGTTCTCTTGAGTACTGCCAAGCGCCTTCTTTTCCCACAGCTGGTTGACAATTGAGCCTTGACTTGAAGATGTTAGAAGAGTCACAGAGACTGGTTGCTAGGGACACACAGCCTGACAACTGCATATACACAGCAGTAGCCTCAGGTAATGTATCCATAGCAACCAGTCTGTTTCAAATAATTAAACTCAGCTGGACTGGCACTAAACTTGTAGGTAGCAGATAAGGGGCAATGTGACTTGGCACATTTACTTCCTGCTCCATTATGTATCGGTCTACAGTGTTATTCAGATCATTTCTGAAGAAATTTGGTTGACACTGGTTATATTGTTTTGCCACAAGAATAGGCACAAACATAAATGTGGACATTAGTTCATTAAGTCATAGGATATGCTGACTCCCTTTACCTTGGCACATTCTCTGTTAGTGCTGGTACACAAACATAAGTCAACTGAAACTACAAATTCAAGACATCTAAGGCCTCGTTCACACCTGCTTCTGAGGTTCCACTGGAAGTCTCCATTGTAGATTCCATCAAAAAAGGCAGACAAAATAGCACAGAATGTTTTGCTGCTTTGTCTGGTAAAATGCTGGGCTCCCTGATGGAAGCACAACAGAACAGCAGAGTGAATGAAACCTAAAAAACCATAGCAACAGTAGCGGATCCGCAGTACAAGCATTGGCATGATTCTTAATATTTGCCTCTGTATTTCAGTTTCACCTTAAAGGGGTTATCAGTGTTATATTTATTAATGACATCTTCTCAGGATTGGTCATCAATATCAGATTGGCGGGGGTCCGACACCAGGCACCCCCGCCGATCAGCTGTTTGAAGAGGAGGACCATGCCAGCGCCACCTCCTGTTCATTTTTTACCTGCTCGTAACATAGGTAGTGGTGAGCAGGTGTAATTACACCCAAGCCGTTACATTTATTTCAATGGGACGGCTCGTTCCCATACACTTCTATAGGAGCGATCCGCCCCATTGAAATGAATGGGCTGGTTAAATGTAATTAAACCTGCTCACTGCTACTGATGTTACGGCGAGCAGGTAAACAATGAAGAGGAGGCAGTGCTGGCACGCGCCTCCTCTTCAAACAGCTGATCGGCAGGGGTGCCGGGTGTTGGACCCCTGCCAGTCTGATATTGATGACCGATCCTGAGGATAGGTCATCAATAAATATAACTTCGATAACCCCTTTAAGGTCCCCTTTAAACGGGATGACGATCTAGCAGAGAGTTGGGAACAAAGTGTTCCTTCCGAACAATCTGCTGATTGCTAGCAGAGCAGACCAGTCTATTTACATGCAGCATGGGGAGGAGTGATCGCTAATGCCATAGCTCTTCCCCATACTGTCTTGTTGTTCCCTGGCAGCAAATCATGTTAACACAGCACAATCTGCCACCTGGAAATGATGATCTTTTGTGCTGCAAAAAAAAATACAATTACGCGATGAGAGAGCATTTTGCTTGTTCATCGGGTAATCGACAGTGCATTTATACTGCAAGATCATCACTATTGAGCATTACTAGTAACAGTGGTTAGCGATGATTATTTCAATTGTCGTCCCGTGTAAAGGGCCCTTTAGAATACTGATCTGAGTTACACGTTAACCATCAGACAGCAGATAGCTATCTACTAAGACTAAGTATCTCAGTAGTAACCTACCCAGGATGTGTGGAATAAACACACTGTAGTTATAGAGAAGCTCAACAGCTTCACGCTTGAATCTATTTCATTTTTCACTATTCCGATGTTCTAGCTCTTGGTTAAATTAGCGAGCTATCTGCAAAGAACAGATGGATTTTTACCATGGAAAATAGCTTCCATATTAGCAGATATAGTTTGCATGCCCGTCTGTGCACACATCTCCTCATGCATTGCAGATTACACAGGTAGCGGCATTTAATCAGCCATGCCCAATGACATGTTTTGTATGTGTACAGGCCACAGAAAATTCATCAAATATTGCTTCAATTCTTTATGAAGCCCTATTTTTTTAAATATCCCATATGAAACAGAGATAGTATACCCAAAAGAAAAAGTCCAAGTGTGAATAGTGTCTAAAGGTGCAAGACAAGTCCAAATTTTCAAGACAGGTAATCCACAGGGAGACACGGTGGAGATGAATCAAGCATGATGACACAGATGCAATGCCCCCCCCCCCCAAGTGTCATCCCGCTTGTGATTCCCCTCTACTATGTCTCTCTGTGGATTATCTGCCTTCTGGATTTCTCCTGTAACTTTGGACACTATTGACATTTTGGAATTTTTCCTATGTAGATTTTATGCCTTTGTTATATGTGATATTTAATTAAAGAAGGATTTAATTAAAAAAAATAAAGCAATATCAGCATCCTGTTTAGAGATGAGCGAGCACTAAAATGCTCGGGTGCTTGTTATTCGAGACGAACTTTTCCCGATGCTCGGGTGCTCGTTTCGAGTAACGAACTCCATTGAAGTCAATGGGAGACTCGAGCATTTTTTGCAGGAGACCAAGGCTCTGCCTAGGGAAGGCTGGGTGAAAACCTGGAAACATCAGAAAATGATGGAAACACCACGGAAATGGACAGGAAACAGCAGGGGCAGCATGCATGGATGCCTCTGAGGCTGCCTAATCCCACCATTACCCCAAATTCTCCTGCAACAGCCTGGTGGTTACCCTCATGGCAATTGTGCTCACCCAGACCAAGAAAGGCGAGGCACATGCAGGGCCGGTTTTAGACAAAATGTGGCCCTGGGCAAAATCAAAAGTGGGGCCCCAAATTTTGTAATGTGCTAACAACACAGTTACTGTATTTTTCACTTTATAAGACGCACCACAGATTTTAGAGTAGGAAAATAAGAAAAAAATATTTTTCATCAGACCCCCATATCAGCCCTCCATGTCAGACCCCCATCAGACCTCAGATCACTCTTTCCGACCCCATCAAACCTCAGATCAACCCACTCAGCCCCCGTCAGAACTCAGATCAGCCCACTCAGAGTCAGCCCCCATCAGCCCCCATATGCAGCGTCAGATCATAGTGCACGCACTACATCCTGACGCTGTACAAGGTCAGGACAGTGCAGCGCCGACAGGAGAAGACAAGAGAGCGCTGGACCCGGAGCGGAGCTGCAGCGCAGGAGGGTGAGCATGTTTCCCCGCTCCCGGCACCTAATACATACTAGTGAACACGTCCATAATGGAACTGTTCACTAGTATTCGCTTGTTAAGACGCACGGCAATTTTCACCCTACATTTGGGGGGAAAAAAGTGCGTCTTATAGAGCGAAAAATACGGTACATTCTGTTGATTCCAGCCCTTCCTCACAGATTTACACCCCATAAGGCTCCTTACACGGCATCTGAGAGTGTTAAAAACCGGAAGCATGGGATTTCTCTCCAGGCGCACTTTCCCCCAGCGAAGATTGGTGAAAGCACCCTGTTCTATAAATAAGCCGCAGCCTGTACTAGGCTTCCAGGATCATTGTTCGTATATCCCAGTTCAGGCCACTAGGTGGCAGCACTGAACTGTGATATATTGATTTCTATACAGAATAATGTAGCAATTTACATCTGATGATTGTAAGTTGTGGTCCACTTAGGGGACTTAAGAAAAAGTAAAAAAAATTCCCCCCCAAAAAAAGAACAAAATGGCATTATAGGCATTGCTGCATGCAAAAACGCCCATACTATTAAAATATTTAAAAAAAAGCCCAATTAATGGTGTAACAGAAAAGAATTTAAAAAAGGCAGATTTGCGCTTTTATCTTCACTTTATCTCCCAAGAAAATTGAATAAAAAGTAATAAACACACCCCAAAATGACACCCTTGGGTACTTAAGTTTTATTTAGCCTTTATTTTTAAAATCTTCCTGTGGGGATTTGAACTCACAATCTTTCACGTTCATAACACTGACTCCATATATGGACATAGCCATATATGGAGTCAAAGCAGGGACTCCTAAGCTGGGAAATTCCCCACTCTGGAGTCCCGACTGAAGCAGGGGACCCCCTTAGAGGATCGGGGCCCTGGGCAATTGCCCAGTTTGCCCCCCCCTAACGCCGGCCCTGGGCACATGCCCATCACATGTTAGGGAAGCACCCAACTAGGTGCAACGAAGGTCCATCACCCATGCCCATATGAAACAGAGATAGTATACCCAAAAGAAAAAGTCCAAGTGTGAATAGTGTCTAAAGGTGCAAGACAAGTCCAAATTTTCAAGACAGGTAATCCACAGGGAGACACGGTGGAGATGAATCAAGCATGATGACACAGATGCAATGCCCCCCCCCC
This sequence comes from Rhinella marina, assembly GCA_900303285.1. Lineage (NCBI taxonomy): Eukaryota > Metazoa > Chordata > Amphibia > Anura > Bufonidae > Rhinella > Rhinella marina. The sequence continues at coordinate 140,094 of ONZH01030824.1, read as the reverse complement.
CAGGTGTCATCTCGCTTGATTCCCCTCTACTATGTCTCTCTGTGGATTATCTGACTTCCGGACTTCTCCTGTAACTTTGGACACTATTGACATTTTGGAATTTTTCCTATGTAGATTTTATGCCTTTGTTATATGTGATATTTAATTAAAGAAGGATTTAATAAAGAAAAATAAAGCAATATTTGGAAGCATCCTATTTAGAGATGAGCGAGCACTAAAATGCTCGGGTGCTCGTTATTCAAGACAAACTTTTCCCGATGCTCGGGTGCTCGTTTCGAGTAACGAACTCCATTGAAGTCAATGGGAGACTCGAGCATTTTTTGCAGGGGACCAAGGCTCTGCCTAGGGAAGGCTGGGTGAAAACCTGGAAACATCAGAAAATGATGGAAACACCACGGAAATGGACAGGAAACAGCAGGGGCAGCATGCATGGATGCCTCTGAGGCTGCCTAATCCCACCATTACCCCAAATTCTCCTGCAACAGCCTGGTGGTTACCCTCATGGCAATTGTGCTCACCCAGACCAAGAAAGGCAGGGCATGTTAGGGAAGCACCCAACTAGGTGCAACGAAGGTCCATCACCCATGCCCATGCTTGCACTGCTCTCCTATCCCCAGCCACACGATGCAGGCATAAGCCTGACACAGCATGGCGGTGACACCAACAAGTGACCAAGTTAGATGAGGTAGCAGGTGAGCCACCCAAAAATTTAGCCTGACGCAGCATGGCGGTTACACCACCAATGACTTTGTCCGACTGAGAATGCAGTGAAATGGCTTTTGTTGAGCCTCCAAAAATTTTTTTCTTTTCGGCGTACATAAAGTCGACCCTCAGCAAAAACATTTGTCGGTACTTGCGCCTCCTGAAAAATTGTTTTGGACTGTCTGTTTGACGCTCCTGAAACATTGTTTTACAGTGTCTGTAGTTGACACTGCGGAAAAATTGTTTAGAGAGAGGGCCTGTAGGTGGCCCTCCGGAAAAATTGTTTAGAGAGAGGGCCTGTAGGTGGCCCTCCGGAAAAATTGTTTGGAGAGAGGGCCTGTAGGGGACCCTCCGGAAAAATTGTCGTAAAAGAGTGCCAGTTGGCCCTCTAAAAAATTGCGTTTTGGATCAGAGTTAGGCAAAGACGACAAGGAGGAGGAGGAGTAGAGGAATCGGATACATAAGTAATGTTAATCTTTAGCTGCTTTCTCCCGGAGGAGATGTGAATTCCGGTGAAATCCAGGCTTTGTTCATTTTAATAAGCATCAGCCTGTCAGCGCTGTCAGTTGACAGGCGTGTACGCTTATCGGTACTCCCTCACCATCTTTCTGTAAAGCTCACCCCTACTCTGCCTAGACTGGGGACAGGTGACAGTGTCTTGCTGGGGTGACATAAAACTGGCAAAGGCCTAGGAGAGCGTTCCCCTGCCAGTGCTGGACAAGCTGCCTGCTTGCCTCCTCTCCCCCGCTACTTGGCCCACAGAACCGTGCCCTCTGCCGCTAGCGGCATCAGATGGGAAGGATTGTTTCAGATTGTGCACCAGGGCCTGTTGATATTGATTCACTCTCATACTCCTTTCCTCTACAGGGATGAGAGTGGAAAGGTTCTGCTTGTACCGTGGGTCCAGGAGAGTGAACACCCAGTAATCGGTGTTTGAAAAAATGCTTCTAACGCGAGGGCCACGGGATAGGCAGCCTAACATGAAGTCTGCCATGTGCACCAGAGTCCCAACACGCAAGAATTCCCTCTCCTCACTGGCCTGACTCTCCATTTCCTCCTCCTCCTCTTCAGCCCATACATGCTCAAGAGTTAAGGACTGAGCATTGGTACCCTCTTCTGTCTCGCCAACATTCTCCTCCTCTTCCTCCTCATCCCCCTCCTCCGATACGCGCTGAGAAACAGACCGGAGGGTGCTCTGGCTATCAAGCGACGTATCTTCCTCCACCGTCTCTTGTGACAAGCGCAAAGCTTCCGACTTCATGCTGAGCAGTGAATTTTTCAACAGGCAAAGCAGCGGGATGGTGAGGCTGATAATGGCGGCATCGCCGCTGACCATCTGTGTTGACTCCTCAAAGTTGCTCAACACCTGGCAGATATCAGACATCCACGTCCACTCCTCATTGTAGACTTGAGGAAGCTGACTGACCTGACTACCAGTTCTGGTGGAAGTTGACATCTGGCAGTCTACAATCGTGGTCGACTTGCGTAAATGCGCACAGATGCGGCGCACCTTGGTGAGCAAATCAGACAGATTGGGGTATGTCTTGAGGAACCGCTGAATTATGAGATTGAACACGTGGGCCAGGCATGGCACATGTGTCAGTCTGCCGAGTTGCAGAGCCGCCACCAGGTTACGCCCGTTGTCACACACAACCATGCCTGGCTTGAGGTTCAGCGGTGCCAGCCACAGATCGGTCTGCGCCGTGATGCCCTGTAACAGCTCTTGGGCGGTGTGCCTTTTGTCACCTAAGCTCAGCAGTTTGAGCACCGCCTGCTGGCGCTTAGCCACGGCACTGCTGCTGCGCCTAGAGCTACCAACTGAAGGCGCCGTGCCCACGGATGGTAATTCGGAGGAGGAGGTGGAGGAGGAGGAGGGGTCGGAAGAGGAGGCATAGTTTGTCTGAGAGACCGTGACCGAGGTAGGCCCCGCAATCCTCGGTGTGGGCAGAACATGAGTGGCCCCAGGGTCAGACTCGGTCCCAGCCTTCACCAAGTTAACCCAATGTGCCGTCAGCGATATATAGTGTCCCTGTCCGGCAGCACTTGTCCACGTGTCTGTGGTTAGGTGGACCTTCTCAGAAACAGCGTTGGTCAGGGCACGGATGATGTTCTGTGACACGTGCTAGTGTAGGGCTGAGACGGCACATCAAGAAAAATAGTGGCAGCTGGGGACCGAATACCAAGGGGCAGCCACCGTGGTACACACCAAGGTGTGGTTTTCTGGCGAGAGGCGCTCGTGCCGGGGTCCTGGGCAGGGGGTTGACTAGCAGAGGCAGCGAGTGACACAGGGGAAGGAGAAGTGGTGGGATCCGCAGGAGGTGAACGGCCTTGGTTCCATTGAGTGGGGTGTTTAGCACTCATATTCCTGTGCATGCTGGTGGTGGTTAGGCTAGTAGTGGTGGCACCCCTGCTGATCCTGGTGTGGCACAAGTTGCACACTACAGTACGTTGGTCATCCTCAATTTCTTTAAAGAACCTCCAGACTTGCGAACATCTAGGCCTCGCCACGGGAGCTTCACTATGTGAAACAGTTGCTGCTGATGCAGCAGCTCTGGCCCTGCTTCTCCCTCTGGCCACACCACTGCCTCTTCCAACCTGTTCTGGTGCAGCACTCGCCTCCGCCTCAGAAGCACTGTCTTCACTCGGCACTGTCTGACAACCGTGTCTCCTCATCGTCCGACACCTCTTTACAAACTTCTTCCACTAACTCAACATTGTCATCATCATCATCATCATCATCATCATCACCCACAGACTGCGACAGTTGGAAAACTTGGGCATCGGGAAAGAGGGCAGCAGCAACCTGAGAAGTGGTTTGTGACTCTGGGAAGGGTCCAGAAAACAGTTCCTCAGAGTATGCCGGATCGCATTCCAAATTTTCCTGGGAGGGGGCAGACTGGGGGGAAGGAGGTTGAGGTGGAGGAGCCAGAGGAGTGCTCCCTTGGATAACGTGGGTGGACTAGGTGGAAGACTGACTGGTGGACAAATTACTTGAAGCATTGTCCGCAATCAACGACTTCAGCTGTTCGCACTGTTGTGGTTTCAACAGTCCTCTACCACAGTGATTTTCAACCAGTGTGCCTCCAGCTGTTGCAAAACTACAACTCCCACCATGCCGTTCTGTAGGCTGATAGCTGTAGGCTGCCTGGGCATGATGGGAGTTGTAGTTTTGCAACAGCTGGAGGCACACTGGTTGAAAATCACTGCTCTACCACGTGTCCCTGTAAGTTCAGACATGAAGCTAGGGAGTGTAGCTCTGCGGCGTTCCCCTGCTCCCTCATCAGCAGGTACTGTCTCACCCTGCCCAGGACCACGGCCTCTGCCCCCTGCAGTAATTGAATGCGCACGCCCACGTCCTCGACCCTTAGCCCTGGGGTTCAACATTTTCTGTATATAAGTGTATTATATATACAAAAAAAAAAAAATGGCCTGTTGTACTGAAACCCACAAACTTGCTCAATCTGAACAAGTTAATATATAGGTGGATAAGTTAGAGCAAAATTACGTATTTTATTACGTACAGTGCAGTATGGAGCAATCACACTGAAACTATTAGATTAGGCAGACTTGGTCTGCTTAAGCGCAACCCAGACAAATGTCGCACAGAGATTTTTCTAATGTAGCTGTATCAGTGAGAGCAAAAGACCGTATTTGATTACGTGACGTACAGTATGGGTCACCTGGACAGAAAATACGGATTGTGGTTTTTGGTGACTGGACAGCTGAACTGTGACACACAGAATAGTTCCACACAGCTGTATGAAATGGATTTGTATCAGTGAGATTAAAAAAAAAATAAAAAAACACAATTTTTTTTTGTGTTTTTTTTTTTTACGTGACGTGCAGAATATATCAGAGAGCAAACTAAGCCCCTGCTGACTGTGGCTATTTTCACTGCAACCCAGACAAATGCCGCACAGAGATTTTTCTAATGTAGCTGTATCAGTGAGAGCAAAAGACCGTATTTGATTACGTGACGTACAGAATGGGTCACCTGGTCAGAAAATACGGATTGTGGTTTGTGGTGACTGGACAGCTGAACTGTGACACACAGAATGGTTCCACACTGCTGCAAATATGGCGGTAGCTGCACTACTAGTGCCAGCAAGCCCAGCCACAAGCAGATAAAAAAAAGGGTCTTGTAGCCCTAACAAGGGCTGTTGGGTTCTTTTAGAATCACTCCTGCCTAACACAAATCTAGTAGAACACCCTAACGACATCCAGGCAGCGACTGAGCCGAGCACCGCGGCCAGTCGCTAGTATATTCCAGGGTCACCTGATCAGGCCAGCCAACCCCTGCTATCGACATGTAAGGGCCCCACGTGATGCTGGGTGGTACGCAGAGTCTCCTGGCTTGTGATTGGCTGAGTTTATAGCCGCCAAAAATTCAAAAGGCGGGAGATGCCATTTCCTCGAGCATGGCGAGATGCTCGTCCGAGCATCGAGCACTTACGAGTACCCTAATGCTCGAACGAGCACCAAGCTCGGATGAGCATGCTCGCTCATCTCTAATCCTGTTACATTTGGATTACAGTCATAAATTTGGGAGCTTCATAAAGTGTAATGTCTTATGGTAATCCACTGACTGTTGTTTTATTTATTTATTTGTATTTGTACAGGCACTTTAATCGGAATACTATTTAAAATGCAAATTAGAGGGATTAAAGGATTATTTGTGCTACAGGTATTAATGACCTATCCTTAGGATAGACCATCAATATCAGATAGGTGAGGGTTCTACATCAAGCACCCCCACCGACCAAAGTTTTTGGCTGCTAAGTGCTAGGAACTATACAGTCATGGCCAAAAGTTTTGAGAATGACACAAATATTATATTTTCACATGATCTGCTGCCCTCTGGTTTTTATGTGTGTTTGTCAGATGTTTTTATCACATACAGAAATATAATTGCAATCATATTATGAGTAACAAAAGCTTATATTGACAGTTAGAATGAGTTAATGCAGCAAGTCAATATTTGCAGTGTTGACCCTTCTTCTTCAGGACCTCTGCAATTCTCCCTGGCATGCTCTCAATCAACTTCTGGACCGAATCCTGACTGATAACAGTCCATTCTTGCACAATCAATGCTTGCATTTTGTCAGAATTTGTAGGTTTTTGTTTGTCCACCCGTCTCTTGATGATTGACCACAAGTTCTCAATGGGATTAAGATCTGGGGAGTTTCCAGGCCATGGACCCAAAATCTCTATGTTTTGTTCCCTGAGCCATTTAGTTATCACCTTTGCTTTATGGCAAGGTGCTCCATCATGCTGGAAAAGGCATTGTTGATCGCCAAACTGCTCTTGGACGGTTGGGAGAAGTTGCTCTCGGAGGACATTCTGGTACCATTCTTTATTCATGGCTGTGTTTTTAGGCAAGACTGTGAGAGAGCCGATTCCCTTGGCTGAGAAGCAACCCCACACATGAATGGTTTCAGGATGCTTTACAGTTGGCATGAGACAAGACTGGTGGTAGCGCTCACCTTGTCTTCTCCAAATAAGCTGTTTTCCAGATGTCCCAAACAATCGAAAAGGGGATTCATCAGAGAAAATGACTTTACCCCAGTCCTCAGCAGTCCACTCCCTGTACCTTTTGCAGAATATCAGTCTGTCCCTGATGTTTTTTTCTGGAGAGAAGTGGCTTCTTTGCTGCCCTCCTTGAGACCAGGCCTTGCTCCAAGAGTCTCCGCCTCACAGTGCGTGCAGATGCACTCACACCTGCCTGCTGCCATTCCTGAGCAAGCTCTGCACTGCTGGTAGCCCGATCCCGCAGCTGAAACACTTTTAAGAGACGGTCCTGGCGCTTGCTGGTCTTTCTTGGGCGCCCTGAACCTTTCTACTTGAAGTTCTTGATGATGCGATAGATTGTTGACTGAGGTGCAATCTTTCTAGCTGCGATACTCTTCCCTGTTAGGCCATTTTTGTGCAGTGCAATGATGACTGCACATGTTTCTTTAGAGATAACCATGGTTAACAGAAGAGAAACAATGATGCCAAGCACCAGCCTCCTTTTAAAGTGTCCAGTGGTGTCATTCTTACTTAATCATGACAGATTGATCTCCAGCCCTGTCCTCATCAACACCCACACCTGTGTTAATGGAGCAATCACTGAAACAATGTTAGCTGGTCCTTTTAAGGCAGGGCTGCAATGATGTTGAAATGTGTTTTGGGGGATAAAGTTCATTTTCTAGGCAAATATTGACTTTGCAAGTAATTGCTGTTAAGCTGATCACTCTTTATAACATTCTGGAGTATATGCAAATTGCCATTATAAAAACTGAAGCAGTAGACTTTGTAAAAATTAATATTTGTATCATTCTCAAAACTTTTGGCCATGACTGTACAGTGTATAGAACTGGAGGTAGGCAGCACTGTGTAGTGGATGTGCTGTGGTACTACAGCTCAGCTCCCATTCAAAGACACTGGAAACTACACAATATATGGAGCCTTCTAATTCTGCTCTATACACTTAGTTTCTGGTGCAGCAGCCTGAAGCCACTGATCAGTGAGGGGTGTCAGACAACCAAGATCTGATATTGATGACCCATCCTTTGGATAGGTCATCAATATCTGTAGCCCAGATAATCCCTTAATCCCTTTAATTTACATCTTAAATAGTATTCCTATTATGGTGCCTATACACATACAAACATTTTATTGAGCATTGCTGATTAAATGCCACTACCTGTTAAATCTGCAATGTATTAGGAGATGTGTGCACAGAACAGCATGGAGAAATCCTTCTGATCACTGCAGATAGTCAGATCCGGTAATTTTCAGGCTAATTCTGCCATCCAAGATGGCCGCCCCACTTTCTGATGCACACTGTGCATTGGTAGGCCAAGACACTTCCTACTTGCCCAGCCCTGCTCTTGGATTGGCCAGCAAGATGAGCAGCAGGAAGTGTCTCAGGCTACCAAATGTACAAGGTGAATCAGGTAGTCTGTGAAGCAGTGTGCCCATCTTGAATGGCAGAAGAGGAGCCCAGGAATTGATGGATCTGCAGCTAAAAAAATATGAAAAGGAGGTCACCATGTAATTGTCCTGTTCGTTGGCCAGTTAATGTGATTTTTTTTTCTTGAACCAGAGGGTTGTTTTAAAGGGGTTGTTCACCCCTGGGGACCTTTTTGTAGACCCCCCACTGTGGCCAGACTTGTAGCAGGTCCTACGCCACTGGGTTCTGGCTTCTTCCTCCTCCTGCCTCTGGCGCAGCTCCTGTGTCTCCTCGCATTGAAAACTTGTTTGACATGGGCACAGTGGTGACCAGTGACTCATACATCATGTCACTAGGTAACGTGGTGTAAGAGCGACATGTCGCCACTGTAGCCAGTCACTGGTTGCAGCAGCCATATAACCTGAGTCAAAGTGGGTGTCGAAGCAAGGAGTCCCAGGCGCTGCGACAGAGCTGGGGAATGAAGGAACTGCAACCCAGTGGTAGGGACCAGGTACGTATGATTGCCACCGCTGGTCCAGCCACGCTGGGGAAACTGCAGAAAAAGTCCTCAGTGGTGAATAATCCCTTTAAGCTTTGACGGTACAGTTCTGATTATATTATGATATGTTTATCAGTTACCTAGTATATTACTATTACTAGAATCTTCTGTGGAATAGATAGAAACATGTTGCTAAAAGAGAAGCTGTCACTAGCTTTAGGGCCAATAAAGTACTGTCTAGCAAACAGCGTGTATGCACCAGATTCCCCCAGTGGGGAGCCCCAGGCTTATCTCCAGGATGTTCTAACTTATTTTTCTAGCAAATCCTGAAACAGGATCTTTGGAAAATGTCAAACCTCACCTGTATAACAGCATACTGGGTGTTTAGAGGCCCTGACAAGTTCTCTTCAAAAGTTGGCTACAGAAGTTCCCCTACACCTTAAGACTGGGGACACTATACTTTAGCTTTGCAAACCACAATATTACTGTTTATGGGGTTCAAAAAGACCGGCACTCACTTCTTTGCAAACTTTCACAAATTTATTGCAGCATCAACAGACAGAGGTGCACCACTAATGAGGCCAGGTGAGGTGATCGCCTCAGGCAGCAATGGGTAGGGGCAAGAGGGGAGCAGCCGAAGGGCCATGGGCAATGACCGCTTTCATTGTGGCAAAGGGGTTAGGTTAAGATATTGCGATTTGGGGGGGCCACGTTTCAGTTTTTGCCTCAGGCAGCAGAAAGGCTAGGTACACCTCTGTCAACAGATGACGCATTTCGGCTCAGAAAGAAGCTTTTTTTAAAAGGTTCATTCCTGAGCAGAAATGCTTCATATATTGATGTTGCAATAAATTTGTGGAAGTTTGCAAAGAAGAAGTGGGACGATTTCACTGGACGCACGCCCTACGCCTAACTAGAGTCTAACTAGAAAAGAAACCTGGGATCCACTTACAACAAAACATAATAACAGAATAAAGCCCGATAAACGAACCAGAGGATTACAGTAAAATTCAAAGTTTTAGGCCAGTTTCACATTGGGGTTTATCTTTTCCGGCAGCACACGTGTGCACACTGTAGTATGGATCCGGCAGGCTGTTCCAGCGGACTTCCGGCAGCACACGTGTGCACACTGTAGTATGGATCCGGTAGGCTGCTCCAGCGGACTTCCGGCAGCACACATGTACACACTGTAGTATGGATCCGGTAGGCTGCTCCAGCGGACTTCCGGCAGCACACATGTACACACTGTAGTATGGATCCGGTAGGCTGTTCCAGCGGACTTCTGGCAGCACACGTGTGCACACTGTAGTATGTATCTGGCAGGCTGTTCAGGAGGACTTCCGGCAGCACACATGTACAAAACACTGTAGTATGGAGCCGGTAGGCTGTTCCAGCGGACTTCCGGCAGCACACATATGCACATTGTAGTATGGATCCGGCAGGCTGTTCCAGCGGACTTCCGGCAGCACACGTGTGCACACTGTAGTATGTATCCGGCAGGCTGTTCAGGAGGACTTCCGGCAGCACACTGTAGTATGTATCCGGCAGGCTGTTCCCTGCTGGAACAGCCTGCCAGAAAAGATAAACACCAGTGTGAAACTGGTCTAAAGCACTAAAGTCACTAGTTTTCTCCATGAAGCAAACATAGAGCACTGCATATCATTTCATATAATCAAAGGTGTACATATTTTTAGTCCATCTTATTAAAATCTACTGGCATACCAAATCTAAGTGTGTTATCCATCTCTTTGTGCCAGTAATCATAATGTATCATAAGAATGTTTTAAGAACAATAATCTACTACATTTCAGGTCATCATTAATGTGACAAATGACAAACTCAGCTGATACACGAATCTACTACAGATGTTAGCATCCGAGATAGGGTATTATCATCTGTAACTGTGTGTTTGTTCATAATGATCAATGCAAACTCAGAATTATTCCATGCAATTAATTATGTGGGTGCTATCTAATTATATGATAATAAATGCAGGCAGCATAGACAAACATATATTTACCACTGTACACTCTATAAATATCAGACTGCAACTAGTAACCTAGAAAATACACCCTATAATAGAGTATTTTTTCATAGCGGTGTATTTTTACCCATACTGTTCTCAGCGTTGACATCCAAAGGGCAAGCAGTCAGGAAATGGAGTAGAACAAGAAAGTCTTTATACCCTGGATTGTTCTGCTACATTACAGCTAATGCCAGTGAAGTGGTGGGAAGCATCCGGAGTACGGCCATTAGCCTGGTTTAGCAGACCTGTCAACTCTCACTGCTTGTTTGTGAATCTCACTGTTTTTAAGTCAGGATGTGATTTCTCACATGAGTGCCGCCATAGAGTGCACATAGATTTTATGGCGTTTCCTTTCTCAGCTTCACTATCAGCCTTTGTATATGACATTTCTGGTTTGATAAATCGATATTGAACAAACCCTCTATCCAGCCTGGCGAGACCTGCCACAGATAGACCATGAACTCCAGTATCAATCACAAGCCATAGCGCAGTACACAGACAGAGCCAAGGAAGAGAGGTAAGCAGTGTCAAGTGCATTGCAACAACCTTCTTGGGATGCTTGAAGGGTTATAAAATCACTGCAGTGTATAAACGCTATTGCTACTGAAGAAGTTTAGACGGAGAAGAAATCTGGGTCATTCATCAAGTAGCAAATGGATGTCTGCATCTTTTGCTAGAAAAACATTCCAGACAGTAAGAGCTAAAGCACTGAGATCTGTAACAGACTATTTAAACCATTCACTTGCAGAATAGCTAAAGGTTCAGAGGCTGCCAACCAGATTAGCAGTCATCTGGAAATCTGCGTCTATAGAAAGCACGCTGGACCCATTCAACCCAGGCTACATGCCTTAGGAACTGCAAATGTGTCTCGCAAAGTAAGTCTACAGCGAGGCAAGCTGGTTTACATGCCATGTATCCTGCACTACAGTTTTTTTTTTTCCAAACTTCCAGGAGGTGCCATGACTAATGTAAACAGAGCCCTTCCTGGCTGCCACTGCTGTTTCCTTGTTCCCTTCTCAGTTAACCATGAGGACAGCAATGTGTGAGATCTCCAACAAACCCCAGGCATATACGTACCCTTGCCTTCAACCGTAAACACATTTTGGGAAAATAAAAATAAAAAAGGTCAAATCTATGTAATCCTGGCTTCGGGAAATTGGGATATTTCTGCAGTCAGTCACGGAATGAACCGTCAGCTGTTACTATGTAGCAGGGAAATGCTAGTCATGAATATACATGCTGCTAGCTGGCAGAAATCCCCAACATAGTTCTACGTAGAGCCTCCCTGCCCAAATGTGTTGAAACCTGCCTGTGCAGCACATAAAGAGAAATGCAAGTAAAAATGCTCACCTCCACTATTTCTGTGTTAGCATATCTGGTTAAAGTCTGCTCTGTTGGATGTGCCACCGAGGTCTGTACAAATGTGTTTAGCTTTCCATCACGGGCAGCGGTCAGTAAATCCTTGCATGCTACAAAAAGGAGAAGAAAAAAAGAAGAAAAAAAAACATTTAAATAGACTGTAAAAGTGCTAGGCTAATGTGCCACGGGGCGAGACAGACTTAGCAGGAGCTGAGAATTACATCTCTGGAGACGCAGCTGATTTAGCAGAGGAAGTCCCTTGGAGTTACCTTTGCAGACATAGGAAGTCACATGTTAGAGCTGAGAATTCATTTCCACAAGCAGCTCCTGTAAGACTTCCCAGCCAGAGGCACAGCACTGGAGTATAATTGCAGGCTAATCCGCAGACAAATACACAAGCAGCAGTAAGAGAATAAGCACATCAGCTCTGACCTTAAAACCCAAGCGACGTCACTCACTCTGTGGTCACAGACCTTCTGGTAAATAGCTATGGAAGAATCTCTCAGTAAAGAAGTTACTGATTAACAGGCCGGGTCACCCTTATCCAGGATGTACCATACACCCATGCACAACAGGCACTTATCAAGAACAGCTTTCAGTTTTGCATATTGGCCACACTGCTGTTACATAGTTACATGTACTGTACTATGTTGAAAGAACATTTCAGAAAACAAAAATAAATAAATATTAAAATGTCCCCACAGTGTAAAAATTCTAGGCATCCTTTTCCTACTTTAGTATCTATTTTGGGGAAAGTTGAGTGACAACCAAGATGGCTGACTTCACAGCTCCTACAGAGGTGCTGACCCAGCTTTCCAAGAATTTTAAAATTAGCCTAGCAATACAGTGATATATCTGTATATTCCTTAAATGAGTTCTTTACCTTTTTCTATCCTTTGCATAGGTCATCAGCATCTGATCGACGGGGGTTTCACACCCCAGACCCCCGCCAATCAGCTGTTTGAGAAGGAAGCGGTGCCACAGCCTTCTCGCGGCTTCTCACAGTCCTGTGACATCACAACTATGAAACATGGCCTGGGAGCAGCTCATCTCCATTGAGGTGAACTGGAAAGATGAGGAACAGCCTCTGTTGAAACTAAAACACAGCTTTCCTGGAAGCTGATAATGCTAAAAAAATGTCTGAACCAGAAAAAGTTAAGGAAATCTATTAAAATGTGTCGCTTCTAATAATAATTTTTAATCATTTACCTATTTGTTATTCTTTATTGAGCAGGTTTGGTCTTCTTGGCATTGATGGGATTCTATGAGATTGGGGTCTGATGTGTCTGGTGTATTAAACATCTCAGCAATGCGGGCACATATGAACATAGGACCAACACAGATGTCTTCAGCTGCCAAGTGCACATGTAACAGGTCAACCAGTTTTATGGGTACAAATCTGCTGACAGATGCCCCTTTCTAAAATGTGTATGGAGGGTTGGACACGTCATGTCTAACCTGGACATATATGATCTTCTGTAAATCTGTAATTAGCAAGGACAGAGGGGAACTTAAAGTAGCCCTGGAAAAAAAAATGGGCCCTTGTTGTAGGCGGTTCCAAATTGACAGAAAGTAGGGCCAATATAAGTAGGCAGGGCTAGCAATACTATAGTGCTGCACAAAATACTGCCCCATCAGAAACAGATACCACAGTGCAGTACAAAATACTGCCACTCCCGCATCAACAAAATCTACCTCTATTACCACCCTGCGGGTTTGCAATACAGTGCTGGAGGACACTTTCTTCTGCCAGCTAGGTGTATAAATACCAGATGCTCCTGGCATTAACGGTTGCTAAGTAACCTGATTGGCGGCCGTGAGAAGGGATTGGGCATCCTCCTGGGCATCGGCCCACCGGGAAATTTCCTTGTACGGACTAGGCCTTAAGCAGGAACAAAATCAATATTAGTTAAAAAAAACCTTGGTAATCAGGCAATGCAGAAATTGATACAGCTTGTTTAGACCACAGACTTTTCCAGCACTCATAAACAGACATGGTGCAATATAAGCAGTATGATTTTATACATCATTCTCATGGGTTCTGCAACCAGGTATACCTATAACTAGGGACAAAAGAGGTTATTTCCCAGAGTCCTCCACCTTGAAGGTCCTTCCAGCCCCTCCATCAGCAAGACAAGAGACTTTATTTTAACTCCATTAATATAAACATTTTAATTTGTGGAAGAAGAGGTTAATATGCAGCTTATACTAATATTTATTACAAGGGGTAAGAACGCCATTCTTCTTTCTGCACTGCTATCTAAATCCAGTTGTCAAGCACACATATTTATTACTTTAGGGAGACAGTATAAGAAGCAACAATGCTTATCTGCTGGTTGAAAAAGCAACAAGCATATAAAAATCCTACTCGCTCAACTTTGTTAAACTTAATAGCAGACACCAGGCCACAGTGGGACTGCTCTCCTATACATTAGATTGGCAACTGGTTCTAGGTTCTTCTGACAAATATCTAAAGTGCATGCATAAGTTTGGTCGTGTTAACATCACCGTTTTTTTCCTGTTTCTTCTGACCCATCAAAAAACATATGCTTCGCTTTGAGCATCCATTGTGCTCATTTTGCATTTGCTTCTTTATTTGTCAGCTCCGTTAGAGATCCATTATTTTATATGGGAGAAAAAATACTGCATGAGATGTAGGGAATGTGGAGGCCAAATCAAAACCTTGAGATCTTTTTATGTTTCTCAAACATTTAAGAATCATTTATGCAGTATGCATTATCTTGCTGAAAGAAGCCACTGCTTTTAGAGAATATTGTGCCATTAAAGGGGTTATCCCATCTTGGACAATGGCGGCATATCGCTAGGATATGCCCCCATTGTCTTATAGGTGCGGGTCTCACTGCTGGGACCCACACCTATATCGAGAACGGGGCCCCAAAACAGAAGGAGGGCGCACTGCGCACGCGCAGCCGCCCTCCATTCATTTCTATGGGGCCGCTGAAAATAGCCGAGCACTGGCTCGGCTATTTCCGTTGGCTCCATAGAAATAAATGGGAGCCAGGCCGCTCTTGCGCGGTCCGCTCCCATTCATTTCTATGAGCGCAGCGGGGAGCTGTGCCTGGTGGTGGTTGGACCCCGGGAAACCCGGGGTCCTCCAGTCTCCGAGCTCCCCCGCTTCGTTCTCGATATAGGTGCGGGTCCCAGCGGTGGGACCCGCACCTATAAGACAATGGGGGCATATCCTAGCGATATGCCCCCATTGTCCAAAATGGGATAACCCCTTTAAGGGGTGTACATGGTCTGCAACAATGTTTAGGTAGGTGGTCCATGTCAAAGTAACTACCACATGAATGCCAGGACCTAAGGTTGCCCAGCAAAACACTGCCCAGAACATCAGACTGCCTCGACCAGATTGCTTTTTATCCCATAGTGAATCCTAGTTTCATCTTCTCCCCAGGTAAGTGACACACACACCTGCTAATCCACATAATGTAGGAGAAAGCACAATCCATGTTACCTTCTTCCACCACACCATGGTCCAGTTATGATTCTCACTTTCCCATTGTAGGTGAATTTGGTAGTGGACAGAGGTCAGAATTTGCACTGTGACCTTAATATAGCTACACAAGGTGTTCTTCAGTGGTTTCTTATGTAGTCACAGCACTCATCCAATCGTGGGCAAGGTATAGGGTGCACGTCTATATAGGGTCCTTGCTTCACCTCAGGGACACAAACTTCATATATACATGTAGAGAATAGACAGCACTCCAGAAGTCAATTTGCAAGGTGAATATTTACCTTTAATACTCATCTTGCAAATTGACCTCTGGAGTGCTGTCTATTCTCTACATGTATATACACAATGTGTTCTGACACCTATCATTGCCAACATTACTTTTTTCTTCAATATGTGTTATACAAACTCTTCTGTTGTATCTGACCAGATGGTGGTAACTGTTGCTCAGATCCTTACATTTGCCCATATTCCTACTTCCAACACATCGACTTTGAGACCAGACTGTTCACTTGGTGCCTAGTATATTCCACCCCATGACAGATACCACTGTCATGAGATATTCAATGTTATTCACTTCCCCTGCTAGTTGTTTTAATTGCATGTGAAAAATTTTCATTTAGAATATTAGCTAGTTTAGTTCACAGAACTTTCTAATATTTGCACAATGATTATTTTCAGAAGTATACAATTTTGGTGATCTTAATAAACCTGCTCATATCTGGATCAATTCCAAAAGACTGACTGTAGCAGGAAACTGTAGTCTGGATAGCAGAGCACTTTTCCCACAGGAACAATGGAAATTTATAACAGGATGTCCAAGGATCATGCTTCTTGTATACAATCTTCTTTTTCCTATGTGTATGTTATGCTCTGATTTGTGAAGTTAGCAATTTACTGCATACATGGTACAGTAAATAACAAATAAATACAGATGCATAAAATATTAACTGCAAAAAATATCAATGGGTCCATTTTTAATCTCCACATTATTTATATTCTAAGGGGGAATTCATCCTTTTCTAGCATTAAAAGTTGTAAAACCAGGTTTTGCGACACTTTAAATTCCATAAATTAAAAAAACATATGGTAAAATAAAAAAAGGTGCAAACAACCTGCTCAAACAGGTCTACAAACATAACAAATTAATAAGTGTAAACCAAGTGAGATCCCAGAGTACAATTGGTGAACGGACTGCACTGCTGACCATTACTGCTAGTGTAGAGACCCTATTTCATTTAAAATAACAGTGGTGTGCTTGGACTTTTGAGGTTCACCTGTTGCGCTCCATCTTCTTACTTGGTTTACTGTCTTTAAATTCCATTATGACTATTTTGTCACAACTGGCATTTTTACGCCACCCTTGCCAGGTTTCTGAAAAGGCGGTGTGGTTAGGATGGGGTGTAGGCAAGGCCATCGGCCTGGCACATTTATCATTATTCACACCAGAAACTGGCATAACAATAGACTGAAATCTACAGCAGCTCTGAGCTGACACACTAACTGCTGGAGGAGGCACTTCATTTGCATCGTCATAAATTAAATGCTTACTCAGTGGCACACTATCATTGGTGTAGCTTTAGGGTTTGCAGCAGTCGCAACTCCAACTGGGCCCTGTAAGCCAGGGGGTCCACAGGGCCCCCCTTGCCAGTGGCGCACAGATGGTTATGTTTTGCCATCCTCAGGACAGTAATACAATTAGGTACTGTGGCAGGGGCACAGGAGCAATGTCTCCTTGTCCCACCATTAAATTTGGTAGGCTCCATCCCAGTTAGAGGCCGGCACAGGTGGTGCGTTGACGTAATCATCATTGCACCACCTGAGCAGCACAGCATATGGGACTTTTGGTTGGACTTTTGGGAACACTATTACTTTGGGGGCACCCTGGCACAATATCAGCTGAGCACAATTATTTTGGGGGACATTATATTTACACTATTAGTGTCAGACACTTTTTACTGGGTGCAGTTATTTTTTAGGATACTTTGTGCAAATAATCTGTGTGGTACTAGTATTTTCAGGGGGACTGTGACACAGTGGGCACAGTATTGGGGGTGGGAGGATGTGGTGTTAAGAAGCTGAGAGGATGATGGAAAAGTTTGAAACTTGTCTTTTTGATAAACTTTGCAGAGACGAGACATAAATTAATGACATCATCATTGTGGTCTGGTCCAAATGGAGAAGATAAGGAAAGAGAACCTCTACATCAGAGGAGATGTCACTCGATGTAAGAGGTATGTATCGCTGCATTACCCTGTATGTTTTGTAGTACTTTGTGTAATGTTTTCCAACTATGTCTTTAAGGCCAGACACACACCTGCGAGTTGAATGCGATTAACTCACAGTATGTCAGTGAGAGTTCCCGTTCTGGCCTCCACTTCTCTGACTGGATCGCACAGCATTATGTCAGTGTAATACAACAGATTCCAGGACTCTCACGGTTACACTGAATTATAATACTGTGCAATCCTGTTAGAGGAGCGGGGGGCTAGAATGGGAACTCTCACTGACACAAGATGTGAGTTTATCGTATTCAACTTACTTCGTTGTGTATGGCCTAACAGTAGGGCGGGGGTTAGGTTGACAGTTTGGTATGGGGGGGGTTGTTTCAGTTTTTGCCTCAGAAAGGCTAGGTGCACCCCTGCCCATTGCCACAAAGCACTGAGGGAAGGGGGGCCCAACATTCAATCTCTAGGTCAGTACAATTACAGTGATACCACATTTAAAAAAAAAAAAAATATTTTATTTCTTTGCATCGCCATACTCTGACCCCCATAACCATTTTATAGTTATCTAGAGAGCTGAGGACTCCATTTTTGTCGTTTTTATTGATACTATTTTGAAATGTGTATGATTTTTTTAACACCTTTTTAATTTTTTCTTCCGTTATGGAATATATTTTAACACTATAGGCATTTTGGGACACAGTGAAAACGATCCTTATCTATTTATTGTTAATTTTTATTGATCATGGCATCTCAGGAGCTAAAAGTCTGTGGTCACCATTATCGCGATCACAGGCATTAGCTCCAGGTGCCTGGTGTTTAAAACAGTAAAAACCCAGCAACTACGTTGCCAGCTCCATCAGCAAGCGGGTGCCAATTTTAAAAAGCAGATGCGACAGCCCTGAAGTCGTTAAACGTAATCATTTTGCTACATAACTGTAGGAATCGCCAATCAGAGGCACTATCTCTGGGTGTTCGCTAAACTTCTAAGCAGGCGCCATATTTAAAGATCAAACGCTGGAGGTCAGCAAGGTGTCAAATGAGTTGTCCAAGTTTAAAAAATATATATTTAGGAGCCCCTATACACATGCAAAAATAAGAAAAGAAGCTATATTAAACCCTTTACTCTCCTGCCACTTCCAGCACTGCACTCCAGGCCTCCTTTATGCTGACATCATATTCCCATCTATATTAGGGATGTCCTATGCACACAGGTCACTATGCAGAAACTCACTGTCCTCAGCAGTATACAGGATGTAACTGCTGAGACCAGTGACTGGCTGCAGCAGTGACCCAGGTGCATAGAACGTTATCGTTACAGCCAGAAAGGTAAACATCAGCAGAATGGAACGGAAGCAGAGAAAATGAGTAAGTATCTCTTTTGTTTTAGCACATTTTTGAGTGCTGCCTAACTTTTCAACTCTGACAGCCCCTTTAAAGGGTCTCCATAAACCTAGAGTAAAAAAAAATAAATAAATAAAAAGTATAAAATAAAATGCTGATGGTAGTTTATTATAAACCACCTAATATACCAGAGTCCACAGAAAATGTACTACTAAGGGAAAAAGATGAGGCAGCAAATC
The DNA here is from genome assembly GCA_900303285.1 of Rhinella marina. Classification (NCBI taxonomy): domain Eukaryota; kingdom Metazoa; phylum Chordata; class Amphibia; order Anura; family Bufonidae; genus Rhinella; species Rhinella marina. The sequence goes on along the minus strand of ONZH01030824.1, from coordinate 121,294 downwards.
ATAATGAGTTCATTATTACAGGGACTTCAACTACCCAGATATAAACTGAGAAACTGAAAGGTGTAGATCTCATAAAGGAAACAGGTTCTTGGCAATCACCAAACCTTTCCCATCTGGTATAGGACCCAACTAGAAGGACAGCGATACTGGACTTAGTATTAACCAATAGACCTGACAGAACAACAGATGTGCAGGTTTGGGGGATACCTGGGAAATAGTGGCTACAAAATAATAACCTTCCAATTGTCATTCAAAAGAGTGTAGAGGGGAGGGGGAGGAACAAAAATAAAACTTCAAAAAAGCTAAATTTGACTAGCTAAGAGAGGCCACTGGCCTCACTAACTGGGACAATGTCCTCAAAAATAAAAAAAATACAGCCACAAATTCCACAATATTTTTATGGGAATAAAGGGGCCAGGAAAAAGAAAAAAAAACAATGTTAATAATTAGAATTATTATTATATATAATTATTAAATATTGCAAAAGTTTAAAAGTAAATTTCTCATTAAAAGTGACCTGTCTGACCCAGGAAGAAGTACAGTGGCGTTTTAAAAAGATTAAAACAGACAAATTGCCGGGACCAGATTGCATACACACCTATATCCTAAAAGAATTTAGTAATGTCATAGGCAGATCCTCATTTCTGATATTTAAGGACTCTATACTGACAGGGAGTGTTCCACAGGATTGGCGCATAGCAAATGTGGTGCCAATATTCAAAAAGGGTCCAAAAACAGTGCCTGAAAACTACAGGTTTTCTAAGAACTCCTCTCTTGGAGTACTTCAATGAAAATAAGCGAATAACACTGTATCAGGATGGCTTCATGAGGGATCTGTCATGTCAAACTAATATAATCAGTTTCTATGAGGAGGTAAGTTCAAGACATATATCTTGACTTCTCCAAAACATTTGACACGGTACTACATAAAAGGTTAATATATAAAATGAGAATGATTGGCCTGGGAAAAAATGTCTGTATGTGGGTAAGTAACTGGCTCAGTGATAGAAAACAGAGGGTGGTTATTAACGGTACACACTCAGATTGGGTCACAGTCACTACTGGGGTACCACAGGGGTCAGTATTGGACCCTATTATCTTCAATATATTTATTAATGATCTTGTAGAAGGATTGCACAGTAAAATATCAATTTTTGCAGATGACACTAAACTGTGTAAAGTAAGGACAGTACAAGGACAGAACAAGGACAGTACACTGCTACAGATGCATCTGAATAGATTGGAGGCTTGGGCAGAGAAGTGGCAGATGAGGTTTAACACTGACAAATGTAAGATTATGCACATAGGAAAGAATAATGCAAGTCACCAGTACATACTAAATGGTAAAACACTGGGTAACACTGACATGTAAAAGGACTTAGGAATTTTAGTGAACATCAAACTAAACTGTAGAAACCAGTGTCAGGCAGCTGCTGCCAAGGGCAATAAGTTAATGGGTTGTATCAAAAGGGGCATACAGTACATAGTCCTGCCACGTTAAAAATCACTAGTCAGACCACACATGGAGTACTGTTTACAGTTCTGGGCTCCTTTGAACAAGGAAGACAGAGTTGGAGAGGGTTCAGAGGAGGGCAACTAAAGTAATAACTGGAATCGATGGACTACAGTACCCAGAAAGATTATCAAAATTAGGGTTATTCACTTTAGAAAAAAGACGACTGAGGGGAGATGTAATAACTATGTATAAAAATATCAGGGGTCAATACAGGGATCTCTCCCATGATCTACTTATCCCCAGGACTGTGACTGTTAACAGGGGACATCCTCTGTGTCTACAGCAGGGGTCATCAACTTCTGGCATTCCAGTTGTGGTGAAACTACTATTCCCAGCATGCACACTTTCTTGGCTGTTCTCAGTGAAGTGAATGAAACATGCTGGGGGTTGTAGTTTCACCACAGCTGGAGTGCCAGAGGTTGATGCCCCCTGCTCTAGAGGAAAGAAGATTTCTACACAAACATAGAAGAGGATTCTTTACGGTAAGAGCAGTGAGTCTATGGAACTCTCTGCCTGAGGAAGTGGTGATGGTAAGTTCACTAAAAGAGTATAAGAGGGGCCTGGATGTATTCTGGAGGGTAATAATATTACAGGCTATAGTTACTAGATATGGGTCGTTCAATCAGGCAATCAGAATAACTACCTGGATTGAGTCAGGAAGGAATTTTTTCCCCCTAAAGTGAGGAAAATTTGCTTCTAATTCACAGGGGTCTTTTTGCCTTCCTCTGGGTCAATTTACAGGATAACAGGCTGAACTAGATGGACAGATGTGGTTTGCCTTACAAACCATGTTACTACGTTAAACGCTTTTCATATTATTCCCTTAACAAAAAATAAAAATGTTTCAGTTATTTTTGTGTTACAAATTGAGCTATAGCCCATGTCTAACAAGAAAGCAGTTGGGAAAACTACATTTAGTCCTGTTGCTGGTCCTGAGATAAGCAGGCTGACTCTGTACGGTCTTCTTCTCTGAGATAGATGAACACAGTTGCTCCTTGTATGCCAGAATGAACTTTTCCTTGCAATAGCAGATTCTATCTGCTTTTATTGTGCATGCTTGTCCATAGATTTATATGTGCTCCCCTGAATTATATGTGGAGATGAGCCTAGAAAGTCAAACCAATCCTGCAATCCTGGTAAAAACACTCATTTCACTGATATGCATGCCCTCATTGGCGGTCCAGTAATGTCTTATGCTCTGTCCAGTAGTACCACATGTTCTGTACTGCTCTATACCTGAGCCAGGACAACCTGCACCTTTGGACACCAGTAGCTGTTTTCCGAAACATGTCTTTGATTTTATCATGCAACCATGGTTTAATGTCAAAACTTGTGGGAGGAGTGTAGTGGTGGCTAGCACAAAGAGGGTTAACTGTAAACAGCTTCCATTTTAGAGGAGGTGGTTCCTTATTGAGAGGGGACAGGGTGCCATCTATGTACCCTGTGTGGTACCATGTGACCCGACACTGAGAGGAATAAGGTGTGGCAGTATAGAAACCCTAAGTTCCATATAGCCAAGTTGGAGTAACTGTTTGAAAGTAGGTGCAAAAGTGATGTGGAACAAAGTAAGGCTACAAGGGCTCCAGCAGTAAACTGGAAGCAAGAGCAGCAATGACCTGGGGAAAGTCAGATCAGGCCAGCTGACTTAGGAGACCGGCCTATGAAGAGGGTACAGAATAGAAGCCAAGACACTCAGCAGTGTGAGATAATGGATTCTTAATCCAACACCACCCCACCCGTTTCATAGGCTGAGTCAAATTTCTGTACCTCTCCAGCAGGGAGAAGTAGTTTTATATCCACAAGTTGGCAGATTGCTCTTCAAATAAGGGTGCATTCACAAGACTGTATGTATTTTTTGGTCTGCAAAACACAGATCCGCAAAAAAAACAAAAAAAAAAACAGTTGACCTCTATCTGATGTCCGTGCTGCAGCCGTTTTTTTTTTGCAGACTCATTGTAATAATGCCTATTCTTGTCCTCAAAAAGAACAAGAATAGGACAGGTTTCATCTTTTTTGCAGGATGGAGAAATGGACTTATATGGAGGCGGACAGCACACAATGCTTTTTTACGGCCCGTTTGAAATTAATCGATTGACATTACATCTGCAAAAAAAAGCAGATCGGATGTGGACCAAAAATACGAAAATACGGTTGTGTGAATGGGGCCTAAAAGTTGTAACACTTACGCTATTATATGTTCCTGCAGGACAGGCTGGCCCTTCTTTAACTGCCATATAGAGTAATCAGGTTCTCTTCTCTTTCTGCCTTTTAAATATGTTATTTTTACTTATTTTGGGATGAAATTTGGTGGTTTTGGAACAAATGACTCTTTTGTCATAGAGGTATGGTATTATTTGATCACAGGAATATTTTTTAGTCCTTGCACAGTGGTATTAGCTGGTCACTATTTAACTTTAAAGTTAGAATTAGGGCTCATGTACATGACCATATGTATTTTGCGGTCTGCAAAAAACGGATCTGCAAAAAAAATGGATGACGTCCGAGTGCATTCCGTATTTATTCCCCCCCCCTGAGAAAATACCCTACACCCCATATTCCACCCCCGCAATTACTTTATACTCAAATCAATGATCATTACCACCAGGGTTGCCAACCGTCCAGAAATTTCTGGACAGTCCGTAAAAATAAGCAACTTTTTTCTTCTGTCCGTGAAAAAAAATAGAGGTGTCTGGTGGTACCTGACTAGTAACATAGTAACATAGTAACATAGTTTATAAGGCCGAAAAAAAGACATCTGTCCATCCAGTTCGGCCTGTTTTCCTACAAGTTGATCCAGAGGACGGCAAAACAACCCTGTGAGGTAGAAGCCAGTTTTCCCCACTTTAGGGAAAAAAATTCCTTCCCGACTCCAATCAGGCAATCAGAATTACTCCCTGGATCAACAACCCCTCTCTAGTAACTATAACCTGTAATATTATTACCCTCCAAAAATACATCCAGGCCCCTCTTGAACTCTTTTAGTGAACTTACCATCACCACCTCCTGAGGCAGAGAGTTCCATAGTCTCACTGCTCTTACCGTAAAGAATCCTCTTCTATGTTTGTGTACAAACCTTCTTTCCTCCAGACGCAGAGGATGTCCCCTCGTCACAGTCACAGTCCTGGGGATAAATAGATCGTGGGAGAGATCTCTGTACTGACCTCTGATATATTTATACATAGTTATTAGATCTCCCCTCAGTCGTCTTTTTTCTAAAGTGAATAAGCCTAATTTTGATAATCTTTCTGGGTACTGTAGTCCACCCATTCCAGTTATTACTTTAGTTGCCCTCCTCTGAACCCTCTCCAGCTCTGCTATGTCTGCCTTGTTCACAGGAGCCCAGAACTGTACACAGTACTCCATGTGTGGTCTGACTAGTGATTTGTAAAGTGGCAGGACTATGTTCTCATCACGGGCATCTATGCCTCTTTTGATGCAGCCCATTATCTTATTGGCCTTGGCAGCAGCTGTCTGACACTGGTTTCTGCAGCTTAGATTTCTGTTCACTAAAATTCCTAGGTCCTTTTCTATGTCAGAGTTACCCAATATTTTACCATTTAGTATGTACTGGTGACTTGCATTATTCCTTCCCATATGCATAACTTTACATTTGTCAGTGTTAAACCTCATCTGCCACTTCTCTGCCCAAGCCTCCAGTCTATCCAGATCCATCTGTAGCAGTGTACTGTCCTCTTCTGTGTTAATTACTTTACACAGTTTAGTGTCATCTGCAAAAATTGATATTTTACTGTGCAAGCCTTCTACAAGATCATTAATAAATATATTGAAGAGAATAGGGCCCAATACTGACCCCTGTGGTACCCCACTAGTGACAGTGACCCAATCTGAGTATGTACCGTTAATAACCACCCTCTGTTTTCTATCACTGAGCCAGTTACTTACCCACATACAGACATTTTCTCCCAGGCCAAGCATTCTCATCTTATATACTAACCTTTTATGTGGTACAGTGTCAAATGCTTTGGAGAAGTCCAGATATACGACATCCATTGATTCGCTGCGGTCTAGTCTAGAACTTACCTCCTCATAGAAACTGATTAAATTGGTTTGACATGACCGATCCCTCATGAAGCCATGCTGATATGGAGTAATTTGCTTATTTTCATTGAGGTACTCCAAGATAGCATCTCTTAGAAAACCCTCAAACAGTTTACCCACGACAGATGTTAAACTTACCGGCCTATAGTTCCCGGGCTCTGTTTTTGGACCCTTTTTGAATATTGGAACCACATTTGCTATGCGCCAATCCTGTGGAACACTCCCTGTCAGTATAGAGTCCTTAAATATCAGAAATAAGGGTCTGGCGATGACATTACTTAATTCTCTTAGGATACGGGGGTGTATGCCATCCGGTCCTGGCGATTTGTCTATTTTAATCTTTTTAAGACGCAGCTCTACTTCTTCCTGGGTCAGACAGGGCACTTTTAATGGGGAATTTACTTTTATATTCTGCATTTCATCTGACAGTTTATTTTCCTCAGTGAATACAGTGGAGAAAAAGATATTTAGTAGCTTTGCTTTCTCCTCATCGATCTCTGCAACTCCCCCCTCATTACTCTGTAAGGGGCCGACACCGTCAGGTTTATACTTTTTACCATTTATATAATTAAAGAACATTTTAGGGTTAGTTTTACTTTCTTTGACGATTAATCTCTCGGTCTCTAGTTTGGCTGTTTTTATTTGTCTTTTACATATTCTATTTTTTTCCTTATAGTTTTTCAATGCTTTCTCGCTCCCCTCCTGTTTTAGTGATTTAAATGCTTTCTGTTTGTCATTTATTGCTTTCTTTACAGTTCTATTTATCCACATTAGTTTTTTCTTGTTTCTTATTATTTTATTCCTATATGGTATGTACCTCTCACAATTAGATATTAGGATGTTTTTAAAAATATCCCATTTTGTGGCTGTATTTTTATTTTTGAAGACTTTGTCCCAGTTAGTTAGGCCTATGGCCTCTCTTAGTTGGCTAAATTTAGCTTTTTTGAAGTTAGGTATTTTTGTTCCTCCCTGAAGAAACGCTCTTTTGAATGACAATTGGAAGGTTATTATGTTATGGTCACTATTTCCCAGGAGTCCCCCGACCTGCACATCTGTTGTTCTGTCAGGTCTATTGGTTAATACTAAGTCCAGTATGGCCGTCCCTCTAGTCGGGTCCTGAACCAGTTGGGAAAGGTAATTGTCTTTGGTTATTTCCAAGAACCTGTTTCCTTTATGAGATGTACAGGTTTCAGTTTCCCAGTCTATATCTGGGTAGTTGAAATCCCCCATAATAACGACCTCATTATGATTTGCCACCTCGTCTATTTCGTTTAGAAGTAGATTTTCTATGGGCTCTGATATAGTAGGGGGTTTATAATAAACTCCTATTAGTATTTTATTATTGTTTTTGGCTCCATTTATTTCTACCCACAGTGACTCCACATCTTCATGTCCCTCACTTATATCTTCCCGCAGTGTGGGCTTTAGACAGGACTTTACATAAAGGCAGACCCCTCCCCCTCTCCGGTTTTGGCGATCCTTTCTAAAAAGACTAACCCTGTACGGTAACTGCCCAGTCATAGGTATCATCCAGCCATGTCTCAGTTATTCCCACTATGTCATAGTCCTCCTCACACATCACTAATTCCAGTTCACCAATTTTATTAGTCAGGCTTCTGGCATTAGTGTACATACACTTAAGAGGTCTATGTATATTTTTTACTCCCCTTTTAAAATTACTATTACCTGTGAAGTGAATATCCGGGGTTTTTGGGTTACTTTGGTTGATGTTTTGCCCAATATTCTCCCTACATTCCTCACTAATCCCAACCCCCACTAACCCCCCACTCTCCCCAACTATGACCCACTCTCTATCTACACTATCTACCCCCTTATTAGTATTACCCCCCACCCTCCCCCCAGATCCTAGTTTAAAAGCTCCTCCAGCCGTTTCACCATTTTTTCCCCCAGGGCAGTTGCACCCTCCCCATTAAGGTGCAGCCCGTCCCTACTGTAGAGTCTGTAGCCGACAGAGAAGTCGGCCCAGTTCTCCATGAACCCAAACCCTTCCTTCCAGCACCAGCCTCTGAGCCACTTATTTAACTCCCTAATCTCCCGTTGTCTCTCTAGTGACGCTCGTGGCACTGGTAGTATTTCTGAAAACACTACCTTGGAGGTCCTGGACTTTAGCTTCTCACCTAGTTCCCTAAAATCATTTTTAAGGACCTTCCATCTCCCCCTGACTTTGTCATTGGTGCCAACTAGATTATTTTGATGGTAATTATCATCATTTTACAGCTCACAGTAAATGGTGGTAATGAGTTCTGATCAGTATATAGAGCTATAGAGCTGTATTACTTATAATATTTATCCTTTTATTATGTTTTTCCAATTTGTCCGTAAAAAATGTTGGCCGTCCGTGATTTTGGGATAAGTTGTCCAGAAAAAAGAAAAATTTGGGTTGGCAACCCTGATTACCACTAATAATTCATTCTTAATTTCATCCTCATATATGATCTCCATAACTTATTTAATATGGGAACATCAGCAAAAGTCATATATATATATATATATATATATATATATACACACACATACACAATGCCTTGCGACAGTATTCGGCCCCCTGGAACTTTTCAACCTTTTGCCACATTTCAGGCTTCAAACAAAAAGATATAACATTTTAAGTTTTTGGTGAAGAATCAACAAAAAGTGGGCCACAATTGTGAAGTGGAATGAAATTTATTGGGGCGATCACTCCGCTTGTAGGAAGGGGCAGATTAGCCGCATAGGGAAAGTGCCTAATGCCTACAAGTGGAACACAAGCATCTTTGGCAAAATGAAGTAAACTAACTCAGATCACACAGCATCCTCACAGAAAGAAATTCACAGAAAGTCTTTTGCCTAAAAGCGGAACAGAAGTAAAGCATATATGGTGAATTGAATCGCAGAGATAACGACAAGATCATAAAGCAGCCCCACAGCAGCCCTACAGATGTGTGCACAAAAGAAAAAGAAACAGAGAAAATCAACGCAACCGTAAGTGACCACCCTGGTGGCAGAAAAAGTTCTAATTACTATATTGTGAACAGCATACTATTACAAGTGGTAGCCAGTGAAGTTGAAGATATTACTAATATCGCTAAATTGATTTTAGCTATTTTTTGTGGGAACATTTTAGTGAATCTATAGTAAAAGTTAAGTTTTAGAGGGTATTCTTTTTCTTTGTTTTCAGTGATAAGTGAATACTAATATACTCCACGTTAATCTATATAACTCTCAGTGATTGATGCATTCCGTATTTAGCGGAACGAAACAGCTGGCCCTTAATAGAACAGTCCTTTATCCGTAATGCGGACAATAATAGGACATGTGAAATATGAACATACGGAAATAGAATACACACGGAGTACCTTCCGTTTTTTTGCAGACCCATTGAAATGAATGGTTCCGAATACGGTCTGCAAAAAAACGGGATACGGAAAGAAAATAAGTTCGCGTGCATGAGCCCTTATGCGTATGATATATAGCCGCTATTTATCAATGTATGTGCCTTTTTATGTGTAAATACCTAGCATATCTAGAACTGTCCCTACTTATATTACAGAATTAGTAAGTATTGAAAAATTTTAATTTTACTAAATAAAATCACTTTGTGACAAATTACTTCATCACAAGGCGCATTTCTTTGTAGTAGTGGGTGCAATAACAGGAAGAGGCGCCTCCCCTCATCATTGTACCCCTAAGATGCCTCATTCATAGCTGATCACGGCATCTGACAGCAATAATATTTATAAAATAACAAAAAATAATAAAATCATACTTACTTCATCAATTTGATCGTGAAGAGCTGGCTGCCGCCATCTTGCTTGAAGTTCTAGTGCAAAATCTCTCTCGGCCAGTGGTGATGTCACATGTCACCGTGTATGGGATTTCAATAGAGATTTTCAATCAAGATGGAGGTGGCCAGCTCTTCACGCTCAAACAGATGAGGTAAGTATGATTTTTTTTTTTTTTTAACCGTCATTCAGGGAAAATTGTTTCGCTACCAGGAAGCACGAGGAAATTCGAAAGTCGAATTTTCCCTGAAATGCTGATTGAATTCTACTTCATGGAGTACGATTCGCTCAACCGTACACGAAATCATAAATGATAAAATTATGTTAGGTGGTACTCCATGCAAAGCAACATTAACTATGATGTAAGGCTACCTACAGTAGGGTATTTCATTCATTTCACATATTACATGTATGATCTGTAATTAAACTAAACTTATCCTAAACTTTTTTTTCCTTTTGCTCCATTTTTATTGTTTCTTCCTACAGCAGTCTCTGAGCTTTTCCCTCTCTTTCAATCAGACCAACAATTCATAATTAGGACGTTTCTTCTTTTGGCCTGTGAAGAATTGTTAATCAACAGTTTGTCATTTAGCAGTTCCAGTGAAATTCTGATTAACAATTAAAATAAAGATGAAGGTCAAACAAACTTGGATGCTCAGATTCATATAAAAATAACAAACAGACACTATATAGGTCACCAAGGCTGTAGATGCACAAGGGAGCAGAATTATATTATTAGCTTCATGTTACCTACAAATATAATACTTTGCTTTATGTATTGTGAGCAGTATAATGGGATCGCAGACAAACAGAACTGGAATGGACTTCTGATTTGGCCTACTTACCATGCTAGTAAAATTTTCATATATTTTTCATCACTACCGGAGGGCATTTCATATTAACATTTATATTATTTTCAGACATGTTAGATAATTGGCAGAATATGTTTTGTAATTCTTTAAGCAATGATCTTGTGCCACAAATGTCTTGCACATAGAAAACGCATAATTGTTAGCTGGTTCTCACCTACGTCCTTGACTTCACTTTTAAAGCAGAACATTGCCCCCTGTCATGTCATTGCCTCCAGAGTCCAGAAGCAGCAAGAGAGTGCATAATATTTTTTTAATCAATTGAAACATGACCACCATGAGACCTAGATAAGCTTAATTGTGGTTGGTGTTAATATCACCCAATGTTCCCAGTGGAGCATTGAAATGTAAGACTCCTTACACGGACTAGGCACTCTCTACAAGTTGAAACAGTACCCCTCTGGATCCCCATCAAGGACCTCTCACACAGTTACTGTAAGTCATTTCTCTCTGCTTTGCACTGATGTGGGCAATCACTCCATATCAGCAGATGAGGTGCTAGCTTGACTAAAATCCTATATAAAGGTCAAACATTGACTACCTTCCATAGAGTGGCACCAGAGGCACAGCTTTCTTGTGTGGAAATCGTTAATTTGCATACCTTTTTCCCAGAGGAGCACTGCATGGTTTTTAAGAATTCTTACACCTACCAGGCACTCTCTACAATAAAAAATAGCCAACTCTATGCTGCGGCTCTGCATAAAAAAATAGAACATGTCCTATACTTGTCCGTAACAGCAGACAAGTATAGGCATTTTCAATGGGGCGCCCGGCTGTGTGTTCCGAACGTTGCGGAACACACGCCGGGCGGCACCCGTAGTATTGCAGGTCCGCATTTTTGTGGACCCGCAATACTACGGTCATGTGAATGGGCCCTTATTGTTTCTCACTAAAATATGGTGCCTCTTGTTACATACAAAAAAGGAAGGGTACTGGGGTACCTTTGAACTAAATGTGACTAAAGCAGTGGTTCACTCCTCACTAGTTTTTGGGCAGCTTAATGGTGAAACGTCTAGTATGCTTCACCACTATCGAGCAGTCGCCCTGTGAAGGGTGATGCTCAGACAGTGCAGGAACCTCAGGCCTGACCTAATAAATCTCTCTCCTCAATCTATAGTCTATCAATCCCTCCTCTAACACAATTTGCCAATAATTCAGATCACCTGGGAGCAGCAGTAGCCACATCTGGAGCAGAGAAACCATCTTTTAAAGTCAAAGGACTTCCCAATTTGGGGCCCCAACAGCCAATGAGAGGTCTCTAGATTCATAAGAATATGAATTCTACCACAAATTAGACACAAGCCCAGGCCATATATTGCTGCTTAAATTAAAAGAGATGCTTATAAAAAAAAAAAAGTGAGGAGAAATTTGAGTTTTCTTCTACCTACATATTCTATAACTGCTGCCTTTTATGCATTATCAAAAATGTGTAAGCTCAGGCCCTTTACAATGAAACCAATAGTATCAGGAGTTGAGAGTGTGAATCAAATTGTTGGAGTATACGTGGATAAAATATTACAATATTTGTTGAAGAGACACCTCTGATTTATTATTAAGATTAGAGGGCACACAGCTTGACAAATACGACCCTACTAGCCTCTGTTGATGTCAAAACATTATACAGCTCCATGCACCATCAATCTGGGCTTGCAAGAGAGATGCACTTGATCATAGCTTGTGGAGATGGGGGGACGAGCACTGTGACAAGATTGGAGATGGGGGAGGATGGGAAGCTTGGGAGATGAAGGAACAAGCACTGTGACCTGTTCAGGGGTGGAGGGAGGGTGGTGAGCCTGACATGATTGCGGGGGGGATAGGGGAGGCTTGTTATGAAGTGATTGCTGGGGGGGTAGGGGAGGCTTGTTATGAAGGGAAACGAGGTCTCCAACTACTTTGGGGGTGTGGTGGGGATGGTCAGTCGGAATGTGATTAGCCTGTGTGGGAGAGTGAGTTCTAGGTGTGATTGGCGCATCTCTAATTGCTATCATTGTGGGGGTGACCAGTATATGGGGCACCAATGTACTGTATGTCAGACAGTAGTGGGGAAAGAAGCCCTCAGTCACTTAAAATGAGTGAGCAGTAGTGTTGAGAAAAATAAAAAGTCCGGGTTCGAGTTCGGATTCGGGCGTTTAATAAAGCTTGTTGAAAGGCTGCACGGCAGCCAATCAACAAGCTTTTAAGCTGTGGGCACTTAGAAGCCATCACAGCCATGCCTATATAAGCTGGATCACATGTAGCACTGCTAATCAGCTCTGAGAAGTGCAGGGACAGGAAGCAGGCAGCTGAAGTGAGGGAAAGTGTTAGGAATCTGGCTATTTATTCTGTGGGTGACCTGCAGTATATATAGTGATTTTTTGTGGGTGCAATACACCAGCTTTGTACCCCTGACACAAAAATATAATAGTTAATCCGTCTGTTAATCCGGTGGGTGACATATTCACGTTTTTGCTAAAACATACAGTTGTACTGCATAAGTGACAGGGAAATTAATAGAGTTAATCTGTCTGCTAGTCTGGTTGGTGACATATTCACGTTTTTGCAAACAGATTACACCAGTACTGCACACATGACAGGAAAATAAATACAGTTAATTCGTCTGCTAGTCCAGCAGGTGACATATTCACGTTTTTGCTAAGACATACAGCTGTACTGCATACGTGACAGGGAAATAAATACAGTTAATCAGTCTGCTAATCCGGTAGGTGACATATTCACATTTTTGCTAAGACATACAGTTGTACTGCATACTTGACAGGGAAATTAATAGAGTTAATCTGTCTGCTAGTCTGGTTGGTGACATATTCACGTTTTTGCAAACAGATTACAACGGTACTGCATACGTGACAGGAAAATAAATACAGTTAATTCGTCTGCTAGTCCAGCAGGTTACATATTCACGTTTTTGCTAAGACATACAGCTGGACTGCATATGTGACAGGGAAATAAATACACTTAATCCGTCTGCTAGTCCGGTAGGTGACATATTCACATTTTTGCTAAGACATCAACAGTGTCACCTGCAAAGCACCCCCACACCATCACACCTCCTCCTCCATGCTTCACAGTGGGAACCAGGCATGTAGAGTCCATCCGTTCACCTTTTCTGCGTCGCACAAAGACACGGTGGTTGGAACCAAAGATCTCAGATTTGGACTCATCAGACCAAAGCACAGATTTCCACTGGTCTAATGTCCATTCCTTGTGTTCTTTAGCCCCAACAAGTCTCTTCTGCTTGTTGCCTGTCCTTAGCAGTGGTTTCCCAGCAGCTATTTTACCATGAATGCCTGCTGCACACAGTCTTCTCTTAACAGTTGTTGTAGAGATGTGTCTGCTGCTAGAACTCTGTGTGGCATTGACCTGGTCTCTAATCTGAGCTGCTGTTAACCTGCGATTTCTGAGGCTGGTGACTCGGATGAACTTATCCTCCGCAGCAGAGGTGACTCTTGGTCTTCCTTTCCTGGGGCGGTCTCCATGTGAGCCAGTTTCTTTGTAGCGCTTGATGGTTTTTGCGACTGTACTTGGGGACACTTTAAATGTTTTCCCAATTTTTCGGACTGACTGACCTTCATTTCTTAAAGTAATGATGGCCACTCATTTTTCTTTACTTAGCTGATTTTTTCTTGCCATAATACAAATTTTAACAGTCTATTCAGTAGGACTATCAGCTGTGAATCCACCTGACATGGGTTGGGACCATGAGTTGTGCCCAACACAACTCATGGTCCCAACCCCATTTATAAGGCAATAAATCCCACTTATTAAACCTGACAGGGCACACCTGTGAAGTGAAAACCATTTCAGGTGACTACCTCTTGAAGCTCATCAAGAGAATGCCAAGAGTGTGCAAAGCAGTAATCAAAGCAAAAGGTGGCTACTTTGAAGAACCTACAATATAAGACATATTTTCAGTTGTTTCACACTTTTTTGTTAAGTATATAATTCCACGTGTCAATTCATAGTTTTGATGCCTTCAGTGTGAATCTACAATTTTCATAGTCATGAAAATACAGAAAACTCTTTGAATGAGAAGGTGTGTCCAAACATTTGGTCTGTACTGTACGTGACAGGGAAATAAATACAGTTAATCCGTCTGCTAATCCGGCAGGTGACATATTCACATTTTTGCTAAGACATACAGTTGTACTGCATACGTGACAGGGAAATTAATACAGTTAATCTGTCTGTTAATCCAGCAGGTGACATTCATGTTTTTGCTAAGACATACAGCTGTACAGCATACATGACAGATAAATTAATAAAGTTAATCTGGCTGTTAGTTTCGTGGGTGACCTCAAAGAATGAGGAGAGCATCAAATAAGGGACGTGGCCCTGGTTGTGGTGCTGCTGGTATAGGTGGAGCTCCTGTTGCAGGGAGAGGACGTGGTCGATCTGTGCCAGCTACACACCCAAATAAAACATCTTCCTCAGGTGCACGTAGGCGACAGGACGTTCAGCATAATTTTGTATGCCTGAATACCGGTGTACGAATGGTGAGGCCAGAACAAGTAGAGGCAGTAGTAGATTGGATGGCTGACAGTGCCTCCAGTTCCTTCACATTGTCTCCCACCCAGTCCCATGCTGAAAGCGCAGAGTTGGCACCTGCAGCCCATGGGCATCTGTCTTTCACCTCACCCCCTTGCAAATCAGCCAAGCAGTCTGAGCCCCAAGTCATGCAGCAGTCACTGATGCTTTTTGATGACTCTGCTGGTGGGGTTTCCATGGGCCATCCACTTAGCCCTGCCCCAGAAGTGGAAGAGATTGAGTGCACTGATGCCCAACCACTTATGTTTCAGCATGTGGACATGGGAGGACCACCGCAGCACGTCTCTTATGATGACGAACAGAAATGCCAACTGCTGAGGCTTTCTGCGGTGTGCAGACCGGCAAGGAGGGTAGGGGTGAAGAGTGGGTGGAAGATGATGTGGAGGATGATGAGGTCCTAGACCCCACATGGAATCAAGGTCATGCAAGTGTCGTGTGCAGTTCGGAGGAAGAAGTGGTGGTCACCCAGCGCCAGCCACACAGCAAAAGAGGGAGCAGGGTGCAAAAGCAGAGTGGCCATCCCCTAGCCAGTACGCTTGCTACTGCCCACTGCACCCAGGAAATGAGCACTCCAAAGCCAGCTCCAAGGAGTTCCCAGGCGTGGCAATTCTTCAGACAATGTGCTGATGACAAAACGCGAGTAGTTTTCACGCTGTGCAATCAGAGCTTAAAGCGAGGCATAAATGTTCTAAACCTGAGCACCACCTGCATGACACTGCAGTGGAGTACACACCTGAAAAACCACAAA
The DNA here is from genome assembly GCA_900303285.1 of Rhinella marina. Lineage (NCBI taxonomy): Eukaryota > Metazoa > Chordata > Amphibia > Anura > Bufonidae > Rhinella > Rhinella marina. The sequence continues at coordinate 105,781 of ONZH01030824.1, read as the reverse complement.
AGATCTCAGGCTCCTCTTGCTCCCTCTTCTGCTGTGGTCTCTGCCTCTTCCTCCTCCTCTGTAGTGACAGTGGCACCTGCCGCCCCGGAAACAGAGGATGTGGCAGCAACACCACCACCTCCACCACCAAGCATGTCCACACTATCCCATGGAAGCGTTCAGCTGTCCATCCCAGTACATGGTTCCCAGCCGCCACTACTTTTCCAGGCGAGCCATCTCTGCCCTGAACAAACAAGTGGCGGACAAAATCAGGTGTGCATTGCGCAACGCCATCTGTGGCAAGGTCCACATAACTGCTCATACGTGGACCTGTAAACACGGACAAGGACGCTATATCTCCCTGACTGCACACTGAGTAAATGCAGTGGCGGCTGGGCCTGAGGCAGATAGCAGTTTGGCGCATGTCCTACCACCACCGAGGATTGCAGGACATTTCTCATTGCTGCCTGTTGCCTCCTCCTCCTACTCCGCTTCCTCCTCTACCGCCTCCTCATCCGGTCAGCGTAACACCTTCACCACCTACTTCAGCACAGCCAGGGGTAAACGACAGCAAGCTGTTTGGAAACTCATCTGTTTGGGGGAAAAACCCCACACCGCGCAGGAGCTGTGGACGGGCATTGAACAACAGACCGATGAGTGGTTGGTGCCACTGAGCCTTAAGCCCGGCCTGGTGGTGTGCGATAATGGGCGAAATCTTGTAGCAGCTCTGGGGCTAGCCGGTTTGATGCACATCCCTTGCCTGGCGCATGTGCTGAATTTGGTGGTGCAGAGGTTCCTGAAAAATTACCCTGATATCTCAGAGCTGCTGCATTAAGTGCGGGCCGTCTGTGCTCACTTTCGGCGTTCTCACCCTGCTGCTCGCCTGTCTGCGCTGCAGCGTAACTTCGGCCTTCCCGCTCACCGCCTATTATGCAACGTACCCACAACGTGGAATTCCATCTTGCACATGCTGGAGAGACTGTGCGAACAGTAGCAGGCAATAGTGGAGTTTCAGCTGCAGCATGCACGAGTGAGTCGCTCTGCAGAACAGCACCACTTTACCACCAACAAGTGGGCCTCCATGCGGTACCTGTGTACAGTGTTGTGCTGTTTCGAGTACTCCACCAACATGGCCAGTGCCGATGACGCAGTCCTCAGCATTACTATCCCACTTCTATGTCTCCTTGAAAAAACGCTTCAAGCGATGATGGAAGAGGATGTGGCAGAGGAGGAAGAGGAGGAGGAAGAGGGATTATTTCCACGGTTATCAGGCCAGTCTTTCACAAGTGACTTGGAGGGTGGGTTCCTGCACCAACAGAGGCCAGGTACACAACTGTCTAGCCAGGGCACAGTTCTGCAGGATGAGGAGGATGATGAGGAGGAGGAACTGTGTTCACAGCAGGGTAGTACCCAAAGCAGCTCATGGGCATCAATGGAGCATGGCTGGGGGGATACAGAGGACACAGACTATACACCTCCCACAGAGAACAGCTTGTCCTTGCCTCAGGGCAGCCTGGCACACATGAGCGACTACATGCTGCAATGCCTGAGCAACGACTGCCGAGTTACCCATATTCTAACCAGTGCTGATTACTGGGTGGCTACCCTGCTGGATCCCCGCTACAAGGACAACATGCTGTCCTTAATTCCGTCACTTGAGCGTGATCAGAAGATGAGGGAGTACAAGCGCACGTTGGTAGACTAACTGCTGAGAGCATTCACACCAGACAGTGGGGGCTCAGTGGAAGCATCAGGCGAAGGCAGAGGAGGAGGAAGTCGCCAACGCAGCTGGGGCACCGTCAGCACCTCAGAAGGGAGGGTTAGCATGGCCGAAATGTGGAAAAGCTTTGTCAGTACGCCACAACAACCAGCACCACCAGCTGATATGGAACGTCTTAGCAGGAGACAGCAATTCAGCAACATGGTGGAACAGTACGTGTGCACATGCCTACACATACTGACTGATGGGTCTGCCCCATTCAACTTCTGGGTTTCCAAATTGGGCACATGGCCTGAGCTCACCCTTTACGCCTTGGAGGTGCTGGCCTGCCCTGCGGCAAGTGTATTGTCCGAACGTGTGTTTAGCATGGCAGGGGGGGTAATCACAGACAAGCGCAGCCGCCTGTCCACAGCCAATGTGGACAAGCTCACGTTCATTAAAATGAACCAGGCATGGATCCCACAGGACTTGTCCGTACCTTGTGCTGAGTAGACAAGTATACTGGCCATACCCAGCCATTGTTATACTCCAGGGAACTTTATCTTTGCATTCTCTTTTCTATTTCCCTGTTTTGGGGTCTTCCCAAATTTTAAAAAAATAAATAAATAAAAAAAAAACAAAAAAAAAAACAAAAACAGTGTTGGCTACCTCCTCCTCCTCCATCACCGCTTCCACCTACACCGCCACACCACCACGTCCACTGCCTCCTCAACCTCCTACTTTGACCTCCGTCTCCTACTTCAAGATTATTATTTTTTATTTTTTTCTATTCTATGTTATTTCAAGTCATTTACCTATCCACATTTGTTTGCAGGGCAACTGTCCTGCTTTTACCCCATTTTGCAGCCCTCTAGCCCTTGCTACGACTATTTTGCAGCCATTTTAGTGCACCAAAGTTCAGGTCCCCATTGACTTCAATGGGGTTCGGGTTCGAGTTCGGGTCCGGGTCCCGAACCCGAACTTTGACCTGAAGTTTGGCCGAACCCGGCGAATCCGAACTTCCACAGGTTTGCTCATCCCTAGTGAGCAGATTAATGTGGCAGCAGTTGAACAAGATAAATGCAGTGATATACGTATTAGACCGCCTTTTAATATGGAGTCTGACTAAGTCTATGTATAAAAAAACAAATGCACTATGAATGTCGCAGCAGTTGAACAAAGATAAATGCAGTGATACAGTGCTCCAGACTAAAAAAAATACCTAGGAGCCATTGGCTCCTGAACTGAAAAATTTAGGAGCCAAATAAAATTTTTAGGCACCAAATTTCAATACATATAATTATAATTAATAAAAGACTTGGAGGAGAAGATGGAACGTCCGGCCCTTAATAGAATTGTCCTATCCTATTTTTTTGGGGGGGGGCAAGGTGACTAAAAAATGGCGAATTGTGAGGTTTTATTTATTTTTTTTCTTTTACGTGTTCACTGTATAGGAGATATTTTTTTATATTTTAATAGTTTGGACTTTTCTGACATTTATTAATATATTTTATATGCAAAATTGGAAAAGGGGGTGATTAAGGGGCCATTCAGACGGCCGTAGTATTGCGGATCCGAAAAATACGGATCCACAATACCACGGATGCCACCCGTCGTGTATTGAACAATTTGCGGAACACACGGCCGGGCGTCCTGTTCAAAATGCCTATTCTTGTCCGCTGTTGCGGATAAGAATAGGACATGTTCTATAATTTCTTGCGGAGCCGCGCCGAGGCAAGTTTGCAAGCCGCCCATTGAAGTGAATGCATCCGCATCTATTCCGCAAAATTGCGGAATAGATGCGGGCACATTCACACGGTCGTATATATATTAATATATTGGTGTTTTTTGTTTTTTCTTTTACTTTTTACTTACTAATTATTGGCCCCCTTAGGGGCTAGAACTCTTGTCCTATTCACCCGAAGGCCTCTTTCACACGAGCGTCGCGGATTTGTTCAGGATGCGTTGCGGATGCGTTGCATTAAAAACACGCGGATTGCATGCGGATGCAATGCGTTGCGTTTTTAACGCACCCCCATTCATTTCTGTGGAGCCTGGGCTGCGCGAAAAACGCAGAATATAGAACATGCTGCGTTTTTCACGCAACGCAGAAGTGATGCGTGAAAAAAAACGCTCATGTGAAAAGCCCCATTAAAATGAATGGGTCAGGATTCAGTGCGGGTGCAATGCGTTCGCATCACGCATTGCACCCGCGCGGAAATCTCGCCCGTGTGAAAGGGGCCTAATAGATCTCTATTAGGATGAATAGGACTTTACACTCTCCCTGCTGCCCTGGGCTTTGTGCACAGGGCAGCGGGGAGCTTACCATGGCAGCCAGGACTTCAGTAGCGTCCTGGTTGCCATAGTAACCGATCGGAGCCCCGCAATTACATTGCTGGGGCTCCGATCAGGACTGCCACTGAACCACCAATGAAGGGGGGGGACCCTGTGACCACGTGACCACTGCCACCAATGATTATGGGGGAGGTGGTGTGTTTATTAATACAACTACAGGAGGCGGGTGCCGGCGCAGAATCACATAGCCGGCACCCGACCTGTATTATAAGGAGCTGCAATCAGCAGTAGTTAATCCCTCAGGTGCCGCTGGTCGCAGCTCCCTATCATACAGGTTGGGTGCCAGCTATGTGATCCTGGGGAGGGAGAAATTGCTTCCTTCTCCCCTGTGCTTCTCCCCTGTGCTGCTGAGGGAACATGGAGCGCACTAAGAGCAGCGTGCACCATGTTCTCTGATACTAGGCTGCGCAGTAAATATCAGTAAATGCGGTCGGGTCCAGGCGCAAATGGCGACAAGACTAGAAAGTCTTGTCGTCATTTGTAAAATCTAAGTCGCATCGGAGACCATTTTGGTCGCCATCTGGAGCCCTGTGATATATTAGACCGCCTTTTAATACAAAGTCTATGTATAAAAAATCAAATGCACTGTGAATGTCGCAGCAGTTGAACAAGATAAAGCGCAGCAATATGCATGCATGCAGTCATATATTAGACCACTCTTTAATACTATGTATAAAATGACAGATTAACTATGTATGTCACAGAAGTTGAACAAATTGCACATGGCGATTATCTTCAACCTGCAGTCTCCTTGCTTTCTCTCTATGCTTTTCCTATAGTCTCAAAAAACTCACCCTGCACTGTTCCTGCACTCACTGTCCCTAGCGCACGAGTGCTTCCCACCCCCTTCCATGATAACATAATTACAATCATTCCTTAACATGAATTCATTATGATTTATAATTTTGTTTCTTTATCTGCCTTAACCATAATGCATATGGGAAGTGGTTCCTTTCAGTGATGGGGATATTTTGAGCCATGATAAATCTGTTTTGTTATATCATCAAGTAGAATTGTTAATCATTATCTCTATCATCACCTTGCCAGCACCCTTTCATATCATGTGACTCCTCTCCTCTATGTGCATTATGGAAGCATGCGGTCCACGAGCACGGAACAGGAAGGTGGGGACAACATAGGTGAGTTTGCCGGCAGTATTTAAAAGGCAGATTGGCGCAAAGCACCGTGCCAGCTTCTGAAACTATGGTGAGAGGTAGGGACACTTCCTCAGCTGCTATTTATGGATGACCATTGCTATCCATACGTCTCCATTTTGAGATAAGGGAACTTTTTTGGACACACAGACCCATTTCTCCTGCATATTAGGAGCTCACATTAGAAAATAATTTTTTTTTGTAATTTTCATTCCTCTACCCTTGTGATTGATAGGGGGATTGAATTGAATGTGTTTTGAACTCTGTTTTTCACTCGCAAACCCCCTAATGAGTCCTTTGTTTAGACAAAACATGTCATGTTGGTACAGTAGTGAGGGACATATTTAAGGAGACAACCACCCCAGGGGCAAGTTCCTGACCGGGTCGCCCCTATCGGGGCGGGTGTCACGGACATTCCTATGACAGATAACAGGAGGTCTGTCAGATTGGCAACACGTGGTATAATCTGACATGTGTTCTCTTTTTGTTGTTGGTTTTTACCACACCCTTTTCCCTCAGGTGTTCCTGTTATGGTAATTGTCCCTCCCCTATTTATTGCTTCTTCTCCCACTATTCCTTGTGGTTTATAGCTTCAGTGGTTGTGGTGGTGAGCAGCAGTTTGGTTTCAGCTGAGATTCTGGAGCCTCCATTTCTTCATTGAAAGATACGTTTCCTTTTCCCTCCTGTTGTTTTGTTATTAGGCCTTAGGGAGACTCCTATTCATCCTTCCTTTTGGAGGAACAGGTAGACTCATTCCTGTCATTAGTTTCCAGGGTCCTATAGGGTCAGTTTGGTGTTTAGGTTCCTGTGTATGAACTTGCCTACTTTTGAGGCCTGTTCATACTGGTAGATAGACAGGATTTGAGCCAGGGTTTCCTGTAGGAGGAGTCCATCTTCCTTCCTTAGTTTCTTGGCCTAATCTCCTTTGCCTCCTAGCCTTGGTTTGGTTTCCCCCTCCACACCTGCGCGTGACAGCAGGTGCTCTGTAATTGATAGCCCCTCCCCCTTTTCTCATTGGGTCATTTTGAGGGCAAGCCAGCTCATGTCCCGCCTGTGCCTGATGTAAACAGAAGAATTCCCCCACCCCCCTTGGATGACGCAATTCAAATAGGGACGAACAAAATATTAGAGCCAGTAGAAATACACAATTCCTATATGTCTGAGATGGAAGAACTACCCTTAATGCCAACCGGGTTTTTTTTATCTCTTTTTTCCTTCCTTTTTTTGATTTTTGTTTTCTCATCTATGTATGTGTATTTATCATTATACTTCTATATATTTTATTGTGAACGTAGTAAAATCAGCTTGGTGCATATTCGCAAAAAACTCTCCCTACGATCTCCCTGCACTGTTCCTGCACTTACTGTCCCTAGCGCATGAGTGCTTGCACACATCTCTCCCTATGCTCAGCTCACAGTGAAATGGCAGAGACCATGCAGGATGAGGCTTTTATTGGATTATGACATCACCGGGGATGGCTATTTGCAAACTGGATGGCTGCTCATTGGCTGGATCTCACGCTCCCGGCTTCTTATTTTCACTTTTTAACACATGCAACCACCATTTTAGAGAAAAAATTATTTGTTACCACAAAAGTGTGAGGAAGTTCGGATTAGTGGCGAATCAAATGAACTTCTGATTGAATTCTACTTCGGATGCTTTGATTTGCTCAACACTAGTCATTGGTATCAACTGGGGGGGGGGGGTTCTGATTCCCGCCAACCTCAAGGTCTTAATAAATGCAACCCTATGTGACCAAAATTATGTGGACACCACTCCTCATTCAGTCCTGTTTTTTAAGCCACATCCATTGCAAACTGGCCAAGCAGTATGGGTCACTCATGATGAAGAGCTCAGCAAATTTAAAGTCTTTTCCCAGGAGTTTTATTCTGATCCTAAAGATAGGTCATCAGTACCAGATCAGAGGGAATTTGACTCCCGGCAACCCCGTCTATTGGCAGTTTGAAGAGGATGCAGTGCTCCTGTTAGCACTTTAGCACTGCAGCCTCTTCCTAAGCCAGTGACCTCACGTTCATCAATCAGATGACCTAGCCACAGCTCAGTCCCATTCAAGTGAATAGCCCTGAGCTGCAATACCAAGCACAGCTGCTATACAATGTAAAATGCTGTTACTGGTAAGCTGTGAGGAGGCTTTGTTACTCGGTTGAGTGCTGAAGCCTCCTTCAAACAACTGATCGGCAGGGGTGCCAGGAGTTGGAAGACTGCCAATCTGATATTAATGAGCTATTCTAAGTATAGGTCATCAATATCAAACTCCAGGAAAACCCTTTATTTGTTTCATGGGATATTACCCATGTGAAATTTGGAATCAGTGAGATCTGCCCTTGTCAACTGTGTTATTTTTGTGAACTGGAAGCATCTAGGGGTAACAAGAGCTCAGCCGCAAATCAGTAGACTATGCAAAGTTACAAAGTCAAACTGCTGAATGATGAAGTTCATAACACATAAAAATCACCTATATTCTGTTGTATCACTCACTACAGAATTACAAACTACTTCTAGAAGTGCCATCAACACAAGAATTGTACATTGGAAACTTCATAAAATGTGTTTCCATGGTCAAGCATCTGCCTGCGAACCTAAGACCACCATGTGCAATGCCAAGAATTAGTTGGAGTGATATAAAGCATCTGTACTCTAGAGCAGTGCAAATGCGATTTCTGGAGTGATGAATCATCTTTTACTACTTGGCGTTCTCATGGATATACCTGGGTTTCACAGATGATAGAGAGCACTTATTAACAATGTCAAAATTTGTTTGAGAAAGGATAATGACTTGGGGCTGTTTTTCAGGGTTTGGGCTAGGCCAGTTATTTTCAGTGAAGGGTAATGCTAATGCTACAGCATACCAAATGAAGACATTTATGACAACTGTATGTTTCCAACTTTGTGACAACAGTTTGGATAAGGCCCTTTCTGGTTCCAAGATAGCAGTACCTCTGTAGACAAAATGAGGTCCATAGCAAAATGGTTTAATGAGTTTGGCATGTAGAAACTGAAGTGGGCTGCACCTCAATCTCATCAAACACTTTTGGGTTGAATTAGAACACCACTGAACATCTTAGGGAAGACAGGAATTCCAAAAGCAAGATATCTCCTTCTCCAAGATCACTCGCCTCACAACTGCTCTTTGACTGATCTTCTTGACCTGGTCCATGGTTAATATAATATAACAATGGCAAGTAAAAGTTACAGGAGAGAATATGTTTTAAAAAAAATCCTCATTTTTTATTTTGGAATTTGCTTCAGTATTCTGATAGATACATATCTTTGTATGTCTAGCTGAGGAATTATGCTTTTAAGCTCTGAATAGATATACTGATCTCTGCCACTAACTGTATGTAATGCAGATGTAGATTTTATTTTACAAAGGCATTTATATTGAGGCAGTTAAGGTTGGATTCAGATATGAAGTAACCCATTCAGAAAAGGGGTCAACAAATGTGTCCGTTGGGTTGAAAAATTTGGGAAAAGACTTCATATTCAAGAACTTTTTCAGAGAGCAAATACGTACAGTTCCCTTACAGAGTACTATAAAATGCATTCCTAATTAGCACTAAAAAAATTTACATATTATGACATAAAGCAGATGTTGGGTCTAAGTTCCTTCTGGTTACACTCTATCAATACATAGATTTTTTTAATCATAGCAATCTCCTAGCAACAGGCTGTAATGGCTAGGAGACATTGGGAACAGAACATTATTTTTTTTCTTTTTTATAAAATAGTTACAAGGCTCAAAAAGTTCAAAGAAGAATAGAACAGTAAATATTAACTTCCTAGCCTCAAATATAACTTTTCCAGGTGCACAAAAGTTAGTTGTTTAGGGTTAAGCAAGGTACACTGAAATTGGTGAGGCTTATTACAAATGGTGGGGAAAAGGGTGTTCTTTAAAGAGCATCTATTACAATATGCGGACTTTATAATCAATGCTATATAACAACATATTCTCTTCAGTGGATATAACTAAAATACTGTAGGTCTTAAAGTGTTCTCAGGACTGGATGAGTCTAAGGGGTGTTTAAGCATCTGAAAAGGTCTAAAGGCCATAACTTCAGCCTGGATTTGACCAATCACAATAGCTGTTACACAAAAGTGATTGTAAGGTCACATGACATGTCAATCAGCTGTCTATAAAAGAAGCTGCTAAATGATGAACTCTAGTAGGAAAGTAACTAATGAATATTCGGGATCCACCATGATATTAAATCTGATATACGGTACTCTTGGACGTGGGTACTACTAAACTATGAATAGTATATCAATAATGTTTTGTGGACGCTCATTTAGTCTGCAATTCAAAAAAGACTGTATTTAGGATCATAATTGATGACAGCAGGTATGCATTTTGCATTATCATGAGATCAGAAGTTCAGATAAAAATAGACTTAACACAACTAATAAAGAGTTTACTAAACTATGATAAAAGATATACACAATGACATACAAAGACAAAGATTAAATAAAGTAACAGTCATGAGACAGATGGGTGGTCTCAATCGGCCAGTGCCTAACTTGGCACTTGGCCAATGCCCATATGATATAAAGAAAGGTGATGGTGGCAAGACATCTTACCCTGACGATGTCTTCAATGGAGCCAAACTTTCGTTCCAAAACTAAGGGGGAGGTTTATCAGACTGGTGTAAAGTAGAACTGGCTTTGTTGCCCATAGCAACCAGTTAGATTCCACCTTTCATTTTTCACAGCTCCTTTGGAAAAATGAAAGGTGGAATCTAATTGGTTGCTATGGGCAACTGGACAATTCTACTTTACACCAGTTTAATAAATCTTCCCTTAAGTGTACTACTGAGGCCAGTGATTGGTTGCAGTGGTCACATGCTGTTGACATTATGTCACCGCTGCTGCTGGGAGAACTGGTACGATGGCACGGATCTGCCGGGTATGTTACTGAGGCAAGTACTTAGCTGTTTTTTATTGCAGGCGGATCTGAGGGGTTGTCTTGCTTTATACTGAAACCAGGTAAGCAATTTAAGTTTTGCTAAAAAATTGTTATATAAAAACATTATAGGAATGTACTACTTTACTGTCCAAGGCATTTAGTCACTGAAACAAGAATATTACTAAGACTTGACAGTGAAATTATCACTGACACTATACAACACAACTGCCATATGGTACTGAATGGTGTCCTGTTATTGGTATACCATTATATGGCTGATTCAACAGCTACAAACACATTGGTATTAGAGTAAACTCTATAGACAGACACCTTTACTATAATCATAAGCAAAACTTATAGCAGCAGTTGCCAGTGTTGGCAGTAAGTTCAGCCCTTGCAGCATTGCAAGTTTTGCAACTTTAATTTCTTTATGCATGAAATAATTTATTGGAGTCAGGCAGAAGCTGGACAATATGCAAAAATACCCTTTAGGGAATCCTCGGGGTGTTTTCTACGCAAAATACCATTTAATCAAATTTCTTTGATTAACAAAAAACCCCTTTAGGGATCCCCAATGATTCTTCTTTTTTATTATAAAACTTAACTTTTATTGTTTAATTAATAAGAATGCACAGATTGAAGAAAACTTAAAATTATCAGTTGGTTGTTGGACACTATTTTTATATCCAATTATTTAAATTAGGGTATTATAACCTAAAAAATAAATTGGAGTGAGGGAACTGTAGTTGAAATTTAAGGGAGCGTCTCAGAGGTGGTTATTTGGGCTCTGACACATTGTTATAATGGTATGGGTACACTTTAATGACACATGTTATTGATATTGCGGTCAGGGACTTAGTAATCCACTTATAATGTTCAGTGAAAAACCCCTTGGTATATACACCGTAAAAATCGCCTCTCGAGCCACTTAGACGCACACTCTCCTGACGGTCCTGCGGCCAGATGGTACTGCCGGAGAAAGACTGCCATGGTGGAGGTTTGTCTGTCTCAGGTACCCAAACGGGCTTACTCTGCCACAGTCAGTAGTATCTTTCCTCTGACTGGTGCAGGATTAAGGCACAGAGTATAGCCAGAGTGCCGCGCTATACTCCAATCATGTGCCAGATAACGCATGCACAAATCAGCGATCCTCCCGCTCCTCCACTAAATGCGGACATCGGCTGCTGGCCGGATCCTACTACATGCCCTCTCTCCCTTCACTAATGGTCCAACGAACTAACTGGCTAAAACCTGACTGCTATAACCTTCCCGACATGTTTCACCGCATCACGCGGCTTCGTCAGGGGAAAAGGTATAGGCAGAAGCTGGTACACAGAAAAGCAAAACAGACAAGTAGCACACTTTTGCAGGAAACTAGACAAATAGAGCCTATTGTTCAGGGACCCTCCCACAGGGGGAAGGTGCTTAAAATACCCTAGCGTGGCCAACCATAGGCTGGGGAGGATTACAGTGCATGCTGGTCATTTAAGAGCAGGAGAGAGCGTAAGTGCTCTATGGGCAATGAGAGGCAGACCTGGCATGAAGCAGGCCTTAGCCTGTTTAGGGAGGGCTGAACAGTGCTACCCCAGTGGTCCTGCCCACCAGGAAGGTGCAGAGGAATGGCTGGGAGCATGGGCTGTCAGGTAGGAAGAGCAGGCAACCTGGTAAGAGCCCCAGCAGCCGTGCCCAAGAAGGAGATGGTGATGGCCATTTGCATGTTTTAACTACTTCTGTTGAATGCTACAATGGATTTCCAAACAAATAGTAATGATTTTATTATTTCTGCAAGCCCTGCATGACATTTTATTCAGTTTAACAGGCAAACATGCTAACATGCAGATTCGTGTGCCTATACTTTTAAATAATATTTGAATACCATCCCAAATTACTACCTATGTATACAGGTTACAAATAGTCATACTGTAAGTGATATTACAACAAAGTGGAATTGTTTACGAAACCCTGTAACTTAGCGATGAAGTGGAGAACATGTAAAGTTGCAGAACGGAGTCGCCTAGTGCTTTGGCACATAGTACATAGAAGTCATTAAAGCTAACTCAATAACCACAGTTTCAAACCCCCTCTGGCATTAACATCAACAGAAGAACTGTGTGCCTGGAATTTCATGGCATGAGTTTCCATGGCTGGGCAGTTGCATCTAAGCCTTACATCACCAAACACAAAGTGTAGGATGATGTGGCGTAGAGCATGCCAACTCTGGAAACCTCCTGTGGCGTGATGAATCAAGCTTCTCTATCTGACAGTCTGATACGCAAATCTGGGTTTTGTGAATGCCAGGAGAATGTTATCTGCCTAACTGCATTGTACCAAAGGTAAAGTTTGGCAGCGAAGGAATAATATTGAACAATTACATGCCTCCAACTTTGTGGGAACAATTTGGAGAAAGCCCTTTTTTGTTCCAGCATAACTGTGCCCACTGCAAAAAGCAAGGTCTATAAAGGTATGGTTGGATGAGTTTGGTGTGGAAGAACTTGACTGGTCTGTGCAGAGCCATGACTTCAACCCTACTAAACAACTTTGGGTTGAACTAAAATGAAGATTGCTAGCTAGGCCCTCTTCACCAACATCTGTGTCTCACCTCACAAATGCTCTTCTAGATGAATGGGCAAAACTTCCCACAGAGACACTACAACATCTTGTAGAAAGCCTTCCTAGAAAAGTGCAGAAGCTGTTTTAGCTGCAAAGGGGAAACCAACTTCCAATGAATGTCTGTGGATTTGTGTGTTTGGATGGGATGACTTAAAATCTCCTGTTGGTGTAATGTGTAAGTATCCCAATACTTTTGCCTATATAGTGTAGATTATGAGCTCCAGAGCAGATAGAGATGGACGTAAAGGAATTTAATATTGATTATAATTATTAAACATTTGCCACTATTCCTCAGTAGCTCACAAAATCTACATTCATGCAACAGAAGATCTCTGAGGAGGTTGCCCAGTTCCTATATAATTCATTTTGACCTTATATTTAGCTCAGTATCTGCTATCAGACCATCTTTTTTCTGCAAGAAAAACTTTGAGAGAAAGAGAGAGTGCAAGAACAAGTACAAGACAGCAAGAAAAATGGGCACCCAAAACGAAAAGACTAATTGATATTTCAAATACAAATTTGCAAAAACAAAGGTTAAACAGAAGGTGCAGCTGAAACAAAATCCATCTTGTATGTGACTATAGATTCTATGAAAATTACATGTTCAATCGTGTGTTTGCTATTGATTTTTTTCAAAAAAAGATAATCAGTTTCTGGGCGGCACTATGGTGTAACACACGGTCAAAGCAAGTATGGTCTCCTTAGCTTTCAAAGCTTTCATGATGTAAAGTAGGAAACCTGCACATCTTGCTTTCTTCTTTGACTTCTTTGATCAGCAGTGCACAAGCAAACTGTAATGCGGGAAAAATTCAAACTCATTTTTTCAGCAGAAAAAAATTGTTCATAATGTAAAACCTTTGTATTATGAATTGGAAAATGCAGATTTCCAATAATGGGTTGGGTGCCCCAGCCCCCTAAAATGTCACTCACAATACATTATAAATAGAGATGAGCGAGTAGTGAAATATTCGAAAGTTCGAAATTCGATTCGAATAGACTGCGAAATTCGACTATTCGACCGGATATCGAATCCCATTAAAGTCTATGGGAAAAAAATGCTCGCCACTTGGAAATCTCAATTCGACCACTTGGAGGTCACCAAGTCCACCCTGGAACCTCAGAAAAGGATGCCAACACTGCTGGAATGCAACTGGGACAGCAGGGGAAGCATGTCTGGGTGCATATAACGCGCCCAAGTCGCACTATTACGCCACTATCACAGCCTCTCAACAATACACTCCAAACACAATCTAACCTCTCTGTAAAGTGAGACCATACAAGGAAACCTTCTTTCCTCTACATTGCCATGGACCCCAAGCCAAACTAGACAAAAAAAAGATGAAATTCTGCACCCCTTAAAATCACGTTGCCTATGACAACCACAGATGGCATAGGCAAGGGGGAAAGCAAATAGACCCCACCCCTAATTGTCATTGTGTGTGTGTGTGAGATGTGGTCAGACATGTCTTCTTTAAAATGTAAAAACAACTCAAACACATGCAGAAGCCTTAAAATGCCCAAATTGTTGGCGCTTGAGATGTCAGTGACCCGACCTGGCCCAGTGTCATGTCTAGCAGGTAAAGCAGTGGGGATGTTGAGGGATGCGTAGGACCGCAAAAGGCAGGAAGAGGCCGTGGGCTGGCCAGAGGCTCATGGAAAATTTTGTGGCGGCCCAAGAGGTGACACCTCTTAAAAATTATGTGGAGGCCCAAGAGGTGAGACCTCTTAAAAATTATGTGGAGGCCCAAGAGTTGACACCTCTTAAAAATTATGTGGAGGCCCAAGAGGTGAGACCTCTTAAACATTTTGCGCAGGCCCAAGAGGTGAGACCTCTTAAAAATTATGTGGAGGCCCAAGAGGTGAGACCTCTTAAAAATTATGTGGAGGCCCAAGAGGTGAGACCTCTTAAACATTTTGTGGAGGCCCAAGAGGTGAGACCTCTTAAAAATTATGTGGAGGCCCAAGAGGTGAGACCTGTTAAAGATTTTGTGGAGGCCCAAGAGGTGAGACGTATTAAAAATTATGTGGAGGCCCAAGAGGGGAGACCCGTTAAAAATTATGTGGAGGCCCAAGAGGTGACACCTCTTAAAAATTATGTGGAGGCCCAAGAGGTGAGACCTCTTAAAAATTATGTGGAGGCCCAAGAGGTGAGACCTCTTAAACATTTTGTGGAGGCCCAAGAGGTGAGACCTCTTAAACATTTTGTGGAGGCCCAAGAGGTGAGACCTCTTAAACATTTTGTGGAGGCCCAAGAGGTGAGACCTCTTAAAAATTATGTGGAGGCCCAAGAGGTGAGACCTGTTAAAGATTTTGTGGAGGCCCAAGAGGTGAGACGTATTAAAAATTATGTGGAGGCCCAAGAGGGGAGACCTGTTAAAGATTTTGTGGAGGCCCAAGAGGTGAGACGTATTAAAAATTATGTGGAGGCCCAAGAGGGGAGACCCATTAAAAATTATGTGGAGGCCCAAGAGGTGAGACCTGTTAAACATTTTGTGGAGGCCCAAGAGGTGAGACGTATTAAAAATTATGTGGAGGCCCAAGAGGTGAGACCTGTTAAACATTTTGTGGAGGCCCAAGAGGTGAGACGTATTAAAAATTATGTGGAGGCCCAAGAGGGGAGACCTCTTAAAAATTATGTGGAGGCCCAAGAGGTGAGACCTCGTAAACATTTTGCGCAGGCCCAAGAGGTGAGACCTCTTAAAAATTATGTGGAGGCCCAAGAGGTGAGACCTCTTAAACATTTTGTGGAGGCCCAAGAGGTGAGCCATAAATATAAAAATTTTTCTGATTTACGGACCAATTCTACGGCGGTTAAGGAGGAGGAGGAGGAGGTGGAGGAGGAAATGGCACTTCATACACATGGCACTTCACTTTTGGCTGCTTTCCACGGTTGGAGAAGCAAAGTCCGGGTCAATCCACTTGCTGTTCATTTTGATTAGCGTCAGCCTGTCGGCACTGTCGGTTGACAGGCGGCTGCGCTTATCGGTGATAATGCCCCCGGCAGCGCTGAACACCCTTTCTGATAGCACGCTGGCGGCAGGGCAGGCAAGCACCTCCAAGGCGTACAGGGACTCCTCCTCTTCCACAGCCACCTCCACGTCGTCCTCCTCCTCCTCATCCTCCTCCTCCTGCAACTGCCACCGTGAAGCAGACAAAAGTGTGGTCTGACTGTGTAGCTCCGTTGCGTCTCCTCCTGCCCCCGTCTCCTCTGTGTGCAATGCGTTCTCCCTTATTGCGATGAGGGATTCTTTAAGGACGCATAGGAGCGGGATGGTTACGCTCGGCCCTGCTGGCTGTGGCCTCACTTCTCTGTCTGAACTGTCCTCTGCCTGTGGACATCCCTCTGCCTGTGGACATCCCTCTGCCTGTGGACATCCCTCTGCCTGTGGACATCCCTCTGCCTGTGGACATGCCTCTGCCTGTGGACATCCCTCTGCCTGTGGACATCCCTCTGCCTCTTGCTGCCTTTTTCGGTGCTGCGCAGACCACCACCTCTCCACTGCTTTCCTCGCTGGACATCACCCTGGACCGGGTCAGTATCGGACAGTACAAAGCGGTGGTACATTTCATACTCCAGCCGTGGCCTGTTTTCATTCTCCCAATGCCTTGAGACATGTACTGAATGTAAATGAAGGTGTTGTAATCGCATCTCTCTGTGACAATAGCTCGATACTATCAACTGCCAATTTTATTTTTAACTTTTTTTTTTTTTAGCGAACAGTTTTTTTCAACTTACTGATGTTTTCCAGTCTCTGTTTGGAAACTTTCTATGACTTTTTTCGTACTGGGTGCATTTGGTATAAATATGCAGAGAGTTATTTATGGTTTAATCGCAGAACGATGCAAAGGGAAAGCGTCGTCTAAAGGAGAATCATTTACCTCAGATAATTCAACCAGCAACTATGGCCCCCAACAGCATTTCCGCGCCCCCGTCCTCGTCCACGTCCTATTCCGCTAGCCCCCCTCCGCATTTTATTTTTTTTTGGTTACAATATTTTGCCTTCACAGCCGTGAAATAATTTTGCAAGAGAACGCACAGTACAGTTGCCAATTATAAGGCCTAATATTTTAGAGTTCAAGGTACACAGCCGTGTACTAACTTTTCAGACGGTGGGTATTAACACCAGGTATTTAAAGAATTTTGCAAGAGAACGCACAGTACAGTTGCCAATTATAAGGCCTAATATTTTATAGTATAATTATGTGGAGGCCCAAGAGGTGAGACCTGTTAAAAATTATGTGGAGGCCCAAGAGGTGAGACCTCTTAAAAATTATGTGGAGGCCCAAGAGGTGAGACCTGTTAAACATTTTGTGGAGGCCCAAGAGGTGAGACGTATTAAAAATTATGTGGAGGCCCAAGAGGTGAGACCTGTTAAACATTTTGCGCAGGCCCAAGAGGTGAGACGTATTAAAAATTATGTGGAGGCCCAAGAGGTGACACCTCTTAAAAATTATGTGGAGGCCCAAGAGGTGACACCTTTTAAAGGCTGCAGTTATCCACAGATTTGCATGCAATGTAAAATGGTTACACTCATTTTATAAAGGCAACTATCATGAAAAATCAGTTTAAATGTATTGAGGGCAGCACAGAGTATTTCTACAGAGGAAGGAGTATTCTTTTTATTTTTTTTCCTTTTTTTTATATGTATATGCTGTTGCCTTCAGTATATGAGAGTTGATTTCATGATGCTACTGCAGCCACTTAAAACGTTTTAAGTCTTGTTTTGTTTTTTGAATACTGAGAATGCTATTTTGTACCAGATTTTGTATGTAAAGACTGAACACATTAAAATGAGAATGTTACCAAAATTATAATTTATAATTTATTTACCTTTTGTGGAGGCCCAAGAGGTGAGACCTCTTAAAGATTTTGTGGAGGCCCAAGAGGTGAGACCTCTTAAAGATTTTGTGGAGGCCCAAGAGGTGAGACCTCTTAAAGATTTTGTGGAGGCCCAAGAGGTGAGACCTCTTAAAGATTTTGTGGAGGCCCAAGAGGTGAGACCTCTTAAAGATTTTGTGGAGGCCCAAGAGGTGAGACCTCTTAAAGATTTTGTGGAGGCCCAAGAGGTGAGACCTCTTAAAGATTTTGTGGAGGCCCAAGAGGTGAGACCTCTTAAAGATTTTGTGGAGGCCCAAGAGGTGAGACCTCTTAAAGATTTTGTGCAGGCCCAAGAGGTGAGACCTCTTAAAGATTTTGTGCAGGCCCAAGAGGTGAGACCTGTTAAACATTTTGTGGAGGCCCAAGAGGTGAGACCTGTTAAACATTTTGTGGAGGCCCAAGAGGTGAGACCTGTTAAAAATTATGTGGAGGCCCAAGAGGTGAGACCGGTTAAAAATTATGTGGAGGCCCAAGAGGTGAGACCTGTTAAAAATTATGAGGAGGCCCAAGAGGTGAGACCTCTTAAACATTTTGTGGAGGCCCAAGAGGTGAGCCATAAACATATAAATATTTCTTATTTACGGAGCAATTCTACGGCGGTTAAGGAGGAGGAGGAGGAGGAGGAGGTGGAGGAGGAAATGGCACTTCATACAGATGGCACTTCACTTTTGGCTGCTTTCCACGGTTGGAGAAGCAAAGTCCGGGTCAATCCACTTGCTGTTCATTTTGATTAGCGTCAGCCTGTCGGCACTGTCGGTTGACAGGCGGCTGCGCTTATCGGTTATAATGCCCCCGGCTGCGCTGAACACCCTTTCTGATAGCACGCTGGCGGCAGGGCAGGCAAGCACCTCCAAGGCATACAGGGACAGTTCCAGCCACGTGTCCAACTTGGAGACCCAGTAAGTGTAGGACGCCGAGGGATCGGGGAGGACAGGGTTACGGTCTGCCAGGTACTCCCGCAACATCCGCCGATACTTGTCCCTCCTGCTGATAGCGGGCCCCGCAGTGATGGAAGTTGCACGAGGGGGTGCCATGAACGTGTCCCACACCTTGGAGAGTGTTCCCCTGGTGGCTGTGGGCCTGATGGATGTTGTGGGACTCTGGGAGACCCTCTCCTCTCTGCCGCCAGCGATGGTGGGTGGGAAAATCTCCATCATGTTCTGCACGAGTTCCCTCTGGTATTCCAGCAATCGATTCGTCCTCTCCTCTACCGGAATAAAAGAGGAGACGTTATCTTTATACCGGGGGTCCAGGAGTGCGAAGACCCAGTACAGTTTGTTCTCCACTATCCGGACAACACGTGTGTCCCGGGAAAAGCAGCCCAGCATGAAGTCAGCCATGTGTGCCAGACTCTGAATAGGCATGACCTCACTGCCCCCACCAGAAGGATCACTTGCCATTTCCTCCTCTTCCTCTTCCGCCTCCTCTCCGCCCCATCCGCGCTGAACCAATGGGACGCACACAGCCTGACTGCTACCCTCGCCGCCAGCATCCTCCTCCTCTTCCACAGCCACCTCCACGTCGTCCTCCTCCTCATCCTCCTCCTCCTGCAACTGCCACCGTGAAGCAGACAAAAGTGTGGTCTGACTGTGTAGCTCCGTTGCGTCTCCTCCTACCCCCGTCTCCTCTGCGTGCAATGCGTTCTCCCTTATTGCGATGAGCGATTCTTTAAGGACGCCTAGGAGCGGAATGGTTACGCTCACTATAGCGTCCTCGCTGCTGACCTTCTTGGTGGACTCCTCAAAGATACGCAGTACATCGCATACGTCTGCCATCCATGGCCACTCGTGGTTGGCAAACTGAGGGAGCTGAGTTGGAGGCACGCGTGGATTCATTATCTGGTACTCCATCAATGCTCTCTGCTGCTCACACACCCTGGCCAACATGGAATAGGTGGAATTCCAGCGAGTCGGCAGGTCGCACAACAGCCGATGTTCAGGCAAATGGAGGCGTTGCTGGAGTTTTTTTAAGCTAGCAGCAGCTACAGTTGACTTCCGAAAGTGAGCGCACAAGCGCCGCACTTTCACCAGTAGCTCTGCCAGGTTGGGGTAAGTCTTCAGAAATTTTTGGACTACCAGATTAAAAACGTGGGCCAGGCATGGTACGTGATTGAGTTCGGCAAGCTCCAGAGCCGCCACCAGGTTACGGCCGTTATCGCACACGACCATGCCTGGTCCTAGCTGCAGCGGCGACAGCCACATCTCCGTCTGCTGCAATATGGCGTCCCTCACCTCTGGGGCGCTGTGCTTCCTGTCGCCCAAGCTGATGAGCTTTAGCACCGCCTGCTGACGTCTCCCCGCGCCAGTGCTGCAACGCTTCCAGCTAGCGGCTGAGGGAGATGTTAAGGCACAGGAGGAGGAGGAGGAGGAGGAGGGGGGGTTTATCAGAACCCATGCTGGCAATCTTGGGCGGGGGTGGTAGGTAGGCCGTCTCTGTTTGCGACCCCGTCCCCGCCTCCACTACATTCACCCAGTGTGCCGTCAGAGAAATGTATCGTCCCTGGCCGCAAGCGCTTGTCCATGAGTCGGTGGTCAAGTGGACCTTTGCGCTGACTGCGTACCTCAGGGCCCGCCTGATGTTACGCGACACGTGCTGGTGCAGGGCGGGGACGGCACTCCGGGAAAAGTAGTGGCGGCTAGGGACGGAATAGCGAGGTGCGGCAGCCGCCATCAGGTCGCGGAAGGCCTGCGTCTCCACAAGCCTAAACGGCAACATCTCCAGGGCCAGCAGTTTGGAGATGTGGCAGTTTAAGGCTTGGGCTTGGGGGTGACTCGAGGCGTACTTCCGCCTGCGGTCGAACGCCTGCGAGATGGACAGTTGTTGGGACGAGGAGTGTGAAGGTGCAGGCGAAGAGGCGGGGGAAGGGGCGGGGGAAGGGGAGGCTGAAGGAGAAGGCCCCAAAGTAGCAGAGGCAGAGGCAGATGTGGAGGTGTCCTGGCTGGAGGTCTGGACCGCAGTGGCAGCACACAACAAAGGGGAAGAGGCAGTGGCAGCAAGACCGGGCGCAGTTTGTATTGCGTTTGCTCTCTCCCACTCAGCCCAGTGCTTGAATTCCAAGTGACGCCGCATGCCTGAGGTGGTCAGATTGCTCTTCTCAGAGCCCCTACTCAGTTTTGAGTGGCAGAGTGTGCAAACCGCGCTCAGTTTGTCATCCGCACAAACATTAAAATATCTCCACACCACAGAAGTACGAGGCCTCGATGGGGGAGCTTCGCGCGACTGGCCGCTGGCGGGAACAGCTTCGGCCCTGCTGGCTGTGGCCTCACTTCTCTGTCTGAACTGTCCTCTGCCTGTGGCCATCCCTCTGCCTGTGGCCATCCCTCTGCCTGTGGACATGCCTCTGCCTGTGGACATGCCTCTGCCTGTGGACATCCCTCTGCCTGTGGACATCCCTCTGCCTGTGGACATCCCTCTGCCTCTTGCTGCCTTTTTCGGTGCTGCGCAGACCACCACCTCTCCACTGCTTTCCTCGCTGGACATCACCCCTGGCCAAGTGGGGTCGGTCATTTCGTCATCCACCAGCTCCTCTTCCACTTCCTCACTCTGCTCCTCCTCCTGCCCACTGGACATTCCAACAGCCTCCCTTGATGGCAACTGCGTCTCATCATCATCATCGCTCATGATAACAGATGCTGGCTCAGGGTCCACATCAGCAGGAGATGGCGAAAACTCCAGTGTTTGGGCATCACTACAAACAAATTCCTCTGCTAGCTCCTGGGATTCTTCCGGCACATCTGAAAAAGGACCCGAAAAGAGCTCCTGGGAGGGGTCAAGGGTGGGATGACTCTGTTGGCCAGGTGTGGAGGAAGGAGGGTCAGAGTGAGACTGTGTGGATGACTGGCTGGTGGACAACTGTGTGGAAGCGCTATCGGCTATCCATTGCACCACCTGTTCAACCTGCTCAGGCCTCAACAGCGGTGTAACCCGCCCCCTGCTTAACTGTCCCATAAAGGCAGGGATTCTGGATGAGCGGGATCCTGGCTGATCCTCACCAGCACACATTGTATCCCCACTGGCTTCAACAAGGCCCCCAACAGCATTTCCGCGCCCCCGTCCTCGTCCACGTCCACGTCCTATTCCGCTAGCCCCCCTCCGCATTTTATTTTTTTTTTGTTGCAAATACAATATTTGGGTATATAATTAGGTATGTGAAATAATTTAGCAAGAGAACGCACAGTACAGTGGCCTATTAAAAGGCCTAGATATTGTATATTTCAAAGTACACAGCCGTGTAGTAACTGAACAGACGGTGGGTATTTACACCAGGTATGTGAGATAATTTAACAAGAGAACGCACAGTACAGTGGCCTATTAAATGGCCTAGATATTGTATATTTCAAAGTACACAGCCGTGTAGTAACAGAACAGACGGTGGGTATTTACACCAGGTATGTGAGATAATTTAACAAGAAAACGCACAGTACAGTGGCCTATTAAATGGCCTAGATATTGTATATTTCAAAGTACACAGCCGTGTAGTAACAGAACAGACGGTGGGTATTTACACCAGGTATGTGAGATAATTTAACAAGAGAACGCACAGTACAGTGGCCTATTAAAATGCCTAGATATTGTATATTTCAAAGTACACAGCCGTGTAGTAACTGAACAGACGGTGGGTATTTACACCAGGTATGTGAGATAATTTAGCAAGAGAACGCACAGTACAGTGGCCTATTAAAATGCCTAGATATTGTATATTTCAAAGTACACAGCCGTGTAGTAACAGAACAGACGGTGGGTATTTACACCAGGTATGTGAGATAATTTAGCAAGAGAACGCACAGTACAGTGGCCTATTAAAATGCCTAGATATTGTATATTTCAAAGTACACAGCCGTGTAGTAACTGAACAGACGGTGGGTATTTACACCAGGTATGTGAGATAATTTAACAAGAAAACGCACAGTACAGTGGCCTATTAAATGGCCTAGATATTGTATATTTCAAAGTACACAGCCGTGTAGTAACTGAACAGACGGTGGGTATTTACACCAGGTATGTGAGATAATTTAACAAGAAAACGCACAGTACAGTGGCCTATTAAATGGCCTAGATATTGTATATTTCAAAGTACACAGCCGTGTAGTAACAGAACAGACGGTGGGTATTTACACCAGGTATGTGAGATAATTTAACAAGAGAACGCACAGTACAGTGGCCTATTAAAATGCCTAGATATTGTATATTTCAAAGTACACAGCCGTGTAGTAACTGAACAGACGGTGGGTATTTACACCAGGTATGTGAGATAATTTAACAAGAGAACGCACAGTACAGTGGCCTATTAAAATGCCTAGATATTGTATATTTCAAAGTACACAGCCGTGTAGTAACTGAACAGACGGTGGGTATTTACACCAGGTATGTGAGATAATTTAACAAGAGAACGCACAGTACAGTGGCCTATTAAAATGCCTAGATATTGTATATTTCAAAGTACACAGCCGTGTAGTAACAGAACAGACGGTGGGTATTTACACCAGGTATGTGAGATAATTTAACAAGAGAACGCACAGTACAGTGGCCTATTAAAATGCCTAGATATTGTATATTTCAAAGTACACAGCCGTGTAGTAACAGAACAGACGGTGGGTATTTACACCAGGTATGTGAGATAATTTAACAAGAGAACGCACAGTACAGTGGCCTATTAAAATGCCTAGATATTGTATATTTCAAAGTACACAGCCGTGTAGTAACTGAACAGACGGTGGGTATTTACACCAGGTATGTGAGATAATTTAGCAAGAGAACGCACAGTACAGTGGCCTATTAAAATGCCTAGATATTGTATATTTCAAAGTACACAGCCGTGTAGTAACAGAACAGACGGTGGGTATTTACACCAGGTATGTGAGATAATTTAGCAAGAGAACGCACAGTACAGTGGCCTATTAAAATGCCTAGATATTGTATATTTCAAAGTACACAGCCGTGTAGTAACTGAACAGACGGTGGGTATTTACACCAGGTATGTGAGATAATTTAACAAGAAAACGCACAGTACAGTGGCCTATTAAATGGCCTAGATATTGTATATTTCAAAGTACACAGCCGTGTAGTAACTGAACAGACGGTGGGTATTTACACCAGGTATGTGAGATAATTTAACAAGAAAACGCACAGTACAGTGGCCTATTAAATGGCCTAGATATTGTATATTTCAAAGTACACAGCCGTGTAGTAACAGAACAGACGGTGGGTATTTACACCAGGTATGTGAGATAATTTAACAAGAGAACGCACAGTACAGTGGCCTATTAAAATGCCTAGATATTGTATATTTCAAAGTACACAGCCGTGTAGTAACTGAACAGACGGTGGGTATTTACACCAGGTATGTGAGATAATTTAACAAGAGAACGCACAGTACAGTGGCCTATTAAAATGCCTAGATATTGTATATTTCAAAGTACACAGCCGTGTAGTAACAGAACAGACGGTGGGTATTTACACCAGGTATGTGAGATAATTTAACAAGAGAACGCACAGTACAGTGGCCTATTAAAATGCCTAGATATTGTATATTTCAAAGTACACAGCCGTGTAGTAACAGAACAGACGGTGGGTATTTACACCAGGTATGTGAGATAATTTAACAAGAGAACGCACAGTACAGTGGCCTATTAAAATGCCTAGATATTGTATATTTCAAAGTACACAGCCGTGTAGTAACTGAACAGACGGTGGGTATTTACACCAGGTATGTGAGATAATTTAGCAAGAGAACGCACAGTACAGTGGCCTATTAAAATGCCTAGATATTGTATATTTCAAAGTACACAGCCGTGTAGTAACTGAACAGACGGTGGGTATTTACACCAGGTATGTGAGATAATTTAGCAAGAGAACGCACAGTACAGTGGCCTATTAAAATGCCTAGATATTGTATATTTCAAAGTACACAGCCGTGTAGTAACTGAACAGACGGTGGGTATTTACACCAGGTATGTGAGATAATTTAGCAAGAGAACGCACAGTACAGTGGCCTATTAAAATGCCTAGATATTGTATATTTCAAAGTACACAGCCGTGTAGTAACAGAACAGACGGTGGGTATTTACACCAGGTATGTGAGATAATTTAACAAGAGAACGCACAGTACAGTGGCCTATTAAAAGGCCTAGATATTGTATATTTCAAAGTACAAAGCCGTGTAGTAACTGAACAGACGGTGGGTATTTACACCAGGTATGTGAGATAATTTAGCAAGAGAACGCACATTACAGTGGCCAATTAAATGGCCTAGATATTGTATATTTCAAGGTACACAGCCGTGTAGTAACAGAACAGACGGTGGGTATTTACACCAGGTATGTGAAAAATTTAGCAAGAGAACGCACAGTACAGTGGCCTATTAAAAGGCCTAGATATTGTATATTTCAAAGTACACAGCCGTGTAGTAACAGAACAGACGGTGGGTATTTACACCAGGTATGTGAGATAATTTAACAAGAGAATGCACAGTACAGTGGCCTATTAAAAGGCCTAGATATTGTATATTTCAAAGTACAAAGCCGTGTAGTAACTGAACAGACGGTGGGTATTTACACCAGGTATGTGAGATAATTTAGCAAGAGAACGCACAGTACAGTGGCCAATTAAATGGCCTAGATATTGTATATTTCAAGGTACACAGCCGTGTACTAACTGAACAGACGGTGGGTATTTACACCTGGTATACAAAAAGGGTATTGCAGGCACACAGAACCCAGAACACTAGAGCCAAATAAACTGTATTTAAAAAAATAAAATAAAATTCACAGCCGTATACTGCCAGATCAGATGGTGCATATACACACTAGTTATATAACAGGGTTTTTCAGCCTAAAAGAACGCTGAACAGTAGTGCCAAATATAGTTTGGTATGTAGCAGAGCACCTAATACACCACTAATGCCTCTCTCTGTCCCTACTCCAGCAGCTATCCCTGAATACAGCAGCCGTTCTCTGTAAAGTCTATATTGTAGTAAAGCTATCACTGAAGTCCACTGTAGTAGCCCTGATAAGGGCTTTTAATCACGCTCCTGCCTGTCCAACAGCTAAAATCTGTCTCTCCCTTCTCCAGCCTCTGTCCCTGACTAAGTTCACGCAGCATATGCGTACGAGCAGGAAGAGCTGAGTTTTTATGATTCGAGGTCACATGGTTTTTCCAGCCAATCCATGTAGACGCTGTTTTCGCGCTGCCAGCGTGCTCAGCGTGCCTGTCATACCCCCCCTGCATGTTGATTGGTGGAAAAAGAGCGCCAGGGAAGGTGGGAGGGGAAACGAATTCTAAGTGCGCCATCGCCGTTATACTCGATTGAAATCGAGTATGCCGAATATCGTAGTATTCGATCGAATACCGGCTCGATCGAACACTACTCGCTCATCTCTAATTATAAAGGTAGCTGCAGGACAGCTTTTGTAAACATTCCTATAAGAGGCCACATGGAAGATTTGTGTTCATTGTGCATTTGAACTTCGAGTCCTGCTTACTACGTTTATAAAATCCCATAGTTTGGTTTTCCACAAGACAGTTGTTTTTAAAGGAGTTGTTCATTTTGTACAATCTATTTAGTTAAAAGGTTACCATAAAGATAAGCTGTCCTGCTGCTAGATCCTCCAGCAATCCGCTTTAGTATCATGAGGAGAACCAGAACTAAATCTAAATCTAAACTTTTGTTTAGTGCAGGATCAGCAACCTCTGGAACTCCAGTTGTTCAGAAACTACAACCCCTAGAATCATCTGTTTACTTCTATGGAAGTTACAAAACAAGATGAGTAAGTGTGCATGTTGGGAGTTGTAGTTTCACAGCAGCTGGATGCCGAAGGCTAATCCTTGGTTTAGTGCCTCCACAGGGAAAATTAAGCATGCATATGCTCAGTCTTCCAGAGTGGGAGATGCTTTTCGTAGACTCTTTTCATCAACACTCTGGCTAATATATTAGAAGGGGGGGTGGGCTATAAGGTCCAAATTTCCTATTTGAAGATTTCTTAATTAGACACTCAATTTTAACTGCTTCAATGCCATCCATTTACTATAGGTAGTGCTAACTTAAAGAGCACCTGTCAGCAGGATAAACCTTATCAAACTAAACCTCCTGACTGGTAGGGTTGATCCTTCTGAGTAAAAGGATACCTGTCCTGTGGAAGTTAGTTGTGGCATTGTCAAGAAAAAAATACTTATTTTTTATTCAAATGAGAGATTCAGTGGCCTTCACTGGAAAACTAAGATGCTGAAGTGCACCCAGGGGCTAGGCCCCACCCTTTGGTCCATCTCTGGAATGCCACAACCAATTTTTACAAGACAGATATCATTTTAACCAGCAGGTAAAAAGCCTACCAGGCAATAAGTCTGGTTTAATAGGACTGATCCTGCTGACAGGTTCTCTTTAACTCCGTGCAGACATTCCTAAGAGCCATTGCAGAGTTAACAACTACCCATGTGGCTGCAAGAGAGGGAAGCCCACTGTAAGTAGCTGCAAGGCTCCCCTTAGAGAAAGCAGGGGTGTTTTTTTACAATCCCTGCCTTCTCCATCACTGTATATACAACGCTTAAAGTAGAACTCACGGCAAAATGTTAATTCTCTGACCTGCTAGAAAGTGATGTCATGTAACTCTCTGATCTCCAACTGACACGGGACAGGAAGTCAGTTACGTCTCTATTCATTCCTAGGAGACGGACATTGAGGCTCCCATAGGAATACATAGTTAAACTGACATCCTGTGCACACATAAGATGCTGTGTCCGTTGGAGAGTCTGATTGCTGGTCACATGACACTGGTGACAAGCATAAGGGAGGTAAAACTCACAAATACAGCCACTGGTAAGAAAATTACATTCACTACAGATTACATCATGCACCTTTCTAATAGGCAGGAGTTTCATATGCACTGTGCATACAGTTCAGGAAGCAGCATTGCTGCTCCCTGCTCTAGTCCTCATTATGTGATTGCTGGAGGTTGGGTATCTGCAGAAGCTTCTGGGTCTTAGCAGACCCATAACAGTTCTGCAGTGACACTAAAAAGCCATGTTAAAGCCTATTGGGGCTGTATCCCCCCTGTAAATGAGGCTAATATGTCATCTTCAGTTACAGGAGAAATCAGCAATTAAAAAAGGGAATGTTAAATGTCCCCTAAAGGTCTTATATACATAATAAAAGGGCAGACTAGATGGACCAGGTGGTCTTTTTCTGCCGTCAATCTTCTATGTTTCTATGACTTTAAAAAATAAAAATATAAAGACAACATAAAAATAAAAAATGCCACCACACGCCCGTCCCCTGGCGACCATAAAATATATAATTTAAAAAGTATTTTAGCTGCAGTTTGTAATATTAAAAAAAAGTGAGAAATAGATTATTTTGTTTAGATTATTTTCTTTTTTTTTTTTTAACTTTTTTCCCAGGTACAAAAAATGTAAACAAAAAAATACTAAAATAAAAATATGATATAAAACAAAGCCCTATTGTATCACCGAACAAAATTATTAATATAACTGAACAGAAAAAAAAGTTATGTTTTTCAATGTTGTATGTTCTAAAATTTCCCTGGTCATGAAGGGGGGTAAATGGCTCAGTCCTGAACTGGTTAATAAATGTGAATTTACCACATTTGCCAAATGCTTCTACTTTAAGTGTTGCATTTTTTATTCTGAGCATCTTCCATTCCGGAGTTCGGGGCCACAATAACTCCATCCTTGAATCCACTGCTGTTTTGCGATGCAGGCATTTCACACGGCCTTCACTGAAGGGGGAGTGATTTCCTTCCCTCTAATTCTCTACAATCACCATAGATACTGTAGCTTCAGATCTGGTGCTTCAAAGCCAAGACCCCAGTGCCACAAGTCAACAGTGCTAACTGTCGAGCCACAAGCTGCCCACATTTTTAAGTACTACTATATTTGATGTATATAATAAGAATCTCCAACATCCTGAATAATGGAGGGGATTTTACCACAGCAGAACCAGTAACACCAGTACTGAATGTGAAGCTACTTAACCAAAAGTACAGCAGCCAATCTTATAAAGAGTAATGTTCTATATTCTTTGTTGCAATTTTGATATTTGTTTGGAACAAAGAATGCAAATGTAGAATAGAAGCATTACAGAAAATGACATATATATCAGGATTACGTAAACTTGGCAAATTCAAGACTATGCCAATGAAGCAAGTCTTATTTGCCAACAGCATTTGCCAACAGCAACCAATTAGATTTCACCTTTCATTTTCCAAAGAAGCTCTGAAAACTGAAAGGTGGAATCTAATTGGTTGCTGTAGGCAACTAAGTTTTCTTTTACACTGGTCCCATCACCACCCCCTTTTTGGAAAGTATAGAAGGTAGCGTAGAGACATCACTTGTGACAAACATTTTTGGCATTAGTTTTTAAAACGTCTGAAACACAGGGTTAGTGACTTTTTTTTACCCCAGGAAAGTGCTGTGGGGTGAATGATAAATTCCCTCCATAGTGTTTTAATAAGAAGTTGTACAAAGTTATAGAGTGCCAAGCCATAGTCAGTTTGCATATGAAAGAACAAATTTGGTTCAAATTACTATTGTCAACACTAGAAGAATTTTATTTGAGAACAGAATCTGCTCACTCAGATTGTATTTAGCAGCACTACAGAAAATTATACACTGCTTAGTAATTTGATTCTCTGCACTGCTGGGTGCTTAAAACCTGGTTATCACTGGCAATGAGATTTCCAATGATGCAAACACTATTAAGCTAGCTTGCAGGCATTTCTATATAGAGTGCCTACAGTTTCCAATTCTGTACAAGTCTACACAATATAACCACTATTCATTTATTTCATAAATGTACCAGAAGCAGAAATAAAATGAAAAAGATGCACAGCATCTGCTTTTGGGAGCTATGGCACACACTAGTCAAAATGACCACGTACTTGCCTCCGATGACTTACTTTCCAAACTCATTCTGCCACACAAGAGGAAATAAAACGACCTGAAAACAGACCACAGAAGTTCATGAACTCTCTAAAAGATCAACCTCCTACATAAACTTGAAAGAGACTATAAATGAGCTATGTTACTATATGGCAGTGTTCTGACTCTCACCTGACAGATGATGTAAGGAAGGAAAGTGAGAAAGGAAGTGTTGGGCAACTTCAATTTCAACATTCCCCAATTGTTGTTCTCAAAGGAGGCTAAAAGACATCAGTGGTTTCCACCACTGCTTACTCCCTCTCAATCTTTTTTGAAAATACACGTACCTTCAGCCAAAATGAGCCTGCATGTGTTTGGGGAATGTTGCTGTAAGGTCAGCTGTAGTCATGATGGGAAATTAAAGGAGTTTTCTGGAATTTTGATGTTGATGGCCTGTAACTAGGGTAGATTCATCAATATCATAGAGACGGGGATCCAATTCCCGGGACCCCAACCGATGAGTTGTTTGAAGAGGCTGCGGTAAGGTTGAGGTCTCTTTCTAGAACAGTGACATCACGCTCATAGGACACGTGGCCTAGGGGCAGTTCAGTCCTATTTAAGTAAATGGGGCTGAGCTGCAATATCAAACACAGTCTCTAATGGACGTTGGAATCTCGGAAAACCACTTTAAAGGCTATGTACACCTTTGGAGTCAATTTTTTTTTATGATTGCATTTAACTTATGTTTGGCTAAAAATCCTATTTTCAATTGGTCTCTATTAAAAAATTTTTAGTTATTCAGTCAAAAAGGGTTAACTGTCTAGCAAGGTGACAGGGAATTTCACTTTGTGCCGATCACCTAATTACCCTTCTCTGTAAACTACTGAGAGGTCATAAACACTTATTTAAGCCACATTCTTATCAGTAAGGTAAGGATTGAGCTGTAATGAGTATTTATAAGGTCAGAGAGAAGAGATAAGCTGTCCGTCTGCTCCTCAGATGACGGAATTGAGAAAAAATCCACAGGCAGCTACATGTCAGCTCTGTACAGAAAAAAGGATTCCATATTGTTAATAAAGACCAGTTGAAAAAGTGATTTTAGGTCAAAATAAGTATAATGCAATAATAAAAAAATTGCCCCCAAAGTTGTACATAGCCTTTAAGCTCAAGTGCACTTACATCTCAGTATCTTACTTTTCATTTATTTGGATCCAGGCCTAGTTTTGAGTAAAAACGACACAAAAAACTGCATTAAGCCTACTTAGAATAATGAATGAAATCAAATCAACATAGCAACAAATTGAAGGGGAGAATGTTTAGTGCATACCAAGAATACATATAGCAGACACTGTCTAAAGAGTTTGGTGTTGATTCA
The DNA here is from genome assembly GCA_900303285.1 of Rhinella marina. NCBI lineage: Eukaryota > Metazoa > Chordata > Amphibia > Anura > Bufonidae > Rhinella > Rhinella marina. The sequence continues at coordinate 74,938 of ONZH01030824.1, read as the reverse complement.
GAAAGTTCTGAACACCAGAGAACTATAGAAGCAAGCAGACAGGGGAGACATTTTCCCTTTCAGGGACTTTAATATCGCTGCAGCGCTGCACGAACCAGATATGCCACTACACAGAATGCTGTTCTGATGCCTGGTTTCTGTGCACTGCAGCTCCTGACAACTGAGTTGGACCACTACCGATCTGATATTGATGGCTTATCCTAAGGGTAGATCATCAATTTTAAAACCCCAGAAAACCCCTTTAAGTTATGACTATAAACTTGTGAAGTATGGAGGAAACAATTGCAAGTTCAGGGTGGATGGTACTTTCTCCCTGCCTTTTACTTGCCTTTTCCATTCACATACAGTCATGGCCAAAAGTTTTGAGAATGACACAAATATTATATTTTCACATGATCTGCTGCCCACTGGTTTTTATGTGTGTTTGTCAGATGTTTTTATCACATACAGAAATATAATTGCAATCATATTTTGAGTAACAAAAGCTTATATTGACAGTTAGAATGAGTTAATGCAGCAAGTCAATATTTGCAGTGTTGACCCTTCTTCGTCAGGACCTCTGCAATTCTCCCTGGCATGCTCTCAATCAACTTCTGGACCAAATCCTGACTGATAGCAGTCCATTCTTGCACAATCAATGCTTGCATTTTGTCAGAATTTGTAGGTTTTTGTTTGTCCACCCGTCTCTTGATGATTGACCACAAGTTCTCAATGGGATTAAGATCTGGGGAGTTTCCAGGCCATGGACCCAAAATCTCTATGTTTTGTTCCCTGAGCCATTTAGTTATCACCTTTGCTTTATGGCAAGGTGCTCCATCATGCTGGAAAAGGCATTGTTGATCGCCAAACTGCTCTTGGACGGTTGGGAGAAGTTGCTTTCGGAGGACATTCTGGTACCATTCTTTATTCATGGCTGTGTTTTTAGGCAAGACTGTGAGAGCCGATTCCCTTGGCTGAGAAGCAACCCCACACATGAATGGTTTCAGGATGCTTTACAGTTGGCATGAGACAAGACTGGTGGTAGCGCTCACCTCGTCTTCTCCGAATAAGCTGTTTTCCAGATGTCCCAAACAATCGAAAAGGGGATTCATCAGAGAAAATGACTTTACCCCAGTCCTCAGCAGTCCACTCCCTGTACCTTTTGCAGAATATCAGTCTGTCCCTGATGTTTTTTTCTGGAGAGAAGTGGCTTCTTTGCTGCCCTCCTTGAGACCAGGCCTTGCTCCAAGAGTCTCCGCCTCACAGTGCGTGCAGATGCACTCACACCTGCCTGCTGCCATTCCTGAGCAAGCTCTGCACTGCTGGTAGCCCGATCCCCCAGCTGAAACACTTTTAAGAGACGGTCCTGGCACTTGCTGGTCTTTCTTGGGCGCCCTGGAGCCTTTTTGGCAACAATGGAACCTCTCTCCTTGAAGTTCTTGATGATGCGATAGATTGTTGACTGAGGTGCAATCTTTCTAGCTGCGATACTCTTCCCTGTTAGGCCATTTTTGTGCAGTGCAATGATGACTGCACGTGTTTCTTTAGAGATAACCATGGTTAACAGAAGAGAAACAATGATGCCAAGCACCAGCCTCCTTTTAAAGTGTCCAGTGGTGTCATTCTTACTTAATCATGACAGATTGATCTCCAGCCCTGTCCTCATCAACACCCACACCTGTGTTAATGGAGCAATCACTGAAACGATGTTAGCTGGTCCTTTTAAGGCAGGGCTGCAATGATGTTGAAATGTGTTTTGGGGGATAAAGTTCATTTTCTAGGCAAATATTGACTTTGCAAGTAATTGCTGTTAAGCTGATCACTCTTTATAACATTCTGGAGTATATGCAAATTGCCATTATAAAAACTGAAGCAGTAGACTTTGTAAAAATTAATATTTGTATCATTCTGAAAACTTTTGGCCATGACTGTACTATGAAGGCTTGTTTTTTGTGGGACAGGTTGCATTTTCTAATGGCTTTATTTAATGTTGCATATTGGGAAATTGGGGGAAAAAACGCAATTCTGAAATAGTCTTATGGATGTTGTTTTTATGGTGTTCTATATGTTCCTTTCATTCTCTGGCTCTGTACTATTACAGCAATACCACATTTATATTAATTTTCTTGTGTTTTTAATACTTAAAAAAATAAAAACTTTCTGACCCCCTATATCTTTTTTATATTTATGTCTATGGAGCTGTATGGGGGCTGATTTTTTGGTGGATGATCTGTATTTTTCAGTCATATGGGATAAATATGTTTATATTTTAATATTATGGGCATTTTTGGATGTGGCAGTGCATATGATCTTTATTTTTTTATTATTTATTTTTATTATGGGTTGATTAGAATTTTTACATATTTTTAAAAACGTTTTTGTAATTTTGTTTGACACTTATATTAAGTCCCCTTAGAAGACTTAAGAATACAATAATTAGCTCACGTGTCCCATAGACTGCAATGAATTACCATTGCAACCTATGGGACATTCAATATGTTCCTATTGAGCCCTGCCATAGGAACCACTGCTGTGGTAGCCTCTGCTCCTTGAGAGGGACCAAGACTACCACAGCGAGCAAACAGCTTATCTAATCTTAGCGTAAGGAAACCATTTGGCTCCGGGAGCACACCTGGGAAAAGCCTTTCAAATGTCATGGTCATAATCGACCATGACATTTTGGGGTAAAATGTCTGCTATTGGTGTTAACGCCAATCATAGTCATTAGCCCTGTGTGTCTGCTGTTTAAAACTGCTGAAACCTGGCAGCTAGACCCAACTTCATTGGAAAGATGAAAAACCGTGCCTCAGCAGCTACAGTTACATTAGTGTATAAAATTCATGCTGCATCATTGGTTGCTATGTACAACAGGTTGTCTTTTAGACAATACATGTAGAGAGATTACCATTCTGAATTATAGAAGACCTTATTTTCTGACAACAAACAGGGAGAGGCAGTTTGAGGCACATTTTTATCAAACTGGTGTAAAGGAAAACTGGCTTAGTTGCCCATAGCAACCAATCAGATTTCACCTTTCATTTTTAGAGCTCCTTTGGAAAATGAAAGGTGGATTTTAATTGGTTGATATGGCCAGTTTTGATTTAGATAACTTTTGATTAATCTTTGTCTTTTTGAGGCAGACTGAAATGAAGGGGAGATGAGATGCAGGTCCTCAGCAGTTACAGTTACAATAGTATATACATTTCAGTGCAAGATGTATTAAAAAACATTACCACATAACTTTATTAGAACCTTCCAGAATCCTGTCGGATGAACCTAACAACCCCCCACCCCCAAATATTTTATGTTCGATCATGAAGATTATGTACCAAGTTTGGTTAAGATCCATCAAGGTGCCCAGGTCTACAAATAACAAAGAAACTAACTTTCACGGTTATACTTATAGATGTTATATTTAGAAATAAATATAATATTTATAGATAATTAGAAAAGATGTGGTAGAAGGAAAATCTCATGCAGTATTACTTCGTTGCTCGAAAGCTTGAATAAATTCTTATATCCCCTGTTAATTCACAATAACCCACAATTTATTTATAAAAAGGTGTTGCTACAATTAATGCATACATTTTTTGCATAAAGAATGGAAAACATAAAAATTGCAAAGAGTCAATACAATTACGGCAAGGATCATCAAAAGAGTCATAACTGACAATATGGGAATACAAGCAACCAAGAGCACATCAATAATACCGTAGTTACAGTAGCAGTAACACATGCAATGTCTTTGAAATGGATTTCAATAGAAATCATTGGGAAAGCAAAAAAGCTATATAAAAAAGTCTTCAAAACATTTGTAAAAAAACAAAAAACAAAACCTCCATGAAAACCACCAGCAAATTACAAATCTGCCACCAAAAAACAGTTTTCAGCTATTGATTCTGCTATGGATTTTCCTAATGTGAACATAACTTCAGGTACGTTTTTCTCTCTCAAAAAGAGCTGGAGCATCTTAAAGGGAACCTGTCATCTCCGAAACACCCCCTGAACTAGAGTAAGCGGTGTATAGTGTAAGTGATGCTGAATCCGAATATGTAAGTTTTATCTTCATACTCACTTCCATTCCGACGCTGTGCTCCCACAAACCTGTAGTAAAATGCACTCACTGGACTCCAGTGCTCACTCACATAATGGAGAGGACTCAAAGAAGAGTCCAGTGAGTGCATTTTACTGCAAGTTTGTGGGAGCACGGCGTCGGAATGGAAGTGAATATGAAGATAAAACTTACATATTCGGATTCAGCATCACTTACACTACAGTCATGGCCAAAAGTTTTGAGAATGATACAAATATTAATTTTTACAAAGTCTACTGCTTCAGTTTTTATAATGGCAATTTGCATATACTCCAGAATGTTATAAAGAGTGATCAGCTTAACAGCAATTACTTGCAAAGTCAATATTTGCCTAGAAAATGAACTTTATCCCCCAAAACACATTTCAACATCATTGCAGCCCTGCCTTAAAAGGACCAGCTAACATCGTTTCAGTGATTGCTCCATTAACACAGGTGTGGGTGTTGATGAGGACAGGGCTGGAGATCAATCTGTCATGATTAAGTAAGAATGACACCACTGGACACTTTAAAAGGAGGCTGGTGCTTGGCATCATTGTTTCTCTTCTGTTAACCATGGTTATCGCTAAAGAAACACGTGCAGTCATCATTGCACTGCACAAAAATGGCCTAACAGGGAAGAGTATCGCAGCTAGAAAGATTGCACCTCAGTCAACAATCTATCACATCATCAATAACTTCAAGGAGAGAGGTTCCATTGTTGCCAAAAAGGCTCCAGGGCGCCCAAGAAAGACCAGCAAGCGCCAGGACCGTCTCTTAAAAGTGTTTCAGCTGCGGGATCGGGCTACCAGCAGTGCAGAGCTTGCTCAGGAATGGCAGCAGGCAGGTGTGAGTGCATCTGCACGCACTGTGAGACGGAGACTCTTGGAGCAAGGCCTGGTCTCAAGGAGGGCAGCAAAGAAGCCACTTCTCTCCAGAAAAAACATCAGGGACAGACTGATATTCTGCAAAAGGTACAGGGAGTGGACTGCTGAGGACTGGGGTAAAGTCATTTTCTCTGATGAATCCCCTTTTCGATTGTTTGGGACATCTGGAAAACAGCTTATTTGGAGAAGACGAGGTGAGCGCTACCACCAGTCTTGTCTCATGCCAACTGTAAAGCATCCTGAAACCATTCATGTGTGGGGTTGCTTCTCAGCCAAGGGAATCGGCTCTCTCACAGTTTTGCCTAAAAACACAGCCATGAATAAAGAATGGTACCAGAATGTCCTCCGAGAGCAACTTCTCCCAACCGTCCAAGAGCAGTTTGGCGATCAACAATGCCTTTTCCAGCATGATGGAGCACCTTGCCATAAAGCAAAGGTGATAACTAAATGGCTCAGGGAACAAAACATAGAGATTTTGGGTCCATGGCCTGGAAACTCCCCAGATCTTAATCCCATTGAGAACTTGTGGTCAATCATCAAGAGACGGGTGGACAAACAAAAACCTACAAATTCTGACAAAATGCAAGCATTGATTGTGCAAGAATGGACTGCTATCAGTCAGGATTCGGTCCAGAAGTTGATTGAGAGCATGCCAGGGAGAATTGCAGAGGTCCTGAAGAAGAAGGGTCAACACTGCAAATATTGACTTGCTGCATTAACTCATTCTAACTGTCAATATAAGCTTTTGTTACTCATAATATGATTGCAATTATATTTCTGTATGTGATAAAAACATCTGACAAACACACATAAAAACCAGAGGGCAGCAGATCATGTGAAAATATAATATTTGTGTCATTCTCAAAACTTTTGGCCATGACTGTATACAACGCTTACTATAGTTCAGGGGGTGTTTCGGAGATGACAGGTTCCCTTTAAATACATTCCTGCTCAAAAGCATGTCAAGCTAGCGCAATATAAGCAATCAAAAGTATCTGTTGATAACATAACATGTTTTAAAGGGGTATTCCGGTTAACAGAAATATAACTTATGTTTTGGACTAATTCATCATCAATAATTATCTAATAAAATGTCAATTTCACATATTTATCGTTCAGTGTGCTGGTGATTGGTGAGTAGAGGGGGCATGTCTGGGCTGGAATATCAAGCAGCCAATAAATAAACATCAACACTCATGAACAAGCACAAACTCAACAGGAAAGCTAGGGATTGTGGGGATTGTAGTTTTTTTTTAGGGAAGATCAGGAGCCATGACACTCTGTGTGTTGCAGGCTCACACAGAAGCTAGACAAATGGATTGAAAGGTAAAATGAAGCTCTGGTTATATGTATAGGTATGGGTTCTGGTTGAGTCCCAGCTTGAAGCCTTAATACAGTCTTTAAAAAATTAAATTACTTTACCAGAATACCCCTTTAATGAACATGAAAAGTTACTGGTTTCACCTGTGGAAAGATCCTGGGCATTATGCTAGCGGGCTATGCTCACCGCTGTCCAGCATCAGGCACCGCGTCACTTACCCAGCCTATTCTCATGCTGTGCTGGCGGTCCGGAACCACTTGCCCTCTTCTACCTGCCAGCAGCAGGCCTGATCACTGTGCCCCACATTACTCATCCTGCTACAGGCTGCAGCTTGTGCTTTCCTGTCAGGCCTCCCTGGTCTATTCTTAGGGCATGCCAGGAACATGGCCAGCTTGCAAGCACCCTAGTCTTTCCCAGCCAGTGGCTTGTCACCTCATAGTAATAAAGGCACTTTCACCTAGGGGAGGGTGCCTGAACTTTAGGTTGTCTAGCTTGCTAATTTTCTGCAAAGGCATCATTTTCTGCTTGTCTGCCCGATTGGCGATATTGTTCCTTCGCTGCTTGACTTGATCATTTACCTGTTTACCATATTGACAGAGTAGTTTAATGGATTCACACAATCTGCCCGCCCTGGCGTCTGCCTGTTGCCTGACCACAAGTATTGCCTGATCTCTCCATGCTTCACACCGATATCTCTGACCCCTTTGGGTCAGCAGCCAACCACACTGGACTATTCCAAGAGGCAGTGGCCTGGTGGCTCCCCTGCAGCGAACTCCAGATCTCTGTATAGAAGGTTAAAACTAGGATACTGCCAGGATAGTGTCTTAGGACTAGCCTTAAGTCAAACTTGTTGGTTGACCTGGTGGTTTTTTTTTCTTCTATACAATCAGATTGATCTAAATAATCTAATAATTAGGGTGCCCATACACGATGCAGCTGCATGGCAGTAGTAAGCTGTGTGTAAGATATTTGTGGCTTGTAGTTTTAACTTAAGTTGCCACTATTTCCACACATGCGGCTTGTACAAACAAGGTAAATCGAAACCAAAATAGTAAAAATATGTGTAGTTTTGGTACATAGCTTTTAGCTATGCGGGACACAACTGCCCCATACCTGATATGTTTAGCAATTTCCATAAAAATTGATATATATCCTGCCAGGAGGATTCTCGGTGGGGTGATACCCCAGAAGTCCTTATGGCTGCCACAGGTCCCCTTTTGAATTCAACTGCATCGCTGTTCTCAGGACAACGATGCAGTTGAATACTGCTGTGGAGCAAGGGATCCAATGGATCCCTGCTCCACTGTTGACTCTCATAGGTCAGAGGCCTAGTAGGCCTGTGGCCTATTAGGCAGTAAATTGGTGCAGGCGGTGGTTGCAGAGCAATGACATTATCATGACCACCTGTGCCACGTCCCAGGCATCGATTATGTCATCACATCCGCCTGCACCAGAAGGAAGTAGGATGATGTCATTGAGACACAGGCCTGCCCTGCATCACAGATGGCAACAGCGAAAGGTATTCAAGTGAGTATCAGTTTTTTTGCCCTGGCCACTTGACCATAGTGTACATTACTGTGGGGGAGGAGTATTTGGTTCGGCGAAGGTAGTATTTTGTGCTGCACTGTGATATTAGTGATATTAGTGATACTAGTTTCTGCTGCGCAGATATTTTGTATAATTTTTATTATGTTTTACTTCTTTTAAAAAAATAAACACCTTCGAAAAAATAAAACTTTCTTTGCATTGCCATTTTTTTACACCCATAACTTTTTTATATTTGACTCTATAGACCTGTTTGGGAGCTTGTTGTTTTGCAGGATGAACTGTAGTTTTTATTGGTACCTTTTTGGGGTACGTATGACTTTGTTTTGTCACTTTTTATTTAATTTCTTCGTGGGCCAAAAGTTGCGAACGTGAATTATTATTTAGTTATTGTTTTTATTTTTTGGATATTTTAATAGATTTAGATAGATGACAGATACATTCCGATAGGTTCTATGTTTATTTTTTTATTATTTATTTTTATATGTAAAATTAGGAAAGGGAGGGTGATACAAATTCTTTAAACTTTTTTTACTGTAATTTTTAGCCCCCCTAGGACTTGAACATGCATCTTCTGATTGCTTGTCCCAGTGACTGCAATAGAAGACTACTGCAGCCTATGGAATAATGACAGCTTTCCTAAGAAGCCGGGGCTAAGACATGGCTTTTGAGGCATCTAGTCATGACAGGCCTTTTAAACCTTCAGAAGGCCCCACGACATCATGGCAACTGATCTGATCCCCATGCATGGCAACTGATCTGATCCCCATGATTTTGCCATGGGGTCTCCAATCGAAGGATATGGGGGGAGCCTTAAATGATCGGGATTGGCATCATTGTTGATCCCGGTCACTAGCAGCAGGTGCCTGCTGTATTATACAGCTGGCACCCACCATGTATGGAGCAAGCTCAGCATGTGAGCTCGCTAAATACATTCCTTTAAGTAACGCCACACATGTAAGCCATTATGCTTCTCAAAACTAAGTAACATTAATCTTATGTAATATGTAGATGTCTGGTCTCTGACTCCCCTTTCCTTTAATTAACATCCCCTCCCATCCCTTGGTTGAACTTGATGTACTTGCCTCAGAAGATAACAGCTGATAACTGACATCTTTAACAAGAATATTCTTGTAATAAAATCTACATCACCTTCATGTAGATCTCATTTCTCAGTTTTTCAGATAGCTATATATCCACTATTGGGGCATAGGATAACTTTTATGCCAATCGCCAGTTTAAAAGGTACCGTATATACCAGTGGTGGCAAACCTATGGCACGGGTGCCAGAAGTGGAACTCAGAGCCCTCTCTAGGGGCACCCGCATCCTGGAAAAAGTCTATGGTGTACCAATAATGCCTTAGACTTTTCCTGCCATTCATCAGCACAGGGCGCAGTATGAACAACACAGGCAGCATGCTGACTGTAGGCAGGCTATTATAGCTAAATAATGAAGTGCATGGAAGATATGCTATACTGGACTGTAGTATTCAGGTGAAATTACCGTGTTGGCAATTTGCGATAAATAAGTGGGTATGCGTTGCAGTTTGGGCACTCAGTCTGTGAAAGGTTTGCCATCAGTGGTATATACAGATAAGTAAGTAGAACTTATTATTTACCTCCAACTACACCCTTCAAATTGCTAGATTTAACTTTCATGTTAGTTATATTGTCTTTAACAAAAATATTTTATAAAAAAACCACTATGAATTAAAGTTATATATAACAGCAATCATACTGAGGAGAGAATAGCTCTGCATATGAACACAGTGAGCTGGTAGCCCTAGAGCAGGGGTGCACAACCTGCAGCCCAGGGGCCACATGCGGCCCTTGATACCATTCTGTGCGGCCCCCAAACATCTGGTAACGAGACATGTATGTCTGTCTTGTGGCTGTTCACATGTATTTTTCATGTATTTGTCCCATTAGATGGGAGTCCTGTAACTGTAACTAGACATTAATAGTATATACTGTGTATACTATATGCCATAGATACAGTATTTCAGTTGGTAATACCGCTTTAAGTTTTATATTCGGCCCTCGTCATTGGTTCAGTCTGGCAATGTGGCCCCCAACCAGAAAACGTTGTGCATCCCTGCCCTAGAGGAAGAGGTTAAAATGCTTAAAGCCAAGCTGGTGGACCCCGAGAATAAGTCAACGCCACAAGAAATACCAAAATAAGGGATTCATCAGGACATCAGCACATCTGAACTTCCCAACAATATCATGTAATGTTTTATCAGTCTTGTTGCAAAATTAAATCAATAGAGAGACAGTTCCTTCTTCAAATGAGTAAAGCCTCATTCACACGTCAGTGTTTCACGGACATGTGCTGTATGTGTTCTCCACATTTTAATGTGTGTATTCAGACATTAGTGTTTCATCACTGTCCGTGGGTCAGTGTTTTCAGCAAGGGTGCATGCTCTATTTTGTCCGTGTTCATGGATCCATCACGTCCATTATAGTCAATGGGTCTGTGAAAACCACGAATGCAACACGAATGGCATCCGTGTTTCACTGATCATTAAGAAGAGATGCTTTGAAAGTTATTTTTCAGCTGTTCAGTGTCAGTGAAACACGGATGCAACACAGACAGCAAAACACGGACCCACGGAACCAACACGGATTCTTCACGGACAGCTTTACGGATGCCTCACTGACCACCTGCTCATGGATTGCAGCACGGACACAGACGTGTGAATGGGGCTTTATGTGTGTGATGAATATTATTATATTATTATAATTATTGTGAATGTTATTAGGTCTGAAAATCTAAAAGTAAAAAATAATATGGTCTGCTGGTCCAATTTGTACAGTGATCTATTGCTGCTTAACCAAGCTTTTCAGGTTCTTAGTACAATTCTTGATCAAACCGTATAAAGGCATAGAGTTAACCCCTTAGTGACCAGCCTGTCTTGGGCTTTACTGACCAAGAAATTTTTTTCATTTTTATTTTTCAGTCAGGGCATGTTTTTTTTTTTTGTTTGTTTTTTTCTGGGACAAGTTGTAGTTTTTAATAGTGCCATTTTGGGGCACACATACTGTATCCTACTGATTCACTTTTATTAACTATTTCTAGGTGGGGAATAGGAAAAAATAGCAATACTGCCACTGAGTTTTCACATTATAATTTTCGTGGCATTCATTTTTCAGCATAAATAACATGATAACTTTAGTCTCTGGGTCAGTATGATTACAGCAATACCAAATACATATTTTGTAATGTTTTGCTACTTTGCAAAATAAAATCCCCTTTTTTCTAAAGAACAAAATCTCTTTGTATCACCGCATCACAAGACCCATATGAGTCAGACTTTGGACCACTGCGAAAATGCTGCGGCCAGCCTAAGGCCCCTTAGTGACTGCCAAAGGTGTATTGGTGGTTACTAAGAGGTTGTGAGAATCAAAGATAATTGGATAAATAAAAATACAGTCAGTCAAAAAGTCATGTTTCCGTTATATTGTGTTATTTTAACACCAGTGTTTAATTGTTTAGTATTATACGTATACAATAATTGACATAAGAAAAGGGGCAATTGCCTTTCTACAACACTATGTGGCTCATAGTACAGTACATTCTTTTATTTTAGTGTCTAAACTATCTCTACATCTTACATTTGAGAGTTCCATAGCCTCTCACGTCTCCAACTCTTAGTAATGCTGACGATGAAGCCTCCGAGAGATATAGTGGATGTGCCCCAGTTAATTACCCTTTGCTAATTATATACACTTTTGGGTCAATCCTGAGCAGACTTTTCTTCAAGCTAAACAACCCCAATTTTTGAACTCTTTCTTGATCATGCAGCCAACTCTTAATTACTTTAGTTGTTCATCTCTAAATCCCTGGAGAGATCTGTGATGTCTCTGAAATGGCTGTATCACTATGCACAGAGACTTTACATAATATTTTATGTGTAGTCTAGCTAAGGGTCTTATCAAGGTAAAATTATATTTTTATTAAGTGCTTCAATGCTCCCTCTGATAGATCTTAATTTCCTCAGCATCAGCACTAAAGACAGTTGCTGCTAAACTTTAATGTTGAAGTGCGAACTTTAATTTACAGTAATTTACATTGGACACGTGATCTGAACCTGGAGTTAGAACCTGCAGTGCATGAGCGAGCTTTGGTGGAGAATTAGACTCACGCTTGCGCTGCACAAATTTTGTATAATTTACGTACTTATTACAGAGTATCTCATGATTCCAACCATTCATAATGTTACTAAAAATGTAAATAAGGGCTAAGATTTTAGGGTGGGTTGCCTCTAGTAGAGGAATTTGTTATTTACTTTTTAATGAAGGAAAAATAAAGAGCTGGTCTTAATGGAAGAATTGCTGTGGATGACTGTTCTTCAATGGATTAAACTTGCGAGGCTGCAAGAGTGAACTGCACTCCGTAACAGTGACATACAGGTATGCAGGAAGTGAATATGGTGGTGAGCAAGTAACAAATTGTGTATCATGTTCCTTTAACTTTTTCCCATTCTCCACCCCCCCTCCAATCAGCTTCCGGATTCTATATTTTGCCCTGCACCTCTGAGGCTTGCAATGGAGTTGGGCCCAGGGGCGTAACTACCATAGCGGCAGACCATGTGACTGCTATGGGGCCCAGGGCAACAGGGGGCCCAGTCTTAGTTGGGATTATCTCCTCTTCTACTGGAGGTGAAAACTTGGTCATGACTCTACCCTGTAAAGACGTTTAGCAAATGAGGCAGTGGAAAAATGGCCCAAGGGTCAATGAAAAGGGTTAAGGCAGAAACCCTTCTGTCCTTTGTGGTGGTCCTGGTTTGATCCTTGCTATGGGGCCCTTCTCTATGTACGCCACTGGTTGGACCCCTAAGCTGAGAGACTTACATTTGGAGGTTCTGTACCATTTCAAAACTTCATCAAGAAGCTAACCTATCAAGGATGGTGGCTGCTGCATTTCTTTGCATTTCTATATTGGGCTCAATTTAAAGACATAAAAACCTATACAATGAAAAATTCTGCTTATAAGAACCATCAGAGCGCTCTGATCTGAGTGGTATTTCATGTGTAAGAGGAAATTTAGAAAACTTGGCTTTTCCTGTACATCTTTGCAGTTTCCTCTTTCTTGGTTTCTCAGGACAGAGTGTTACATTTATCACAATAAAAAAAACAGATATTAAAACGAGGACAAAAAGAATAGTACAAACAAAAAAGCCAATCTGTGATATGAAGAATGCCAACACAGGGGATCCTGGCATTTCAGAAAAGGGTGAAATGGCATACTGTGAAAACACTAAATTATGCATGAGCCAAGGAAAGGGTTTGAAGTTCAAGTTGGTATTAACTTGAAGTATAAACTCTATTGCAAATAAAAGGAGTTATATAAAACTGCCCAGTATAGCATATTCATACAAAAGAGCTAATTCATCTCAGAGAACTCCCATAACCATCATTACATTAACAATTTAAATGGTAATATTGCTTCCACTCCAGTCCACAATAAAACACAAATTTGTAAAATATGTAGGAAAGTGCATCTTTTAAAATCAGGAAATAGTTTCATAAAGTAGACTAAACACATGAAACTACCAAGAAGGTTATAAATAATGCTGAACAAGCACAAGAACAATAAGCATCAAGGAGGGCATATCTCTGCATTAAAGGGTTTGCTGAGACCAGGAACTCATTGTCATATGGCCAGGGTTGAGTGCAAGGGTTAAAGAGACTGTGAGCTGTCCTCAGGGTAGGTCATCAATTTCAGATGTGGGGGGCTGACTTTCAGCACTGATCAGCTGTTTAAATGGATCACAGCGTTCTTGTGGGCGTTGTGTCCTCTTCATTGGTTACCTGCACACAGTCTAGCTTTTAGCGACAGTGCACTTGAAAGGGACATGCACCTAGCCTTTCTGCTGCCCGAGGTGAAAATTGAAATGGCGCCCCTCCCTCTCCAATGCCAATTTCTTAACCTAACCCCTTCCCTTCAGCCCATGGCCCTTCAGCTATCGCTCTCTTGTCCCTACCTGGTGCTGCCTGAGGCGATCACCTCACCTGGCCTCATTAGTTGTGCACCCCTGGGGACGAGCGATAGTAATTACACTGCACTACCGCTATAATCACAGATGTTCTAGCCCCAGCATCAAGCTACCTTCTCTGCCGCTTCAAATCCCTGCTAGACCAAAAATGTCCTAAGCCATTTACATGCAAGTCACCACTGCTGACAACTAATGGCCTCAGCAATGCTCACATGACGTACCCAGGGCCGCTTCTGCCATGAGGCGAGATGAGGATCTTGCCTCAGGCGGCAGTTTTATATAATTCTGAGGGGCGGCATCCACACAGCAGTTAAACACTGCTGGTGGATGCGCTGCGCTCCCCATCAGCTTCTTGTGCCCCCCTCAGACCTCAGATCAGCCCACCCAGCCACTTAAAAAAAAAAACATACTTACCTGTACTGTACGCAGCGTCGTCAGGTCATAGTGCGCGCTGGAAGGGAAGACAGTGGAGCGCGGGAGCTGAGGGCAGCAGCAGCGCAGTTCAGGTAAGTATGTTTTTTTAAAGTGGCTGGGTGGGCTGATCTGAGGACTGATGGGGTACAAGGCACAAGACACTGATCTGAGGTCTGAGGGGGGCACAAGGAAGGCACAAGACTCTGATCTGAGGTCTGATGGGGGCATAAGATGTTGATCTGAGGTCTGATGGGGCACAAGACGCTGATGGGGTCACAAGACGCTGATCTGAGGTCTGATGGGGCACAAGACGCTGATCTGAGGTCTGATGGGGGCACAAGACGCTGATCTGAGGTCTGATGGGGGCACAAGACGCTGATCTGAGGTCTGATGGGGGCACATTGTGTTGATCTGAGGTCTGATGGGGACAAGACGCTGATCTGAGGTCTGATGGGGGCACAATGTGTTTATCTGAGGTCTGATGGGGCAAGGGAAGGGGGCGCCATTTTTCACCTCAGGCAGCAGAAAAGCTAGAAGCGGCCCTGGACGTACCTGCACATGTCACTGCTGAGGCCACTGATTGGCCAGCACCGGTGTTATGCTTGCAGACAGCGGATCACACTTTCGGTCCAAGAATAAAAGGTTCAGGGAAAAAAATTAATTCACCATGTCCTTCGGTCCCCAGACATCTGTTGGGGGAGAGTCAGGACCTCTCCATACCCATTAGATTGGCAGCCAGTCTTGCTGAAATTAGCAATGAAGTTGTAAAAAAGGAACGAAATAGAATTTTATGCCATTGTGCAATGTGTAAGTATAATATGCCACAAGGGTAATAATGAGTGGTTGCAATAATCATACATGCACTTCCTTGACTCAGGAGCTCCCACAGGGGGGCAGTGTCCATTAAGGTTTACTGGTTTTATGTAAATAACGCTTAATCACTATATGATATGTGTTTGCCGTCAGTAATGAGAAATCTCTTGTTTGCACTGAGAGTCTGCAAACCTGAATATAGCTAGTCCTGCTGTCAGATAAGATACAACTGTCTCGGCCTTTAATGCAGCTAGGTTTACATGGTCAGGGTATTTGATGCAGTTTTTGAAGTCAAAACTAGGTCTTTTATTAATCCACTAGTAACAAAACAGTATCAGAAAACCTGAACTTGAAAACCCAGCCTTAAAACGTACAGTCTTTTATTGCATATACCTAAAAAGAAATCTGCTAATTTAACAAAAATAAATAAATAAATAAATAAATAAATATGAAATCCGTGAAAGAAAATCAGGGTGTTGTCATACTCTGACAAGTGTCCATATACTGAAATGACACTGATGCCATAAACCATAACTGACACACAGAGTTGCACTGCTTTTGTGATGTAATTTTGGTGTAAATGTTGCTAGACACATTTATCAAATAGAAAAGAAGATGAGGCACTCTCGGCATAAATCAATCAAGTTACACATTTATTTATAATGAGGAGTGTGGCAATAAACCATGCTACATGCAGAACATGACAAAAAAATAACAATGTACAAAAAGATTAGAAAAATAAAATCAACTAAAATCCAGTCAAATAAGATATAATAAAATATATGTATAATAGGCAGTGGGCCCTGCAGCTATCAGAAAGAAATACAATATATATTGTCCATCATATAATCAAAAATTTCCTGCATTTTTACACAAATGTAGGCAAACTCAAAAATTGGTGGACAATATATATTGTATTTCCTTGACAATTTATCAAGTATTAGCATAAAAAAGAACAGATGATCCCAACACACTGAATACTTTTCTAAAGTGTCTAGGCAATGGCATGAGGAAAAGGGAAGTGGCATAAAATGTGACATGAACCAAAAAATGTACCAACATTTTGGCACAAATATTTGTCATGAACTAGGCTTAATATCTGTGTGTTTTCCAACTGTCTAAATCTTACACCACATTAGAACAATGGTTTATCATTTATTTGGAATTTTTCATCTAAATGCCCTGTGGTACATACGTGGAAACAAAAAGTGGAAGAAACTCGGATCCTTTCCACTTGTATACTTTTCAGTCAGACATTCATATCCAGAAAAATGTGTATAGAAAGAGTGAAAGGTAAAGATAATCTCACCCTATGATAACTCTAACAGATGCACATGCCTTCCTGAAAAGGGCACCCCTGTTAGTTGTCCCTAGAAAAGACCCGACTCACCTTGTCACAACTGTCCTGATGCATTTCACCTGTTATTGCCAAGTTTCATCAAAGAACTAATATAATAAGGAGTATTGTAGAGGAGCACTTAGGTACACCATACCTTGTTCCGCTGACATGAAATACTCTGGTGTTAAGCATGACATCAGGTAATGCCTAACATCAGGGCACCTAATATCAAAGTGTATTGTTAATAGTTTGTATGCAGGGCTAGAATAAAGGGAGGACACCCTGATAGCATGCCTCACGGTCTCCACCAGATCTGCAGGTTCAGACTGATGCCCTTGTAGAACCTGCAGGTGTCAGTCATTTGCAAGAGCAGCAAGTCACTGGATGCTGAACTAAACCCTATATAAGAGTGAACGGCTACTCTAGCTGCAGTTTGCCCACTTCTAGAATTGTACATGGGCACAGCGCCGGCCTCAGAAAACTGTAATTATGTGTCCTGTTGTAGCGGAGAGATAATTATTGTGCCCAGTACAATAGATGATAGAATTACACAGCAATGCTGCATCCTGCTGGCATTAAAATATCACAGGCTGATGTCTGTAGCATTCTTTCATTGCTCCCTACAACCAGAAGTGGATCCATGAGGGTCATGTATATGTTTGTAATTTTTGGTGAGTAACTGTGAGGGGAGGTAAAGGTACTGAATCTGTTGCCTGCATATTTTAAGAACAGGTAACAGCTTCAGAGAAATTATTTTTGACATGTATCCCTCTACTCCCCTCAAGAGCTCCTATCCCCAATGGTGTCTTCTTTTTGCACACTCCTCCCACAGCTATATTTTGCAATTTCCCTTTCTGTTCCTTCGGCCCCCTCCCCCAAGATACCATACCCGTTATGCTCGTTATACACCTCTCACACAGCATGACCACAACATTATTATTATTTATTTGAAAGTTCTATTAATTCCATGGCTCTGTACATCAAGAGGGGGTTACAAATACAAAGTATAAAACAAGAAACTATTAGCAGACTGGTACAGAGGGGGAGAGGGCCCTGCCTGCGAAGCTTACAATCTACAAAGAAATGGGGAAGAATACAGTAGGTGAGGGTAAAGGCTGCTTATCTGGCTGTGGGTGGCAGCATGCTCATTGCAGGTGGTAGGCTTTCATGAAGAAGTGGGCTTTCAGGTTACTTTTGAAGGTTTGGATGTTGAAGGAGAGTCTGATGTACTGGGGCAGTGAGTTCCAGAGTAGGGGAGAGGCACATGAGAAATCTTGTAGTCGATTGTGTGAAGAACATATGAGAGAAAGAGGTCCTGTGATGATTCCTTTTTGGGATGTATTGGAAAAGCAGGCCAGGGATGTAAGGAGGGGACTGGTTGTGGACGGCCTTATATGTAGTTGTAAGTATTTTAAAGGGAGTCTGTCACCTCATTTTTACCTATATAACTAACAGCACTGCCCCACAGAAGACTGCATACACATTCCAGACATATCTGTGTGCACTGTGTGTCTGTATTCAATGTCCAGAAAAAGCACTTTTTATTCTGCAGGAAAACAGCTCCCAAGTGCCCAGCTGAAAGTGAAACTAAAAACAGCTTTCTGTCCCGACTCGATTTCTAATATCTATATCTTCTGATATACTGAATATAATGCTGTGATTTGGTATTTGCCAGATTTCAAAGGTCAGAACTATTTTTCTATCTGCTACCAATCCCAAGATATGAGCAGCTAAAGCAGCCCTCCCCTCTTCAGTCTGGTTTGCTTTGAGCACTTGCAGCAGCAGAGCTGTTTTCCTGCAGAATAAAAGTGCTCTTTCTGGACATGTAATACAGACACACAGTGCACACAGGTATGTCTGGGATGTATATGCAATCTTCTGAGGGGCAGTGGTGTTAGTTATATAGGTGAAAATGAGGCAACAGACTCCCTTTAAACTGAAACCCGCAGAGACCCTATAAAATAATGTCAGTCCTCTACACTGCCTCTGTTGCCTGGTCTGTGCCATTTAGATCATCCGTTCATCTGTCCTACTTTACCAACCAAGTTCTGCCAGGTTGCATAACCCTACCCCACAGATTCCTGTAAAGTAATGTCTACTGGGGCTAGAGACAGTGATGTGAAACACCAAGGGGTCAGGCAGTACTTGTAGTGAAGAAACTAATCAAGATCAGGGCAGGCATGAAACATGTCCAAGGTCAGACAGCAAAGGGTCAATACTGTAATCAGGCTATGGTGAGGACAGGCAGCAGAGTCAGTAAAAAGTCGTCAGAACAGATGGTAACTAGCAAGCTAGGCAACTTAAAGCTCAGAAACCATTGGCTGAAGAAGACCAGGGCCTCCTGGCCTGTCATGGTAATCTGCTTGCTAAGCTATGCATGAGGCACAGCTCTGCAGACAAAGTGACAGAATCCCATTTACCATAATAGATCTAATTATGGTGAAAGGGACAAGGGATCAAAATGGTTCTAGCCCCCTAAGGTGCCTAAAAGCTATTGTGTTAGAAAAAAAAAGTTCAAATTAAAGGGTTTATATACATATAAAATTATATAAATTATAAAAAAATTGATTATTGTTGATTTGAAAATGTCTGAACTATTAAAATATTTTAAAAATGTTCCTGCATGGTGAATGCAGTAACAGGAAAAAAAACAATAAAAACACGCAATTTGCCATTTTTTAGTCACCTTGTGCCCAAAAAAAGCTGAATAACAGTAATCAAAAAGTTGTATGTACCTACAAATGGTACCAATAAAACCTAGTTTGACCAACAAAAAACAAGCCCTCATACAGCTCTGTAGACTGAAATATTAAAAAAAAAAAGTTATGGCTGTCAGAAAACGGTGATGCAAAGAAAATTTTGATTTTGGTACCAGCTGGTACCAAACCCGACTTTGGATTCCTAATTTTACATGTTTTTAAAGATGCAGAAATGAATATTGAATTAATTCACAGAGATCTCATGCAACTTCAGGTGAAACCGGTTCTAGGGAGCCAATACATTTTAGCCCCTTCCCGACCAGCGCCGTCGCACGGGGCGGGTGTGATGGCTGCGGGTGACCTGCATATCCAACTAGCAGGCACCCGCGGCTAACGTCCGCGACCGGCTAACGTGGCGATCGCGGACATTTAATCCCTCCGGTGCCGCGGTCAAGCCTGACCGCGGAACCCGAAGGCGGCAAACACCGGAAGCGTACACTTCCAGGGTTGCTCCGGCTCCCCCGTGTGGCGATCGGAGGAGCCGGAGCGTGCCTGCAGCAGCCCCTGTGATAGTAAATGACAGAAGGCTGCTGCATAGGCTTTCCTATGGAGCCCTTGCCTGTAATAGGGCTCCATAGGAAAGCACTAAAATCATCATAGACTCCAACGTAAGTGCATTGGAGTCTATGATATCAGCAATCAAATGATTGCTTCTTATAGTTCCCTATGGGAACTATAAAAAAGTGTAAAAAATAAAGTTTAAAAAATAAAAAAACGTAAAAGTTCAAAGCACCCCCCTTTCACGAAAATAAAAATAAAAGTATTAAAAAAATAAAAAAAATACACATCATGGGTATCGCTGTGTGCGAAAACGCCCATATTATAAAAATAAAAAAAATATTTCCCATACGGAAAAAAGAACCCCAAAACGGAAAAAAGCGTCAAAATGGCCAATTCGCCATTTTTTGTCGCTTTTAAAAAAAAAAAAAAAAAAAGCTATCAAAAAGTCACCCCCCCCAAGATAGGTATCAATAAAAAGTTCAGATCGCCCTTGCAAAAAATGAGCCCCCATACAGCTCCGTACACATAAATACCAAAAAGTTATAGGGGTCAAGAACTGAAAAAAAAAAAATGTCCAACTTTATAAAAATCAAAATGCAAGAAAAACTATACATATTAGGTATCGCCGGATTCATACTGACCAGTAGAATGAAAGTAACTGGTCAGTTTTAACGCACATCGAACGCCGTAAATAAGAAACCCGTAAAACTGTGGCAGAATTGCGATCTTTTTGCAATTTCACCCGATTTGGAATTTTTTTTTCCTGCTTCCCACTACACCATATGCAATATTAAATGGTGGTGTCGGAAGGTACAACTTGTCCCACAAAAAACAAGCTCTCATACAGCTATGTGAACAGAAAAATAAAAAAGTTATGGCTGTATCAAGGCAGGGAGCGCAAAACGAAAACGCAAAACCGAAAAAACCTCCGGGGCTGAAAGGGTTAATGCTGTACGCAGACAGCATTAAAATCGAAATGTTTGACCGAATCGACTTTGGATCAATGATCCGAAGCTTGATTCGCTCAACACTAGTTATGGCTATGGACTGACTACAGAGTTTACACTAGACTATGAACTGAGTAAAAGCAGCATTTATACTAGACTATACTAGACTGCCCAAAGCATTTACACTAGACCAGTGATTGCAAAACCTTTTAGAGACCAAGTACCCAAACTGCAACCCAAAACCCACTTATTCATTGCAAAGTGCCAACACTGCAATTTACCCTGAATATTGCAGTCCAGTATAGTATATGTTCCATGTACTTTATCATTTAACTATAATATCCTGCCTACATTCAATGCGCTGCCTGTACTGTCCATAGCACGTCCTGTGAGGATGAATGGCAGGAAACGTCTAAGGCATATTGGTACACCATAGACTTTTTCCAGGATGTGGGTGCCAACAGAGAGGGCCATAGGTTCGCCACCACTGCACTAGACTATGGACTGACTGATCACAGCATTTACACTAGACTATGGACTGACTGCAGAGCTTACTCTAGTCTATGGACTGTCTCACCATAGCATTTATACTACACTGTGGACTTGCTGCCAGGTTAGACAATTGTGGCGTGGGGATGATACAGAAGTGTGGAAGCAGCAGATAGACATGCAGCTCAGGGACACCCTTATTCCCCCCGCTATACTAAAAATGTAAATTATGAGGGGCCTCCGCTGGACTTTTTGCTCAGGGACCTCTACCAAGCTTTATCTGGCCCTGCTTGCATATGAGAAACATGACTTTCAATCACAATATGGATTTAACAGGCAGCACTTACAGTGTCAGAATGGAGAAGATGAATTAGTATGTTGGATGGAAAGGTCAACCTAGCTGCAATTAATAAGGTGTGTAATAGTAAAGGCCGTTTAATTTTAGAATCAATGGGGCTATTCAAATGGCCATTTTTTTTATGGTCAGACAGACCCTATTGAAAATCAATCGGACCATGTTAATAGCCGTATAGAAAGAAATAGACCTATTTTTTTCAATGTTCTTTTTATTGAAGAAATAAAAAAAACAATATCACAGAAGTACAGTATATTTCTCTATTTAAAAAAATTGAAATACAGTATTACAATACAGGCGAAAAGCCCCAGTGACAGAGATTGACATTGCGACACTGCTCTGGAAAAACCATCCACATCACATGGATCATTTCGCCGTTGCATGAAAATTGCAGCATGTTCTATATTCTGCGTTTTTCATGCAGCCCTGGCCCCGTTGAAGTGAATGGGTCTGCATGAAATTCGCATTGCATCCACACGCAAGTGCGGATGCAATGCGTGATTCACTGATGGTTGCTTAGAGATGTTGTTTATAAACATTCAGTTTTTTATCACGCGCATGCGAAATGCAGCCATACGCATCGCACCCGCGCGGAAAAAACTGAACAAACATATGCAATCGCAGTCAAAACTGACTGCGATTGCGTGCGGATTGGTGCAAGTTTTCTGGAACGCACCCTGAATGCATCCGGACTGAATCAGCATCGTTCGTGTGAAAGGGGCCTAATAATATTAAGGGCCACTAATGGAGGCTCTATTAATACCAGTGGCCACTATGGAAGACATTATTAATACTGAGGACCACTAATGGAGGAATTAATAATACTAAGGGGGACCTAATAGGGCATTAAACATCCTGGAGCCAGTGATGGGGGCATTAATACCGTGGGGGGCATTAATAATACTGGGGGCCACTAATGGAAGCTTTATTAATACTGGTGGCCACTAAGGGAGTCATTATTAATACTGAGGACCAGTACTGGAGGCATTAATATTACTAACAGGCCACTAATGGGCATTAACAAACCTGGGGCCAGTAATGGGGACATTAATCACATTTGTGCACTATAAGGGACATTATCTATACAGAGATAACTGCAGGGGATGGGGTTTAAAAAATGGAAAAATGGCCAGAAAATGGATGCAAAAATGGTTTAAAAATGTCTAGTGAATGTATAATGTCTATAGTGCCCCAGTGTGATTAATGCCCCCAATACTGGCCCCAGGATTACATTGTTGCCTGAACACTTGAATGTAGACCTTTATATTTTAATTATTATAATGTCTATATTTGAGATGCTGCATATTCATATAATGATATATTGAATTAGAAGCTATTATTAGAAGTTTAACAGTAATTTGCAATTTCATAGCATGTTACATTAATTCAATTCTGAGCGCTGTGGCTATAGACTTTAGTACTCCCATAATAAATTAAAAGGAACCTGTCTGGAGATTCATGCTCCTGAATCAACATAGTTTGGTCACCATGAATCTCCTGACAGGTTAATGTTTGCTTAGGAAAAGGAGATGTGATGTGACTACTGAGAATGGGGGTTCTGCTTTGTCTGCTGGATGAGAATGCCGTGACTACTGGAAGTGGTGATTCCTTTGACTGTAGAGGTAGGAGCACTGTTTTGACTACTGAAAAAGTAGGGGGCGGGGTTGTGACTACTAGAAATAGAAAGACTGTTTTAGCTACACTGGAAGGCGAGAGAGGTTGAGGAACAATTTTTACTGTACTTACTGTAGAAGGAAGGCAGAACACTATTCCAAATACCACTGCGGTCCATACCATCTAGCAGCTCATTGCTGGCTTGTAACTTTTACAGTAGAACAAACTTGATCAGTTTTACTAGTGAAGACATAATATTGTTTCACAGCCAAGATGGGATTAACAAGAGTAAGTGCCGGTCGAAGATAGGTGGATTTATGGTAATAGCAGAGCCGGCTGTGGCCTGATGTTTCTTTATATCCTGCCATCCCCAAGGGCACTTACTCATATTATTCCCATCTCAGCTCTGAAAGGTTGAAATCAGAATAACCTTTTAATAATCAATCTCAACAAGTATAGCTGTGTTCTATTCAAAGAAAAAATGGTTTGTTCAAGTTGTACAAAAAGTGAATTTTGAGACAGCCACTACACAGTGTATGGAGCGGAGGTGTTTCCAATACCCACACTGTTTACATCTGTAACCTGTGGCTGCCTCTAAGGCCCCTTTCACACGGGCGAGATTTCCGCGCGGGTGCAATGCGTGATGCGAACGCATTGCACTCGCACTGAATCCTGACCCATTCATTTCAATGGGGCTTTTCACATGAGAGATGTTTTTCACGCATCAGTTCGCCGTTGCGTGAAAATCGCAGCATGTTCTATATTCTGTGTTTTTAACGCAGCCCTGGTCCCATTGAAGTGAATGGGTCTGCGTGCAGACAAAACTGACTGCGATTGCGTGCGGATTTTCCGGAAACGCACCCTGAACGCATCCGGACTGAATCTGTGACGCTCGTGTGAAAGAGGCCTAACAGTTGATCAATGAGGGGTGGGGGTTGACCATCACTGTTCTCATCTTGGTGACCCATCCTACGTATAGTTCATCAATATGTTGGTTCCAGAAAACCAGAAATGAGCAGTACCTGCCTGTCAGATCCAGCACCACTGTTTCAATTCTCTTGGCCAGGTTTGTTCACTTGGCTCAGTAATAGCGCCATGTCATCAACACATGACCACTGCATCAAATCACTGGCCTCATCGATGCAAGATGGCATACATATTCGTTATGTGCTGTGCAGTTTCATTATTGGAGGCTATTTCACAGAATTGCTTGGTTTCTTGCTAAAACCCCTTTAAATCTATGACCATGTCGGGCATTTGGACCTCTGTATCAGAAAACCGAACTCAAATCAGTCTAAAGCTACGTATATTAGGAATCTAATCAACACAAATTCTGAAGCTAAAAAAAAGACGATAAAAGGATGAGAGAATGGGTTTCCAAATTTGGTCATTTCTGCTTTCATTTTTAGGTCTTAACTTTGGAGACCCATACCCATGATCTCTGCTCGCTTCTCTTCTCCTTCATATCTTCCAGAGCCTCCTTATCTACCATGCTTCTTTTCCCGTTCTTTGCATTCTTTCATTTCCTTCCTATGATGACCAACAAAAATATTCTCCTAAGAGCACCCAACCTTAGGAATCCACAAATTTGCTGTTTTTACCAGTATGACACTGATGGTATTTTCACTGCCCAATACTTTATCACGTTTTGAATCTGGATCAGCTTTCAGTATAATAGGGTAAACTTTTTTCAGCCTTACAAACTATGCCAAAGTGTGGAGTTTTTTCCCAACTAGCAACATGTGGTTTTCTGTATACAACGTATAGTTATTTTTGTGTAATACTATAAACATATAATAGAAAAACTGTGTGTGTTTGCAAAAGTTGTATGAATAGCACCTTCCAAATGACAAAGAAACAACTAGTAACCTGATAAAGATAAAAGACAGGCTACATTCATATCCCACTCACAGGCTTGTCAATGTCAATACATTTTTAATTTCATGTTCTTTGTAAATGGTTAAAGAAATAAACAAATATCTGACCGATGTTGTCCTGCTGATTTACATTATAGTAATACTAGTCTTTATTGTGATGGCTTTGATATTTCTCTTTACAAAACAACTATCATACTTGTTTATTGGCCCTGATTTATCACACCTTCACTCCAGAATTCTGTCTTCAAAAAGTCGCACGATAGGGCTTTTGCGACTTTTTTGCGCATTTTTTTGCGACTTTTTGCATGTGTACACAACTCACTCCAGTTTGTAATATGGGTGGAAAAGTGGGTGTGGTTAGCCATGTTAATGAGTTTCACTCCAGATTTATCATTGCGACTTTTTAAAAAAAGTCGCAAAATAGTCGCAATCTCACTCCAGGAGGAGGGTGGAGTAGGAAAAGTGGAGTAGCTTCTCTAGACAGAAGTGTTAGGTTTAAGGACAAGCCACATTTATCAAACAACCTGTGACGTTTGATAAATGTGGCAGAAAGTACTCCAACACAGACTGAAGCAAAACTGACTTCAAATATTTTCCTAATGATAAATTCCCCCCATTATGTTTTCACAAAATCACCATACAACTGCAAATTTCTCCATGGCCGGACAGCCTGCTGAAAAGCTTAAATTGTAGCTTGTCCTCAAGTAAACTAACAATTACGGAGTATACAGTGGTCCCTCAACTTACAATATTAATTGGTTCTAGGACAACTGTTGTATGTTGAAATCATTGAGTCCATAATTCTATGGCAAACTGGTAATTGGTTTCAAAGCTCCAAAATGTCATCCCTTCAGAGGCAAATTTTTATTGCATTTTACTCATTTTGGGATAAAAATAATTTTATCGTTTGGTCTTTATTAAAAAATATTGAGCCGTTCTGTCACAAAGGGTTAACTGTTTTTTAGATATAGTTTATTTGTGCAACATTCATTAAAAGTAGTACTTTCCTTAATAAAGTGTGACTGTAACTAACAGTCACAGAATGCAATCTGTACCTGATCATGGCATAGATTTTTGCCACAATGTGAGCTATTTAGAGACTTTCTTCTTAATAAATGTGAATTGAAGAACATCTCCTTGGAGACCACGTCAGCATTTCTATTCTCATTTCAATCTGTCGAAAGAAAAGTTTTACGTTTTGGTGCCAATTTCTCACATAATAATTTATGACTTTTTGGCACCGTTTAAGCCCAAAACTGCTGTGAATTGTTTAGTAAATGTGGGTTGGTGTCTATAAAGAGCTTCCCATGAAAACATTTTCTAGTTGCGCATTTTTCGCCAGAAAATGTAAGAAATACATTTACAACTGAATGTTTTCGTTTTCCTTATCAACTGAGCGTGTCTTTACCCACTTTGTTAGATGTTCCAATACAGGCATATCACGAGAGCTGGCAGATCCTCTTTAAGATCAAAAATGTTTTTAAAGGGGTTCTCCAAGTTAAATTTATTGATGACCTATACTCAGGATAGGTCATCAATATCAGACTTGTATTTCCCAACGTATCTGCTGGCTCTGACTCCTGCATCTGGACTTCTGGTAGGAGACAAGAATGTCAGCAACAACTGAGATATCCTTCAGGAATATGAGAAACATACCTTCAGTCAGACGTGTCCAAACTTTTGACTTACTATCCTAACCTTACATTTAAATGAGAGACCTTCTTATTAAGAGCAGCAATAGAGAGGAGTGTAGACAGCTCATCTGTAATTAGATCATTAGAGTATGCATAGTTATGCTGGCTGCAACAGAAGTCATTAGAAAGATTTTCCCTTTCTGATGACAGCAGCAATAGCACAGCAGCACATACATTAGAATGACACAGTCTCACAAGCAATCATCAAAGTGTATTATTTACTAAGTCAGGGCTCTGGAACATACATAGATTATAGATAATGCCAGTACTATGAGACGCACAAGCATAAATCCATGAAGGCTAAGGCTACAGAATTGTATGAAGAAAATCTGCAATGAAATTGTTACCAACTTACCTGTCTGGGCTCCAGTGATGCACACTGGAGTTCCACTCTGGCCACACCAAGTGAGACGCGATATTGGGCTAGGCCTCCTGTGATATGCTACCTAAGCATTGGCCCCTGGTCCATAGTTATAGAGCGCTTGCTGTTTCTCCCCACAGCATGTAAAGGTGGCAGAAGCAGAGTAGTATATGAACACACGTACCAGGCAGGTGCCAGATTTTACACAACTTTACTTTAATAATGAAATATATAAGTCTAGGTTGTGCAGTGACATAAGATCAGTCTGTGCAGATCTTCATAAACCACTTACACCGGTCTCACCTCAGCTTTCTACTGCCCCTCTCAGTGGTAACAGTCCCAGCTGTGTTGTCTCTAACCCTGGTCTCAGTCTTATCTCTGTCTAGATGCCGCTCTCATTGACAATTCCCCTCTCAGGGATCTCTCTGCAATCTTTCCAGAGTCTCCTCTCGTAACTCTCCATAACTGTTCCTCACAGCCGTACATCCTGTTAATGCCAAGCTCCACATCCTCCTTTCTAGCACCTTCTACAATATCTGACTCGGGCTGTCTGAGCATGCTCAGTACACTTAGTCACATATAGTAAAATATTCACTATACATAGAGAGATGTAGGACTTAAAACCAACCTCTGTTACATATCTTCGTAAACAGTGGAATACAGGTTTTTACAAATAATAGGACAGGGTACAGTATATACTATAGACATATTTGCCCTTCTTACACTTCCCCCTGTTTGTCTACTGTAGTCCTCTACAATACTGCAGCCATATTGGAGATCTAGTAGGACGAGTATGCCTCACACATTGCACAGGATTCTTGTTTGCCTTTAATGGGACAACACCACGACCAGTTACCATTACCGCTTTTGGACTTTGCAGTCCACTGACAATTTTGAATTCCATAAATTCTCCATTTTTCAGATAGAGAAATAGCTGATCTGGGTGACTCTTTAAAATAACACTGTAATGCACAAATCCAGCGCCACCTCTTCCTTTTCTCCAGGCTTCAGTCAGTGACATACTGTTGTGGCTACAGTGGTAACTAGAGATGAGTGAGTAGTATTCGACCGAGCTGGTATTCGATCGAATACTACGCTATTCGTCATACTCGATTTCGATCGAGTATAACGGCGATGACGCACTTAAAATTAGTTTCCCCTCCCACCTTCCCTGGCGCTTTTTTTACACCAATCACTATGCAGGGGGGGTATGACAGGTCCTCGGAGCACGCTGGCATCGCGAGAACGGCGTCTACATGCATTGGCTGGAAAAACCATGTGACCTCGAATCATAAAAACTCAGCTCTTCCTGCTCGTTCGCATATGCTGCATGAACGTAGTCAGGGACAGAGGCCCGAGCAGGGAGAGACAGGCTTTAGCTGTATGAAAGTCAGGCAGGACCCCAAAAGTATATAACAGAAGCTCAGAATATCGCATTTACCACCATATATAACGGCTACCAGCGGACAGGAGAGTGATTGACAGCCCTTATCAGGGCTACTATACTGCACGGTATATAGCTGATTCTAACTATATACACTCTGCACAGAACGGCTGCTTTATTGAGGGATAGCTGCTGGAGTAGGGACAGAGAGAGGCATTAGTGGTGTATTAGCACCTATATACAAAACTATATTTGGCACTACTGTTGTGCGTTCTGTGTGCCAACAAAACCCTGTTATATACCTGGTGTGTATAAGCACCATTTGACCTTCTGGCAGTATACGGCTGTATATGCCAAGTATTTTTCTTAAAAAAAAAGTATATTTGGCACCACTCTTGTGCGTTCTGTGTGCCAGCAAAACCCTGTTAATATACCTGGTGCGTATAGGCATCTATTGACCTTCTAGCAGTATACGGCTGTATACGCCAAGTGTTCTCCTAAAAAATAAAGTATATTTGGCACCACTGTTGTGCGTTCTGTGTGCCAGCAAAACCCTGTTAATATACCTGGTGCGTATAGGCATCTATTGACCTTCTGGCAGTATACGGCTGTATACGCCAAGTATTTTTCTAAAAAACAAAAGTATATTTGGCACCACTGTTGTGCATTCTGTGTGCCAGCAAAACCCTGTTAATATACCTGGTGCGTATAGGCATCTATTGACCTTCTGGCAGTATACGGCTGTATACGCCAAGTATTTTTCTAAAAAAAAAAGTATATTTGGCACCACTGTTGTGCGTTCTGTGTGCCAGCAAAACTCTGTTAATATACCTGGTGCGTATAGGCATCTATTGACCTTCTGGCAGTATACGGCTGTATAGCCAAGTGTTCTCCTAAAAAATAAAGTATATTTTGCACCACTGTTGTGCGTTCTGTGTGCCAGCAAAACCCTGTTAATATACCTGGTGCGTATAGGCATCTATTGACCTTCTGGCAGTATACGGCTGTATACGCCAAGTGTTCTCCTAAAAAATAAAGTATATTTTGCACCACTGTTGTGCTTTCTGTGTGCCAGCAAAACCCTGTTAATATACCTGGTGCGTATAGGCATCTATTGACCTTCTGGCAGTATACGGCTGTATACGCCAAGTATTTTTCTAAAAAAAAAAGTATATTTGGCACCACTGTTGTGCATTCTGTGTGCCAGCAAAACCCTGTTAATATACCTGGTGCGTAAAGGCATCTATTGACCTTTTGGCAGTATACGGCTGTATACGCCAAGTATTTTTCTAAAAAAAAAAAGTATATTTGGCACCACTGTTGTGCGTTCTGTGTGTCAGCAAAACCCTGTTAATATACCTGGTGCGTATAGGCATCTATTGACCTTCTGGCAGTATACGGCTGTATAGCCAAGTGTTCTCCTAAAAAATAAAGTACATTTGGCACCACTGTTGTGCGTTCTGTGTGCCAGCAAAACCCTGTTAATATACCTGGTGCGTATAGGCATCTATTGACCTTCTGGCAGTATACGGCTGTATAGCCAAGTGTTCTCCTAAAAAATAAAGTATATTTGGCACCACTGTTGTGCGTTCTGTGTGCCAGCAAAACCCTGTTAATATACCTGGTGCGTATAGGCATCTATTGACCTTCTGGCAGTATACGGCTGTATAGCCAAGTGTTCTCCTAAAAAAAAATATATTTTGCAGAACGCGTGGCAAAAAAAAGTTAAACGCCTGAAATGCGGAGGGCTAGCGCAAAGGGACGTGGACGAGGACGGGGGCTCGGAAATGCTGGTGGGGGCACAAACCGCGTTGAAGCCAGTGGGGATACAATGCGTGCTGGTGAGGGGCAGCCAGCATTCCGCTCATCCAGCATCCCTGCCTTTATGGGACAGTTAAGCGGGGGGCGGTTTACACCGCTGTTGAGGCCTGAGCAGCGTGAACAGGTGGTGCAATGGATAGCCAATAACGCTTCCACTCACTTGTCCACCACCCAGTCATCCACACAGTCTCACTCTGACCCTCCTTCCTCCCAACCTGGCCAACAGAGTCATCCCACCCTTGACCCCTCCCAGGAGCTCTTTTCGGGTCTTTTTCCAGATGTGCTGCAAGAATCCCAGGAGCTACCAGATGAATTTGTTTGTAGTGATGCCCAAACACTTGAGTATCCGCCATCTCCTGGTGATGTGGACCCGGAACCAGCATCTGTTATCATGAGCGATGATGATGAGACGCAGTTGCCATCAAGGGAGGCTGTTGGAATGTCCAGTGGGCAGGAGGAGGAGCAGAGTGAGGAAGTGGAAGAGGAGGTGGTGGACGACGAAATGACCGACCCCACTTGGCCAGGGGTGATGTCCAGCGGGGAAAGCAGTGAAGATGTGGTGGTCTGCGCATCACCGAAAAAGGCAGCAAGAGGCAGAGGGATGTCCAGAGGCAGAGGACAGTCCAGACAGAGAAGGCAGGCCACAGCCAGCAGGGCCGAAGCTCTTCCCGGCAGCAGGCAGCCGCGCGAAGCTCCCCCATCGAGGCCTCGTACTTCTGTGGTGTGGAGATTTTTTTAATGTTTGCGTGGACGACAAACTGAGCGCGGTTTGCGCACTGTGCCACTCAAAACTGAGTAGGGGCTCTGAGAAGAGCAATCTGACCACCTCAGGCATGCGGCGTCACTTGGAAGTCAAGCACTGGGCTGAGTGGGAGAGAGCAAACACAATACAACCTGCGCCAGGTCTTGCTGCCACTGCCTCTTCCCCTTTGTTGTGTGCTGCCACTGCGGTCCAGACCTCCAGCCAGGACACCTCCACATCTGCCTCTGCCTTGGCTACTTTGGGGCCTTCTCCTTCAGCCTCCCCTTACCCCGCATCTTCGCCTGCACCTTCATACTCCTCGTCCCATCAACTGTCCATCTCGCGACCGCAGGCGGAAGTACGCCTCGAGTCACCCCCAAGCCCAAGCCTTAAACTGCCACATCTCCAAACTGCTGGCCCTGGAGAGGTTGCCGTTTAGGCTTGTGGAGACGCAGGCCTTCCGCGACCTGATGGCGGCTGCCGCACCTCGCTATTCCGTCCCTAGCCGCCACTACTTTTCACAGTGTGCCGTCCCCGCCCTGCACCAGCACTTGTCGCGTAACATCAGGCGGGCCCTGAGTTACGCAGTCAGCGCAAAGGTCCACTTGACCACCGACTCGTGGACAAGCGCTTGCGGCCAGGGACGCTACATCTCTTTGACGGCACACTGGGTGAATGTTGTGGAAGCGGGGACGGGGTCGCAAACAGAGACGGCCTACCTACCACCCCCGCCCAAGATTGCCAGCACGGGTTCTGATAAACCCCCCTCCTCTTTCTCCTCCTCCTCCTCTGCCTTAACATTGCCCTTAGCCGCTAGCTGGAAGCGTTGCAGCACTGGCGCGGGGAGACGTCAGCAGGCGGTGCTTAAGCTCATCAGCTTGGGCGACAGGAAGCACAGCGCCCCAGAGGTGAGGGACGCCATATTGCAGCAGACGGAGATGTGGCTGTCGCCGCTGCAGCTAGGACCAGGCATGGTCGTGTGCGATAACGGCCGTAACCTGGTGGCGGCTCTGGAGCTTGCCGAACTCAATCACGTACCATGCCTGGCCCACGTTTTTAATTTGGTAGTCCAAAAATTTTTAAAGACTTACCCCAACCTGGCAGAGCTACTGGTGAAAGCTTGTGTGCTCACTTTTGGAAGTCAACTGTAGCTGCTGCTAGCTTAAAAAAACTCCAGCAACGCCTCCATTTGCCTGAACATCGGCTGTTGTGCGACCTGCCCACTCGCTGGAATTCCACCTATTCCATGTTGGCCAGGGTGTGTGAGCAGCAGAGAGCATTGATGGAGTACCAGATGATGAATCCATGCGTGCCTCCAACTCAGCTCCCTCAGTTTGCCAACCACGAGTGGCCATGGATGGCAGACATATGCGATGTATTGCGTATCTTTGAGGAGTCCACCAAGAAGGTCAGCAGCGAGGACGCTATAGTGAGCCTAACCATCCCACTCCTATGCGTCCTTAAAGAAACGCTCATCGCAATAAGGGAGAACGCATTGCACACAGAGGAGACGGGGGTAGGAGGAGACGCAACGGAGCTAGACAGTCAGACCACACTTTTGTCTGCTTCTCGGTGGCAGTTGCAGGAGGAGGAGGATGAGGAGGAGGACGACGTGGAGGTGGCTGTGGAAGAGGAGGAGGATGCTGGCGGCGAGGGTAGCAGTCAGGCTGTGTGCGTCCCATTGGTTCAGCGCGGATGGGGCGGAGAGGAGGCGGAAGAGGAGGAAATGGCAAATGATCCTTCTGGTGGGGGCAGTGACGTAATGCCTATTCAGAGTCTGGCACACATGGCTGACTTCATGCTGGGCTGCTTTTCCCGGGACACACGTGTTGTCCGGATATTGGAGAACAAACTATACTGGGTCTTCGCACTCCTGGACCCCTGGTATAAAGATAACTTCTCCTCTTTTATACCGGTAGAGGAGAGGACGAATCGATTGCTGGAATACCAGAGGGAACTCGTGCAGAACATGATGGAGATTTTCCCACCCACCATCGCTGGCGGCAGAGAGGACAGTGTCTCCCGGAGTCTGACAACATCGATCAGGCCCACAGCCACCAGGTGAACACTATCCAAGGTGTGGGACACGTTCATGGCACCCCCTCGTGCAACTTCCATCACTGCGGGGCCCACTATCAGCAGGAGGGACAAGTATCGGCGGATGTTGCGGGAGTACCTGGCAGACCGTACCCCTGTCCTCCCCGATCCCTCGGCGCCCTACACTTACTGGGTCTCCAAGTTGGACACGTGACTGGAACTGTCCCTGTACGCCTTGGAGGTGCTTGCCTGCCCTGCCGCCAGCGTGCTATCAGAAAGGGTGTTCAGCGCAGCCGGGGGCATTATAACCGATAAGCGCAGCCGCCTGTCAACCGACAGTGCCGACAGGCTGACGCTAATCAAAATGAACAGCAAGTGGATTGACCCGGACTTTGCTTCTACAACAGTGGAAAGCAGCCAAAAGTGAAGTGCCATCTGTATGAAGTGCCATTTCCTCCTCCTCCTCCTTAACCGCCGTAGAATTGCTCCATTAAAAAAAAAAAAATAAAAAATTATTATGGCTCAGCTCTTGGGCCTTAATACAATTTTTAAGAGGTCTCAGCTCTTGGGCCTTAATACAATTTTTAAGAGCTCTCAGCTCTTGGGCCTCCACACAATTTTTAAGAGGTCTCAGCTCTTGGGCCTCCACACAATTTTTAAGAGGTCTCAGCTCTTGGGCCTTAATACAATTTTTAAGAGGTCTCAGCTCTTGGGCCTCCACACAATTTTTAAGAGGTCTCAGCTCTTGGGCCTCCACACAATTTTTAAGAGGTCTCACCTCTTGGGCCTCCACAAAATTTTTTCGAGGGCTCACCTCAAGGGCCTCCATATAATTTTTTTCAAGGTCTCACCTCAAGCTAACTTTGCACACTCATTAAAATATCTTCACAACAAGGACCTAAGAGCCCTCGATGGGAGAGCTTTGTGTGGGGGCCTGTTATAGGGAAGAGATGTGGCCCTGCGGGCTCTAGCCTGCCTTCTCCATAAGCCTCTGGCCACCCCACGGCCTCTTCCTGCCTTTTGCGGTCCTACGCATCCCTCAACATCCCCACTGCTTTACCTGCTAGACATGACACTGGGCCAGGTCGGGTCACTGACATCTCAAGCGCCAACAATTTGGGCATTTTAAGGCTTCTGCATGTGTTTGAGTTGTTTTTACATTTTAAAGAAGACATGTCTGACCACATCTCACACACACACACAATGACAATTAGGGGTGGGGTCTATTTGCTTTCCCCCTTGCCTATGCCATCTGTGGTTGTCATAGGCAACGTGATTTTAAGGGGTGCAGAATTTTTTTCTTCTTTTTTGTACAGTTTGGCTTGGGGTCCATGGCAATGTAGAGGAAAGAAGGTTTCCTTGTATTGTCTCACTTTACATAGAAGTTATATTGTGTTTGGAGTGTATTGTTGAGAGGCTGTGATAGTGGCGTAATAGTGCGACTTGGGCGCGTTATATGCACCCAGACATGCTTCCCCTGCTGTCCCAGTTGCATTCCAGCAGTGTTGGCATCATTTTCTGAGGTTTCAGGGTGGACTTGGTGACCTCCAAGTGGTCGAATTGAGATTTCCAAGTGGCGAGCATTTTTTTCCCATAGACTATAATGGGATTCGATAGTCGGTCGAATAGTCGAATAACGCGGTCTATTCGAATCGAAATTTGAACTTTCGAATATTTCACTACTCGCTCATCTCTAGTGGTAACCTTTCATATATTGCTGCAGCCAATCACAGTCTGAGAAGTGTATGGTGTAAGGCTGATGAGGCCTGAAGTTGGCTGCAGCTGTATACAGGGCAGGGGCGGGCTGGGCCGGGGCGCAGGAGGGCAGATGCCCCCCGGGCCGGTGTATGTCAGGGCCGCCATGGCTCCTGAACTCAATTGTATCTGCATCCACTAGATGCAGATACAATTGTGCCAGTAGCAGCCAGCGCAGGCGGAGCAGGGAACCTCTGGTTCCCTGCTCCGCTACTCCCGGTGGCCAGCGCACAGATGTGATGTAGGCGGCACGATGACGTCATTGCGCCGCCTGCGACGTTCCTCGGGAGCAGACCCGCCGGAAGAGGCCGGGTCTGCATCGTGGGACCGCGCCTGGACAGGTGAGTATTAACTGCCCTCCCCCTATGCTCTCTATATGCACCCCTTAACCTAATACTGCCCCCTGCCTCCCTATTACTGACCCCCATACTGGCCCTGCCTTACCCTAACCCCTGCCCACCTAGTACTGACCACCCTGCCTTACCCTGGCCCTGACCCCAATACTGGCCCCTGACCCCTAATACTGACCCTGCCTGACCCCTAACCCTAGTACTGGCCCCTGACCTCTAATACTGACCTGCATTAACTCATAACCATAATATAGGCCCCTGACCCCTAATACTGGCCCTGCCTGACCCTTAATCCTAGTACTGGGCCCTGACCTCTAGTACTGGCCGCTGACCACTTATTTTGGCCCCTGACCCCTACCCTAGTACTGACCTCTAACCTTGGACCCCTAACCCTGATACTAGCCCCTTACCCCCTAGTACTGACCCCTAATACTGGCCCTGTCGCACCCCTAAGGCTACTTTCACACTTGCGTCAGCAGGATCCGTTTGTGAGATCCGTCCAGGCTCTCATAAACGGATCCGTCCTGATAATACAACCGTCTGCATCCGTTCTGAACGGATCCGCTTGTATTATCTTTTACATAGCCAAGACGGATCCGTTCTGAACTCCATTGAAAGTCAGTGGGGGACGGATCCGTTTACTATTGTGCATGAGTAAACGGATCCGTTCCCATTGACTTACATTGTAGTCATGACGGATCTGTTTCCATTCCGCTCAGTCAAGCGGACACCAAAACGCTGTCAGAGTGGAATGGAGACGGAACGGAGGCAAACTGATGCATTTTGAACGGATCCTTTTCCATTCAGAATGCATTAAGGAAAAACTGATCAGTTCAGGACCGTTTGTGAGAGCCTGTGACGGATCTCACAAACGGATCCTGCTGACGCAAGTGTGAAAGTAGCCTAACCCTAGTACTGGCCCCTGACCTCTAATACTGGCCCCTGACCCCTACCCTAGTACTGACCTGTAATCCTGGACCCCTAACCCTAATATTGACACCTAATCCTGTCCCTAACCCTAATATTGACTGCTAACCCTAATACTGACCCCTAATACTTTCCCTATCTATAATACTACGCCATACAGACCCCTAACCCTACTACTGACCCCTAACCCTGAGGCTACATTCACATGACCATATGTGTTTTGAGGTCCACAAATTGCGGATTCACAAAACACGGATACTGGCCGTGTGCATTCCACATTTTGTGGAACACACATGCCCAGCCCTATGATAGAAATGCCTGTTCTTGTCTGCGATTGTGGTCAAGGATAGGACATCCTCTATCTTTTTTTTGCGGGGCTTGCGGAACGGAACTTAGGATTTGCGGCCCCTTTGAAGTGAATGGAAATACGGTTGTTTGAATGTACCCTAACGCTGCCTCTAACCCCAGTACTGCTCCTAACTGATACTGACCCTAATTCTAATACTGGCCCTAAGGGTGCATTCAGACAACCGTATTCAGACGACCATATTTCTAAGTCTGAATCTGTTCCGCAATTTTGCCGAACGGGTGCGGACCCATTCATTTCAATGGGGCCGCAAAAGATGCGGACACCACACCATGTACTGTCCACATACGTAGTTCCGTTCCCCCAAAAAAATATAGTGCATATGCCCTATTCTTGTCCGCAAGAATAGGCATTTCTATATAGGGCTGGCACTGTGCGTTCCGCAAAATGTGGAACGCACAAGGCCAGTATGTTTTGAGGATCCACAATTTGGGGACTGCAAAACACTTTCGGTCGTCTGAATGTAGCTTTATGCTAATACTACGCCTATCCCTAATACTGACCCCTAACCCCAATACTGGCCCTTAACTCTAACACAGTGACCATAATATATGACTGTCCACATATATCTCTACACGCTGCATTTTTTTCACCTGACATATACACACAGAGTACTGATATGTCAGGTAGAAGGTATAGTAGATGCAGTGGGTAAACGTATATAGTATATACAGCAGTGTACTGATATGTGAGGTACGAGGTATAATACATGCAGTTTCTACAGGTATATAGTATACAACGCAGTGTACTCATGTGAGATACAAGGTGTAATTTATACATCACACCTCACATATCAGTACACTGTTGTATATATTAAATATCTGTACACACTGCATCTAATATACGTCATACTTCACATATGAGTACACTGCTGTATATACTATATATCTGTACACACTGCATTTATTATACCTCATACCTCACATATGAGTACACTGCTGTATATACTATATATCTGTACACACTGCATCTATTATACCTCATACCTCACTTATCAGTACACTGCTGTATATACTATATATCTGTACACACTATATCTATTATACCTCGTACCTCACATATCAGTACACTCCTGTATATACTATATATCTGTACACACTATATCTATTATACCTCACATATCAGTACACTGCTGTATATACTATATATCTGTACACACTGCATCTAATATACGTCGTAGTTCACATATCAGTATACTGCTGTATATGCTATATATCTGTATATACTGCATGTATTATAAAAGTATAGATGCAGTGTGTACAGATATATATACAGCAGTGTACTGATATGTGAGGTATGAAGTATAATACATGCAGTGTGTACATATATAGTATATACAGCAGTGTACTGATATGTGAGGTATGAAGTATAATACATGCAGTGTGTACAGATATATAGTATATACAGCAGTGTACTGATATGTGAGGTATGAGGTATAATAGATGCAGTGTGTACAGATATATAGTATATACAGCAGTGTACTCATATGTGAGGTATGAGGTATAATAGATGCAGTGTGTACAGATATATAGTATATACAGCAGTGTACTGATATGTGAGGTAGTAGATATAATAGATGTATTGTGTACAGATATATAGTATATACAGCAGTGTACTAATATGTGAGGTACAAGGTATAATAGATGCAGTGTGTACAGATATATAGTATATACAGCAGTGTACTCATATGTGAGGTATGAGGTATAATAGATGCAGTGTGTACAGATATATAGTATATACAGCAGTGTACTGATATGTGAGGTAGTAGATATAATAGATGTATTGTGTACAGATATATAGTATATACAGCAGTGTACTGATATGTGAGGTACGAGGTATAATAGATGCAGTGTGTATAGATATATATTATATGCACTGCTGTATATACTCTATATACCCACTGCATCTAGCTTGTCATGTGACCGTTAGCAACTTGTAGCCAGTGACGTCTCACCCACTGCAATCTAGCTTTTACCGAGTATTATAATACAGTGTGTGTACGCTGTATTCAGAGGGCACACTGAAGGGTCACTATAGACAAATGGGCACATATACTGCAAGAGGCAAAATACATAAAGGGGGCACACTGAAGGGGCACTATACACAAAGGGGCACATATAAGAGGCACGTTTTATAAGGGGCACCAAGCATGTGGCACTAGCATTAGGGGAACTGTGTGTGGCACTATAAACAGAGGGCACAGGGCATATGACACTATATACAGAGGGCACAGAGCATGTGGCACTATAAACAGAGGACACAGAGCATGTGGCACTATATACAGAGGGTAAAGGGCATATGGCACTGTATACAGAGGGCACAGAGTATGTGGCACTATATATAGAGGGCACAGAGCATGTGGCACTATATACAGAGGGCACAGAGTGTGTGGCACTATATACAGAGGGCACAGAGCATGTGGCATTATATACAGAGGGCATATGGCACTGTATACAGAGGGCACAGAGTATGTGGCACTATATATAGAGGGCACAGGGCATATGACACTGTATACAGAGGGCACAGAGTATGTGGAACTATATACAGAGGGCACAGTGTGTGGCACTATATGCAGAGGGCACAGAGCATGTGGCACTAATGCTGCTGTTATATTCAGGGCACGGAATGTGGCACTAAGATGAGTTTGTGTCAGTATGCAGGGTGCCAATGTGTTGGTAAAGCGTGAAGCTGAAGACATCTTCTCGGCAAAATCTGCAAAGCTGCATTGTGGATGGGATGAGTCGTCATGGTGGTCTGAACCAGATGGGGAAGAACTCAGGAAGAGACGTCACCTGTAAGTCACTAAATGGAAATTAATATTATGCTACTGACTGTGTATGATGGGAGCTGTAGTCACCTGGATGATCTACAGCTGATGATGGGTGGTAGCATGCTGTTTTGCGCAACAACTCCCAGCATCCCTTTACACTTGTTCAGGCCATACTGGGAGCTGTAGTTTCATATGGCGAGGGCTGACCTGACTACTCAGATGGTATCTGTACTAAACCTTTAAAATCTGGTAATGTATTTATGTATTGAACTTGGTTCTGGTGCTGTATTTATGTAGAGAACTTGGTTCTGGTGATGTATTTATGTATTGAACTTGGTTCTGGTTCTGTATTTATGTATTGAACTTGGTTCTGGTGCTGTATTTATGTAGAGAACTTGGTTCTGGTTCTGTATTTATGTATTGAACTTGGTTCTGGTGCTGTATTTATGTAGAGAACTTGGTTCTGGTGCTGTATTTATGTAAAGAAATTCGTTCTGGTGATGTATTTATGTATTGAACTTGGTTCTGGTGCTGTATTTATGTAGAGAACTTGGTTCCGGTGATGTATTTATGTAGAGAACTTGGTTCTGGTGATGTATTTATGTAGAGAACTTGGTTCTGCTGATGTATTTGTGTAGAGAACTTGGTTTTGGTGCTGTATTTATGTATTCAACTAGGTTCTGGTGCTGTATTTGACTTATGGGTTTAGTTATGGTGCTATATTTCTTGTTGATTTTGTTGCTGTATTTGACGTATGGGCCTGGTTCTGGTGTTGTATTCATGCAGTGAACTTGGTTCTGGTGCTGTGTTTGACTTCTAGGTTTGGTTCTGGTGCTGTATTTATGTAGAGAACTTGGTTCGGGTGATGTATTTATGTAGAGAACCTGGTTCCGGTGCTGTATTTATGTAGAGAACTTGGCTCTGGTGCTATATTTATGTAGAGAACTTGGTTCTGGTGCTGTTTTTGACTTATGGGTTTGGTTCTGGTGCTGTATTCATGCAGTGAACTTGGTTCTGGTGCTGTGTTTGACCTCTAGGTTTGGTTCTGGTGCTGTGTGTATGTAGTGATCTTGCTCTGTATTTGTGTGTTAAACATACATCTGATGCTATACGTCTAATACTATCCATTCACATTTGCGCTTGGGTCACAGATTCTGTTAAAAAGACCGGGCAGAAAAGTTCTGCATGCAAGACTTTTTTGTTCGGTAAAGGAGCAGCATCCTGAGCAGACCCTATTGTACTCAATGGAGTCTCTTCAGCTCAGGGGTTGGTAAATCTGCCGCCTTTGAACCATTTAAAGCCCATTTACCTATACCGGCTTTATGGTAGGCGGAGTTAAACAGGTTAAGGGTGGGCCGCTACACATGGGCCAGTGCTGTGTGCTTGCCACCCAGGCTAAAATTTGCCAGCCAGCCCCTGATACAGGGTGTCACATGCTGCCCAGGAAAGAGGAAGGAGCTGTGGAGATGAGTTTTAATAGGCTCCTGGCAGTTTCTCTAAATAAAAAAATGAACAATTTTGACAACCCCTTTAAACATTGTTTCTGGGGGTGTCCCACATTACAACCCCTATATAGCATGAAAACCTACACAAACAAAAAAAACATGATTGCTTTCAGGAAACTACTTGGCAATTGTGGACAGTGCACCGCCTTCCTCCTTGGATTTTATACTTTGGCCTAAAACCACAAGAACAGCATCAAACAGTCAAGTAGTGATGTAACAGAGCACAGACATAGGCAAATACATGACATTATATACACATATTGTAATATATTCACTGTACATAGAGAGATGTAGGACTTAAAAGCAACCTCTGTTACATATCTTAGTAAACAGTGGAATACAGGTTTTTACAAGTAATAGGACAGGGTACAGTATATACTATAGACATATTTGCCCTTCTTACACTTCCCCCTGTTTGTCTACTGTAAAACCACAAGAACAGCAGCAAACAGTCAAGTAGTGATGTAACAGAGCACAGACATAGGCAAATACATGACATTATATACATATACAGAAGGTAACTAAGGCTACTTTACGGTAAGAGCAGTCAGACTATGGAACTCTCTGCCTGAGGAGGTGGTGATGGTAAGTTCACTAAAAGAGTTCAAGAGGGGCCTGGATGTATTACTGGAGGGTAATAATATTACAGGTTATAGTTACTAGAGAGGGGTTGTTGATCCAGGGAGTTATTCTGATTGCCTGATTGGAGTCGGGAAGTAATTTTTTTCCCCTAAAGTGCGGAAAATTGGCTTCTACCTCACAGAGTTTTTTTGCCTTCCTCTGGATCAACTTGCAGGATAACAGGCCGAAGTGGATGGACAGATGTCTTTTTTCGGCCTTATAAACTATGTTACTATGTTACTTTCACATTAGCGCAGTCTTTTCCTGCAGGCTGTTCAGGCGGGTGAACAGCCTGCCAGAACCGTGCTGCCGCTTGTGCACGTGTGCCTCTGGCCCCATTCACTATAATGGGGGCGGGCCGGAGGTCCGACGGCAGCATGGCAAACACGCCGAGGGGCAGCTGGAGTAAAACTACGACATGTCGGATCCGGCAGGCTATTCACCCGCCGGAACAGCCTGCCGTTAATGTGAAAATAGCCTAATGTATAAATGTATGACAGTACATAGAAAGTTCTGTACGAGCATTTGAAAACCACTTTAGTATTTAGTATTCGGTTTTCCTCTAAATTTAGAAGCAAAAACATAGCTCCTCTGAATATTTAATCTCTGTTTTGGTTATTATATGTTACAGTGAATTTTGACACATGAATAATGCTGTAAAACAATAATTTTCAGACAGGTGTCTAATTGCACATCAAAATCAAAAGCACAATTAGGGAATCAAACCTTCATGCAGAAAACACATACTTCACAACAGGCCACTTTCAGTTTCATGTGTATTTCAAGTCATTGCTTGCAACATACATCTTAAAACCAATATTCCATAGAAGTCCATAGAAAGTGCATAGATGAAAAAGTGCTGTGCTATTGCCATATACTTATCAGTTCAGAAAGTCCATCTCTAAAAGCGAGTCCATATGAGAGATAGAAAGTCAGCATGTCAAGACGCTCGACAGTGATTCAAATCATTTGGGGCATTTTATTAAAAACGGTGATAAAATGACAAGTCAAATTGTTCCTTCGTCCCAGTATGCCACTCTAAAGCGTGAGATGCATCTAAAGGGTGTCAAAAGGTCCAGATATCTACAGAGATCACAGCTTTTGTTGGTGGGAAATACAAATTATAAGACTGACCTTGACATACAATTGAGGAAAACATCCTCAGCTTAATGACATGCTTGGTTTTGGGAGGAGTTTGGGTTCAGTATAGTTATGTTTTCACACTAGACATTTACTGTAAATTACTAAAATCTTTTTTTGGGAAATTATTACACCAATGAGATAAATTCACACTTCAAACTCAAAGTTGGCAACATAAGTATAAGATGTAGATTTTACAATTATATATAGCTTCCCTTGGTTAGTTTGGGAGGAAGTGGCCAAAGATACAAAAACCACAGAGCTTTTAATGACTTACCTCCTCTCACCACTCTGCACAGTTCTTAGAACTGCATAGCTGGTGTGTCCATTGCCAAAATTAGATATCCTCTTGGTTTGTGTGTTCACTTTCACAGTGCGTAAAAGCATTAGGCTACTTTCACTCATTTTTTTGTCCTCATTCATTGTCAATAGGGACAAAATTGAACGGAATGGAGTGCACCAGAATGCATTCCGTTCCGTTTGGTTGCGTCCCCATCGCAGACAGAATAGCACTGCAAGCAGAGTTTTTCTGTGTGGCATAGGATATAGAGAAAGAAGGATCCGGCGTGAAACACAATGTAAGTCAATGGTGCCGGATCTGTTTTTTCAGACACAAAAGAAAATGGATCCAGCGCCTATTGACTTGTAATGGTTTTAGTGCTGGATCTGTCATGGCTATTTTACAGATAATACAACCGGATCCGTTCATAACAGATGCAGCCGATTGTATGGTCCTAACAGAAGCGTTTTTGCTGATCAATGGCAGATCCAGTAAAAACGCAGATGTGAAAGTTGCCTTAGGGCTCATGC
The DNA here is from genome assembly GCA_900303285.1 of Rhinella marina. NCBI lineage: Eukaryota > Metazoa > Chordata > Amphibia > Anura > Bufonidae > Rhinella > Rhinella marina. The sequence continues at coordinate 31,744 of ONZH01030824.1, read as the reverse complement.
ACAAGACCGTATGCAAAACATGGATCCACAAAAAATACGGATGTCCGTGTGCATTCCGTATTTTGCAGAATGGAACAGCTGGCCCCTAATAGAACAGTCCTTTCCTTGTCCGTAATGCGGACAATAATAGGACATGTTCTATTTTTTTGCGGAACAGACATGCGGACATACGGAAATGGAATGCACAGAGTAACTTAGTTTTTTTGCGGATCCATTGAAATGAATGGTTCTGCATATGGTCCAAATAAAAACGGACCGGACAAGGAAAGAAAATACATTTGTATGCATGAGCCCTTAGAAAAATCATACTTTAGGGTGCAAAAGAGATGCTGCCCAGCTGAACTGTGAATGTGGTCTAGGGACTTTATACATGTTTTAAAGGGGTATTCCGGTAAAGTAACTTGATTTTTGAAAAACTGCATTAAGGATGCAAGGTGTGACCCAACCAGAACCCATACCTATACGTATAACCAGAGCTTCATTTTACCTTGCAATCCATTTGTCTAGCTCCTGTGTGAGCCTGCAACACACTGACAGTATCATGGCTCCAAATCTTCCCTCACAAAACTACAATCCCCACAATGCCTAGCTTTCCAGTTGTGAGTTTTTGCTTGTTCATGAGTGTTGATGTTTATTGATTGGCTGCCTGATATACAGTCAGGTCACGCCCCCTCTTCTCAGTAATCAGCAGCACATTGACATTTAGCTAGAGAATTGATAGCAACACAGCATGTTCAACCTAACAAAGGCTCAGAACTACAGGTCGATGCCATGGTAACTCATGAGGAAACACAGTGGGTAGCAGAGGAAGAAAACTACTTTTATAACTACTGAACGGTAAATATGTGAAATTGACATTATATTAGGTAATTATTGATGATGAATTAGTCTAAAACATAAGTTATAGTTACTGTAACTGGAATACCCCTTTAAAGGGAATGTGCCATGAAAAAAAGACGTATTGTTTAATGTCAGACTGGTGGGGGTCTGACTCCCAGCATCCAATCAGCTGGCCGAAGAGGCTGTGCAATTGTACAAACACTACATCCACTCCAAAATTTCTCTACACACCATCTCCCTTGCAGCAGTGGCGCAGTGTAATTACACCTTCCTCTCCCATTCAAGTTAACGTGAGAGGAAGGTGTAATTATCTGCTCCACTGCTTCAAGGGAGACAGTGTGCAGGTAAACTTTGAAGAGGATGCAGACTGGTGGTGGTGGTGGTGGTGGGTGCCGGGAGCCCTCCTGATCTGATATTGATGTGTTATACCTAGTGTAGGTCTGAGAAAGAAGAGCAGGAGTTCCAAGGAAACTAAACTGAAATTCCTGTGTCAAGTCCTGCATTAGGTATACAATTTATCAGATTTGCAAACACTAAAAAAGAAAATTCAACCAATCACAGGTCACTTGCCTCATTTCTAGTTAAACATAATAAAATTGGAATGTTAACTGATGTAAACTTTTTTTTTGAAAGGAGGCAGTTTCTTTAAATATGATTCTGTGCCTAAAACAAAAAACACGATGTGAAAGAGGCCTTACTGTACCCTGTTTTTATCCACTATATGTCTGCAGATATTAAAGAGCATCAGTCTCTGCTGACTTGCCTTCTTCCCACAGTGCATCTTGATGCCATCTGAAAGCAACACACATACCAGGTTGTCCACACGTTTCGAAAGAAAACATGATTCATCAGACGAGACCGCTTCTTCCATTGCTCTATGATCGAGATCGGATTATAGTCGTACCCAATGTACGCAATTTCCGCAATTGACCTTGGTCAGCATGGATAATCAGGTCTGCAGCTGTGCAGCCCCCTACCCATAAAGCTATAACTGAATCTAAACTGGTACTTCTAAGCTAATCCCATCTCATCTAAACAAATGTTGAAAGAAATGTGGAAATGCCCATTAACCATTTAATTTTTAACCAGCACTGCTCAGGACTTAACAGTTCAGCCCAAATAGCAAGGGGGGGGGGATGGACGGTGAAGAGCTACTTTAACCCCTCATAGCTCTGGACTGGTAGCAGCTAGAGATATGGGCCTGATCTTGTTTAAGGACAAGATTTAAAACAAGACCAGAATCAAAGCATTATCCACTACATTATTCCACTACATCAGGACATATAACTGTTAAAAATCAGGTTGGGAGTGAAATCAGCTCTATCTCCTGATGTATTGAAGGCAATGCTGTGATTCTGGTCTTCAGATCTTATACCCAGCCCAAGATATGAAGAATTAAAGCAGCCCTTTCCTCCAGTCTGAAGGAAGAGAGGGGGCAGTGGGGGGAGCTCACAGTCTGCAGCAGGAAAGTATAACAAATATTTAAAAAAATGTACATTTGGCATCATCATAATCATAGTGACCCACAGAATAAAGTTATGATGTTATTTATACCACATATACCATCATAAAAATAAATCCCACAAAATAATGTTAGAATTGTTATTTTCCCTCTAAAACTACAATTCAAGGTCTCATATAACTAAATTAAAGAAAATGAAGAAAAAAGTTCTGAACAAGGGGGGAATGTTAAGTCTAAAATTAGTTATGTCACAAAGGGATTAAAAAGCACTTCAGGTCATCTAAGTTGTGCGTCAACTATATTTACATGAATGAAAAAGTTAAAGGAAACGTCACCAAAAATTTTATTTGCTAGTTAAAACCAGACAGCAACACAAATCCTTTTTTCTAATCTGTTTTTATTTTCTGATTGCAGATTTTTTTGTTCTATTTTCTGAATATGATTATGGTGGCAGCCATCTTACCTGAGCTGTTCTTAACAGCATTTACATACCATTGAAAAAGTTGCTTTACAGCAGCCCCATAGGCCATAGACACAATGGACAGGAGGGGACCTCTTTGACTTCTATGGGAGAGTTTTCTAGGCATGCTCTGTGACCTGTGCAGATTTCATTGTAAGGAAAGAAGAGATAAGCTTTGATCACCTATTGTAAATGGTGGATCCTGCCTTATCTGTCATTCTAATTCTGCCTATAATGATATCACACCTGTGTGATAAGCAGATAACTTCAGTAAAGTGATGTGTACAGACCAAGAAGTGGCGCCTATAATTACTATTAGTGGCCAGTGAGAAAACTGCAGGATTTTATGGTAGATAAATAGATATTGACCTGGAAAATTAAAAACAACATCACCAACAATTCTTCAAAAATATGTTGTTAAACATAAATACGGGATTTAAATAAAAGGTCATTTTCTGATTACATATTCCCTTTAAGAGGTTAATGTCTGCATATCTATTTCCTGACACATTAAACAAGCAATCCCAGAATCACAAAATAATCCAACACTGCTGAATTTTTTTGCAATTCTGGGGTTATGGTAATGGCAACTTGTGAGACATGCTACAGCCCCATTCCACTCAATGGCTACACTAGTACACAGCAATCTTTGGTTGAATGATCAGTGTCTCAGCCAAGACCGTCATGTAGCCCTAGTCTAATAGGGCATATATTGTACTAGTAGCAGCTTGCTCTGCCATAACTAGAAAAGTAAAATCCTCAATAGAGGAAGTACAAAGAATAATGGCTCACAACTACAAAACATTTAGTTTTTTTCTCCTTTGATTTCAATATTTTGTGATATTATAATATAATACAAACTGGTATTTGAGACTCTCGCACCCCTTAAGTGCACTATGTACTCACAATCATTTAACAAAGGTTTAATAAAACCTTATGCTGGGGAAAGTCATGGACAACCACCTATTTCCCTTCTGTAGCTGCTGATGGTTGGGGTCCTTCCATACAATGCTCAAGCCTGCCAAAATGGAAACTGATCCTACAGAACAGCTTTCTGTTCTAGCTAGTAAAAAGGGTCTCACATGTGAACCCCTGTCTATGACGCATTATTAGGGCATATGGACAGGATTTGCCTTTATGTGAATAAGTATGCGTAAACCTTCACTTAGATACAGGTCTTATAAGTGTAAGACACCATTTGTTATCCCATAATGTCATTTGTAATCTCAGCTGCTACATTAAAACACAAGGTTGTCAGGGACTAGGCATTCTGGTGAATTATCCACCCACAAAATGATGCACATTGTGACTGTTGCCAAAATTAAATTTTTTAAAAAAGGGCGAATTAGATATTTTACCCACAAAAACTCTGCAAGTACTTGGGGTTTACCAAATGATGCAATGTACTCAAAAAACGAACTATACAGAATAGTTATCAAGCCCTTCTATGAGAACAGTAGCACAAAAAAGTCACAATTTTTTGCCTAAGTCTCATTTTGTAAAACTTTTTTTCCTTTCATGCCACACTTGTCACTTTGTAAGGAGGCATGGCTATGCAGCCCGATACATTTAAGATAACTTACTGCATTTTTCTACTGTAAATATCAAATTCTGGCATGTAGACATTTTGAGTTGTGCCAAAATTACGAAGAGCTGTGTGCCTCCCACCGCAATGCTAAGTGAATCAAATCTGATATTAGAAATACCACTTTTCATAAATTCCCCCTATGTGCACCTTGTATACACAATCAGATTACAACATTCACTTTGAAGGTCAGGTTAAGAATTTTTTTGTCTGCCTGAGTTATACACGTATTCACTACACATTCTTTTTGGGAAGATTTAATACAGAAACAAATGTACCCAGTGGCTTCGCCGAGAAGAGAAGTGTCTTTTCTAGTACTATTCAAGCCAGGCCGGGCCCCTGGTGTGACTGTATCTAAAAGGGGGCCCAGTCTGGCCTGAAATGTACTAGATATAGTGTACATACCAGTATCAAGGACCTTTGAAATGCAGTAATCCGTAGGCTAAAGGTCCTTGATGTCGTCATGTCACTTGATCAAAGGTTCTGTATCCTACCATTACTGCATTCCAAAGGTCCTTTAGCCTCCAAGAGACATCAGAGGAGAGGGAAGAACCTGCAGCCTGTAAGTAAATAAGTGTCTTTGTGTGTGTATATATATATATATATATATGGGTTTGTATAGCTATATGTGTTTGTGTATATATATATATATATATATATATATATATATATATATATATGGCTTGAGAAAGGTTCTGTGAGGGGACTAAAACATCGTTATGACATGTGTGAATAAATACACTTGTCTTTTCACTGTCTTCAGGAGGAGTGACGTGAATTTCTTTGATATATCACCATACCCAGGACCAAGGGTTTAACGCTGGCACCCGGTTGCTGCATTTGAGGAGTGCTGCCCTACTTCAGTTTTCTCTCTCTCTTTCTATCTATATTAAAAACACTACTACTCCTATTCAAATATTTAGTACACTGATACTTGTTGAACAAAAAACCTTTTTTTACTGTTGATAACCTGTCCTTAGGATAGGTATCAATATCAGAGGGGGGAAGTGGGGGCCCTGTAGAACATTTGCTGTGGGGCCCAGTCAGTTGTATTTACGCCCCTAAATGTACCCATATAATGAGATGTGCGGGCTGTGCTAATGTGAACGCTCCAATAAGTCAATATCTCATTGTACCTGTGTATAGGTGCATCCAGTTAACTGTGGTGAGGGTTAGAAAAAGATACTATGTATACAAATTCAAACTTCTATAATAATAGCATGGCAGCACTGTAACATTATGTACAGTAACATGTTATTGTCTCAGTATACTCCCCAAAAGGCAAATGTAGGGTGAATGATTTTGGTAAGCCTAGATCCTGTCATGTATAAGTTTGGTCGGAGCGCAGCGCATACAGAAGAGTGATAAAATATTTACACATAAAAGGCAGTTTGTGCTTTGTGCTTTCAGAATGAAAGAGGTAATCAGTCACCTGTAGTCAGAAGGCAGCCGGTATGAGCTTCCATTCTCCTTACAGCACAGCCAGCCATCAGACCCATTATCTGCTGCTTCACTCCAGAACAGCAGTCATAAAACCACTATCCCTTAAATAGTCCAATCCCAGCAGTACCCTTTCAGCTGTTAAATAGCTTTTCGGATTCTAAGACTCACTTTTTTCCAGCTATTAGTTCATCTTTAGCAGAAATGTGCCATGCTGTAAAATTTATTTTCAAATTCAAAAAAAGGTAATCTCATCTTTACTTTCCTATTTCATAAAGGCAACTTTTTCAGCAGCCTTGCAGTAGGTGACGTTAGGCACTTGAGGCACAGATAACAATCTCTTCTCCTCTGATTCTGGACTACAGAAGCACTAACTAGCTGAATTCCTCATTCACATAATATTAGATTCTTAAAAGTGCAGTACATAAAACATACACATAGATGTCACATCAGCACAGAAACAGCTTCTACTAATAATCACAGAATTAAAAATCCTTGTTTCTCAAGGGTTAACAGTCCTCATAGTAACTAAAGCTAAGCTTCTTAGGTTTTCCCCTCTGTCAAACTGTAAAAACCTGGTATTTATTTTTTATTTTATTCATATAGTGCTTACATATTCAGCAGCACTGCACAGAGACTGCAATCACTCACACTGGTACTTGTCCACATTAGAGGGCACAATTTATTTTCTGTGAAAAATTAAAAAGGTTGTCCCATTAAAAATATTCTACAGTTTTCAAACCAGTACCTTGATCTGAATACTTTTGTAATTGTATGTAGTTTGAAATTTTGTATTCAATAAAATGTATCTGTATAGCGCCACCTGCTGTTTGTTTTTTTTCTTATTTCTTTGACCTGGTCACTGAGATGGCCACGCATGCTCAGTTTCATCATTCAACTGCCTCCTGAGCTGTGATAGATAGAACATGGACACACCCTCAGCTGCAGCAGAAAAGACACTCCCCTTGAGCTGCCAGCTTGATATAAATCTAGCAAAGCAATGAATTGGGAGATCTCTGGTTCCATGTAAGATACAGAGCTGGTTCCAGCTTTGTTGGAAAGAGATTGTCATTTACTATAAGGTGTCTGATTTTCATTTTTCATTAATCATGGGATAACCCCTTTAAATACCTGGAGGATACCCACACAAATACACTGTGTGCAGAATTATTAGGCAAGTTGTATTTGAGAGGATTCTTTTTATTATTGAACAACAACCCAAAAGACTCATAAATATCAAAGCTTAATATTTTTGGAAGTTTGAGTGTTTTTTTTTTTTTTTTTAGATTTGGCTATCTTAGGAGGATATCTGTTTGTGCAGGTAACTATTACTTTGCAGAATTATTAGGCAACTTAATAAAAACCAAATATATACCCATCTCACTTGTTTATTTTCACCAGGTAAACCAATATAACACAAAATTTAGAAATAAACATTTCTGACATTCAAAAACAAAAATCAGTGACCAATATAGCCGCCTTTCTTTACGATGACACTCAAAAGCCTTCCATCCATAGATTCTGTCAGTTGCTTGATCTGTTTACATCAACATTGCGTGCAGCAGCCACCACAGCCTCCCAGACACTGTTCCAAGAGGTGTACTGTTTTCCCTCCCTGTAGATCTCACATTTTATGAGGGACCACAGGTTCTCTATGGGATTCAGATCAGGTGAACAAGGGGGCCATGTCATTATTTTTTCTTCTTTTAGACCTTTACTGGCCAGCCACGCTGTGGAGTATTTGGATGCATGTGATGCAGCATTGTCCTGCATGAAAATTATGTTTTTCTTGAACGATACCGACTTCTTCCTGTACCACTACTTGAAGAAGGTGTCTTCCAGAAACTGGCAGTAGGTCTGGGAGTTGAGCTTCACTCCATCCTCAACCCAAAAAGGTCCCACAAGTTCATCTTTGATGATACCAGCCCATACCAGTACCCCACCTCCACCTTGCTGGTGTCTGAGTAGGAGTAAAGCTCTCTGCCCTTTACTGATCCAGCCTCGGGCCCATCCATCTGGCCCATCAAGAGTCACTCTCATTTCATCAGTCCATAAAACCTTAGAAAAATCAGTCTTAAGATATTTCTTGGCCCAGTCTTGACGTTTTATCTTATGTTTCTTGTTCAAAGGTGGTCGTTTTTCAGCCTTCCTTACCTTGGCCATGTCCCTGAGTATCGCACACCTTGTGCTTTTTGATACTCCAGTAACGTTGCAGCTCTGAAATATGGCAAAACTGGTGGCAAATGGCATCTTGGCAGCTTCATGCTTGATTTTCCTCAATTCATGGGCAGTTATTTTGCGCCTTTTTTTTTTCAACACGCTTCTTGCGACCCTGTTAGCTATTTGCCATGAAACGCTTCATTGTTCGGTGATCACGCTTCAAAAGTTTGGCAATTTCAAGACTGCTGCATCCCTCTGCAAGACATCTCACAATTTTTGACTTTTCAGAGTCCGTCAAATCTCTCTTCTGACCCATTTTGCCAAAGGAAAGGAAGTTGACTAATAATTAAGCACACCTTATATAGGGTGTTGATGTCATTAGACCACACCCCTCCTCATTACAGAGATGCACATCACCTGATTTACTTATTTGGTAGTTGGCTTTCAAGCCTATACAGCATGGAGTAGGACAACATGTATAAAAAGGATGATGTGATCAACATACTCATTTGCCTTATAATTCTGCACACAGTGTACAGGAAGAACATACAAACATCTGGAATATGTATCACTGGTTGTATTCAAACCCAGCACATTCAAGGTAACAATAGTATCATTGAATCTTTGTTATATGTAGGTAAGTTGCATCAAAACTAAAGTAACTCCCATAGGTACTATCCGTTTACCCAAACTTTTTACCTACATTGTAGGTGCTGTGATATACAGTATCACTGAATAACTAGGCTAACTTCCCATTCAAAAAAGAAGTGATCTAGGATCCTAGGAGTCAACCCATATGCAAGCTATTAGCCCGAATGACGAGCTACACCAAACTGCTTCTCTGGAGGACTCAGCACCACCATCTATTAGGGACTTATAGGAAACTTATAGCATACACTCTGCTCTGCAGGGGCCAAATGGTTAAACACTCTATGACAGGCAAAGGGTTCTTTTAGTGCATACAAGGAGCAAATGTAATAAAGTTTTTAGCATTAATAGAAAATGTGCAGTACTGCTGTGCTTTTAAAAGTAAAAAAAGAGACAAAATAAAATAAAATACAAAAAGCATGCAAATGGTTATAAAATAAAAGGGAGAAAATAACAAAATGATCTAACACTTAGTCCTCTTTCACATAAAGTCAGTGTTTGATTAGTCATTTTCATCTGTGATTATGATGAGCCAAAATCAGATGTGGGTCAAAAAGACAGAACAGGAGCCAATCTTTCCATCATACTTCTCTATTTACCAAAAGGGGAAAAACAGAACTGGATCGCACATCCATATGCTATGCTTTGATCTAAAACTGCTTCTCAGCAAAATTAACATCGCTTCTCAGCGCAATTTTTTTGTGTACTGCCTCCAATACTGCATGCTATACAAGAGGCATTAGTGTACATAAAAGGCATAAACACGCCAAGGTTTCCTCTTTAAGTGGGATCTACTTAAATTTTGGCATAGCACTGCCCCAGCAGGTGGCAGGACCCAGGAGTCAAACAGCAAACCTGCTATTTGACAATGGCAACCCCAGCACTGGGCCCTACCAACCCACCAGCTGCAATGTTGCTGTGCCAAAATTTAGAGTAGGTCCCACTCAAAGAGGCAACCTTGATGTGGTGACTGGACTTATGCCTTTTGATCAAAATATACACTGCTTCAGGTATAGCAAGCAGCTTGTGTGCAACAAGAGCAATGGTGACATCCTCATTGCACCAAAGGCCTAATCTGCATATTAAGAAAATGTATCATAACTCAGAAATAGAGACTCAAAACAACAATGCAAAAACAGTGTTTTAATATGGAGAAAGGAAGCTATGTGTCTATGCAAATAGTTGGATAAGGAGGTCAGTGACATATTCCCTTTAAATCCATATATACTGGTATTGATGTAGATGTTAGTTTATCACATATCAGGTATCAAACCATTGTTGTAGATCAGGTACATGCTTTGACAAATTTTGTTACGTAAATGACAGTGGCGTCTTTCAGCAGGATAACGTACCTATACCTCTACAAATTGTTCAGGAATAGTCTTAGGCAATGTCAGACAGAATCAGTGTCCACTGTAACCTTAAAGGGGTAGGCTTCCTATATTGATGACCTATCCTCAGGTGCCCCAGGTGATCAGCTCTATGATAAGAATGCAGTGGCCATATGAACTGGACAGAGCAGCTGTAATTACAACCTGATGATAGGTCATCAATATAGGAAACCAGCCAACCCCTTTAAAACATCTGTTTATTAGATTGCATGTAAATGCTTGGGTTAATGAAAGTTATGGCTAACAATTACTGGTGAATTGGCAAAAAACTATAAATGGTTGCTCTACGATGAGATATTGGATAACAAGGGGCCCAAATACTGTTCTTGCACAGGGATCCTCAGCTCTGTTGCTGCCATTGGTTTGAGGAAGATGACAAAGAGTTCATGGTGTTGACCTGGCCTCCAAATTGCTAAGTTCACAGTCTAATTGAGCTTCTGTGGGATGTGCTTTAAAAACAAGTCCGTGGAGGCCCCTCCTTGCAAATTACATTAGGATCTGCTGCGAACATTTAGTTGTCAGATAGCATAGGACACCTTCATTGTTTTTGTGGAGTCCATGTCTGGATGAGCTAGAAATATTTTGATGCACGACCTGTATAATATTAAGCAGGTGGATGAGCAGTGTATATGACATAGTACATGTAGATGTTCATAAAACGATGACATAGCAATGAGGATAATCTTAATAATAATACTTTTAGTATTATATTATAGAGTTATATAGTATATTAGTATTATATTATAGAGTAATATAGTATTATATTTATAGAGTTGACCACTGAAGGTAGGAAGATAACACAATTCAAAAACAGCCAAATACAATTAACGTAACATATTTCTGGAGAGCTAAGTTATTCAAATCTAACCCACCAGCACTTCATCTCTACATATTTCCGCCTAGAAAAATTGTGCTCTGCCAATATTACAACCACATTTCATGATTATTTTTACTATTGATCTAAAAACATTAGACCTAATTGACTTTGTATAAACTGCATTCATTGAAATTGCTCTGATTTGCCACTTGATGGTCTATTTAGCACATACCAAATAGCGAGCTCATTCTCAGGAAATGGTTCTGCTAATGAGAATGTACTGTACCTAGAATTGCAAAATGTTTTTTTCCTGCCCAATTCCCTGCTTGGCCTTTGTGCTTCCATAAAGGATGGTATGCCGGTTAATAAAATCAATAAAGATACTATATGCACATTCCAGGCCGCTGATGTGAAACTGCTTGAAAATAGGTGGTTGATGTCACCATTATGAAACCGTAGCTCCAACCCCAACTTTACAATAATAGAAATTTCTTTCAGTGACTAGAAATGTACACCAGGGATTACTCTACAGAAACAGACTACAACAAGAATAATGTAAAATAAAATGATTACGCTGCAGGAATTAAAGAATAATAATCACTGCAGTGGTTGGCAGTCATAGTATTTTATTATTAGTATTATTCTCAATTATATAAAACAGACATATTGCATAATGCTTTACAGACATTAGCATCAACCTGCCCCCAATGGGGCTCACAATATACAGTTAGGGCCAGAAATATTTGGACAGTGACACAATTTTCGCGAGTTGGGCTCTGCATGCCACCACATTGGATTTGAAATGAAACCTCTACAAACAGAATTCAAGTGCAGATTGTAACGTTTAATTTGAAGGGTTGAACAAAAATATCTGATAGAAAATGTAGGAATTGTACACATTTCTTTACAAACACTCCACATTTTAGGAGCTCAAAAGTAATTGGACAAATAAACATAACCCAAACAAAATATTTTTATTTTCAATATTTTGTTGCGAATCCTTTGGAGGCAATCACTGCCTTAAGTCTGGAACCCATGGACATCACCAAACGCTGGGTTTCCTCCTTCTTAATGCTTTGCCAGGCCTTTACAGCCGCAGCCTTCAGGTCTTGCTTGTTTGTGGGTCTTTCCATCTTAAGTCTGGATTTGAGCAAGTGAAATGCATGCTCAATTGGGTTAAGATCTGGTGATTGACTTGGCCATTGCAGAATGTTCCACTTTTTTGCACTCATGAACTCCTGGGTAGCTTTGGCTGTATGCTTGGGGTCATTGTCCATCTGTACTATGAAGCGCCGTCCGATCAACTTGGCAGCATTTGGCTGAATCTGGGCTGAAAGTATATCCCGGTACACTTCAGAATTCATCCGGCTACTCTTGTCTGCTGTTATGTCATCAATAAACACAAGTGACCCAGTGCCATTGAAAGCCATGCATGCCCATGCCATCACGTTGCCTCCACCATGTTTTACAGAGGATGTGGTGTGCCTTGGATCATGTGCCGTTCCCTTTCTTCTCCAAACTTTTTTCTTCCCATCATTCTGGTACAGGTTGATCTTTGTCTCATCTGTCCATAGAATACTTTTCCAGAACTGAGCTGGCTTCTTGAGGTGTTTTTCAGCAAATTTAACTCTGGCCTGTCTATTTTTGGAATTGATGAATGGTTTGCATCTAGATGTGAACCCTTTGTATTTACTTTCATGGAGTCTTCTCTTTACTGTTGACTTAGAGACAGATACACCTACTTCACTGAGAGTGTTCTGGACTTCAGTTGATGTTGTGAACGGGTTCTTCTTCACCAAAGAAAGTATGCGGCGATCATCCACCACTGTTGTCATCCGTGGACGCCCAGGCCTTTTTGAGTTCCCAAGCTCACCAGTCAATTCCTTTTTTCTCAGAATGTAACCGACTGTTGATTTTGCTACTCCAAGCATGTCTGCTATCTCTCTGATGGATTTTTTCTTTTTTTTCAGCCTCAGGATGTTCTGCTTCACCTCAATTGAGAGTTCCTTTGACCGTATGTTGTCTGGTCACAGCAACAGCTTCCAAATGCAAAACCACACACCTGGAATCAACCCCAGACCTTTTAACTACTTCATTGATTACAGGTTTACGAGGGAGACGCCTTCAGAGTTAATTGCAGCCCTTAGAGTCCATTGTCCAATTACTTTTGGTCCCTTGAAAAAGAGGAGGCTATGCATTACAGAGCTATGATTCCTAAACCCTTTCTCCGATTTGGATGTGGAAACTCTCATATTGCAGCTGGGAGTGTGCACTTTCAGCCCATATTATATATATATATAATTGTATTTCTGAACATGTTTTAGTAAACAGCTAAAATAACAAAACTTGTGTCACTGTCCAAATATTTCTGGCCCTAACTGTAAGTTCCATATCAGCAATGGGGCTTACAATCTAAGGTCCATATATAGAACATACGTGCAGAAGACCCTTGAACTATCGTTTCTGGATGGAGAGTCCTATTTTTGGCCCAAAGCAGTAAAGGTAAACCTTTTAGAGACTGAGTGCCCAAACTGCAACCCAAAACCCACTTATTTATCGCAAAGTGCCAACACGGCAAATTAACCTGAATACAGGTATATCTTCCATGTACTTTATCATTTCGCTATACTAGCCTGCCTACATTCATTGCGCTGCCTGCGCTGTTCATAGTGCGCCCTGCGCTGATAAGTGGCAGGAAGAGTCTAAGGCATATTGGTGCACCATGGACTTTTTCCAAGGTGCAGGTGCCCACAGAGATGGCTCTGAGTGCTGCCTGTGCCATAGGTTCACCACCACTCACCTAAAGGTTCCCATACACGTTAGATTTTCAGAGTTCTAACCTGATTTCCGTGAGACTAGCTGACTATCTAAAAAGGTATGTCCCGATGTAACAGAATTTCTGAACTCACAGTGAAATACATTTGTCACAGATTTTAGTGCTACAGTAATTTGCTGTGAATTTCAGTCTTTGCATTGCAAAAAACGAAATCCATGGTGGAAATGTGGGCTAAAATTTGCAACAATCCACACCATATGTCAATTTATGCTGCAGATTTTTTGCAGTGTATAAATAAGATTTTTCAAAATCTTATTTACATTGCTGGCACTCTAAAATGCTGCAGAATTTCCACTTGCAAAGCCATAATACCTATGCCACGTCTTATACTCTAATGTATATAGGGACTTTCCCATTTTCCCCTGACACGATGCTGGGAGGAAAAACGGGCAAGATCAGTTAAATTTCAACTCCCAATTAAAGATGAGTGAACCAGTATGGACTGAACCAAGTTAGGTACGAACTTTGCTATTTTTCAGATGGCACACGAACCCGAATATTTTCATGTTAGTTTCGGACGTATCCATTTTAATGCACATTTTAGTGCAAATATCGGGGGGAAGCGCTAGGGAGGAAGAAAAAGCGTTCTCACATAACCCTGAGAGGAAATGCGGGGGAGAGGGTCTTGCAGACAGCCTGGATGAGCCAATCAGTGCTGCAGCAGGCAGGGAAGTGGACAGTCAGAAAGCAATCAAGCTTGTATTCTACTGCGAGGGACAGTGAAGGGAAAGGTAAGAATTACAAAAAAGAATTGTGGGTATAGAATAGGGAGCCAGGGAAGCTGTCAGCCAGGGGGTGAGAAGAGAGGAGCTATGGCTGGCTGGCCCTCCTAGCAGAACTGCAGCTGCTGAAAACCTCAAAAGCAGCTACCCACAAGTTTTACACAAATCCTTTTTTGTGGAGGAGGGGATTGGAATAAGCAAAAACTGTACAACACATGTTCTACCATCAATCTAGCATAGCATATAGAATACTAGTGAGAACTCTGTGTGAGCTCATGTCACATATTTATTTCTTTTTTTTTTTCTTTTTTTTTTTAGTTTGAAAAACTGTATATATCTGTGATTGAGAACAAAATATTAGGGCTAAATCCTTTTTGTTATCTCTCCACACACACAGTTCAGTTCCAATTATTTTATTTATGTATTTATTTTGGGGGGGGGGGGGAGGTTAATGAATTTAATTAAACCAACATTTAGGTGATCAGTATAGCAATACATGGGCCAGAATACCTACTTTCTTGTGAGTGATAATGAGGGAGTTCAACTTCAATTTCATTAAACCAGCATAAGGGTGATAACTAGTAAAGTAAAACACAGGTTAAAGCACCTAATTTCCTGTGAGTGATAACAAGAAATTGGGCGTCAGGCCTCAATCGTCCGTTTCTATGAATTCTATTTCCACACTGTTGGAATTTAAAAATCTAGTGAGTATTAATGAATGAATTTAAGCCTAAATCAGTTCCTTTTCATTTCCATCTCTACATTGTGTCAATTTTTTGGGGGGTTGTTAAATATACTCAAACCAGCATATACATGATTACTATATCAATACACATGGAAGCGTACAATATTATCTGAGAGGCCCAAATATGTCAAAGCTACGGAAAGGTTCCAAACGATAGACCCAAAGCCAGTATGTAGGTAGCAGCAGTTATATGGCCAGAAGTACAGGGAGGCCCACGAAAAAGTAGCCTGTCTCCAGCGATAGTATGGCAAGATGAACGAGCAATTCACAAAAGATGCCAAAAGTGGTCCCCGTTCACTTCTATGCTCCTTTGGGCACACCGTATTATGTTGGCTGATACTGTTTTTGATGTTTTCCTTGAGTTCATCCAGGGTATGTGGATTGTTAGCGGACACTTTCTGTTTTAAATTTCCCCACATATAAAATTCACATGTGAACATGTCCAGGGAACATGGTGGTTATAACCCCTTGCTCACAATTTGCATAATCAAGATGGCCACCGTGGCCTCTTCACATACAAATGGATGAGGAGGGTACGTTTCAGGGAAAATTTCAAGGAAATTTGATTCGTTATCACTAGAGATGAGCGAATCTATTCGCTGCTTTGTTGATTCGTATTAAATCCTCCATTTTTCCTACTCCGAAGCGAATCCGGATTTTTTTAGATTCACTTCGTGTTATTCGTAAATGTTCTTAAAATTTTGAACGCTAAATCTACATACACTATGTACGCATTCTTCTTGCCCCCTCCCCCGGCCCCCTGAAGCGGGAAAATGATGATACGCCCCCCTCAGAAGCAGGAAAAAACAGCCTGGCCCACCGGGAACTAACTATTTGCACGTATAGGGAGTGAAGACTCCTCCCTCATTACTCCACCCTCCTCTCCAGTTCAAGCCAGCGGTGAACAAGATCCACAGCAAACAGCATAGCGAAAGAAGTGCGACCAAAGTGGGGAGAGATGGTCTTTGGGAACAAGTACCCCGAACCACTGCACGCTCGAGAGATCAGAGCGTCACAACTGTGCAAGAGAGTCTCACCGGCTCCTGAGTCGATATTCGTCTTGCCGGCTGCTGCAGCTGGTGCAGCGGAGGCAGCTGGAGTGTCCACTTCGCCGCCCAGGAGGAGAACAACAACACCACCTTTCATTCAGCAGAATTCGATTGTGCTAGCATCAGTGATGACCCAGACCCTAAGGGACTACAAGAATGCAGTGGAGGACTGGGTCATCTAAGTACTGGACCATCCAAGGCCAGGGGAGCCTACACTGGAGCGGCGACAGGGAACCGTCCTGTGGTTTTCAGTGGAGCGAGGCTCTGGCTTTCTGGCGGATGACGAGAACAGCAAGGAGTACTTTGTGGGCCGCAGGTCAGTGAAACGGCTGTACCTGCCCCAACCCCATCACAGCCTGTACGTGGGGGATCAGGTGGAATACACCCCATGGCATGTTCAAGCACTTTACCCCACTGTGTGTATTCTTTTTCAGGTGCTGCAATGTGTCCTATTATGCACTTACTGTATGGTGTTTTTTTAGTAAATTATGCACTTAGCCGGATAGCTAGCACCTTACTTTTCTACCTCATATTGACTGCCTCTAAAGACTGTACGCCGCGGCCTAGCCTTGTGCGTATGACGCAATCGCGAGTCAATAGTACGCTAAGGATTTGTACGCTAATACTTACGTATTGCGTACTTTTAACAAAACTGAATGTTCGTAATTTGTGTAGGAATGTTCGCAAAACAACGATTATTTTTGAACGCAAATTCGACTGAATAAATTCGTATTAAGAATGAATCTTGTCAGAAATTCGGCGATTATTCGCCGAAGTGAATTTTGGATGATTCACTCATCTCTAGTTATCATGAAGTGCAAGAAAATTCAGCTCCGCGGCTAATCAAATTTTTTCCTGAAATTTGGATCGACGTTCACTTCCAAAACTACTGGATGTTCAAGGAAAAGTGGCTGGATCCTAAAGAGGTTAAGTAAAACTAAAAATGAGAAGGTTTACATGAGTTCTATTGATTTCAATGGATTTGAACACGCGTGTGCGACCAAGAAGAATACCTTTGCTCTAGGACAGGGATCAGCAACCTTCAGCACTCCAGCTGCTGTGAAAATACAATTCCCAGCATGCTCCATTCATTTCTATGAGATTTCGGAAAAGAGCAGAGTACGTATGCATGCTGGGAGCTGTAGTTTCACAACAGCTGGAGTGCCGGACGTTGCCTACCCCTGCTCTAGGGCATGTTGCTTGAACCCCGTCTGACTTGACTTACAAGATGTCTCATTGCTGTAACATGTTTTGTTGCAAAATGCCTTTAAAGGTTTCTTCATAAAACAGATAGCATTGCTCTACTGAGGTTACTAGGCTTTGAAGTTCTAATCAATAAAACATCTTGTAATTTTTACACAATTTAAATTCATTATGTGAAGAAAAATGTTCTTTTTTTCCTCTGATATGCAAGCTCTCATAAATGCCCTGAAAGGTTATTGATCGTTTATAAAAGCCATGAGAATCTGTAGTGTGCATTGTCTGCTTTTTACATATCCACATCTATTATATGAACTCAGTTTTATGCATTCAGTTTTTTTCATCTTTGCCTGGAGGGATATATATGTATCCCTAAATTAAATTCATGGATAAGAAAACACAGACTATGATCAACATACTCATCTCTTCAGTATTACTTAGGTCAGATAATAATATGCACTTACGGTCACAGCCCAAGGGCCACATACAAAGAGGACCAATTTATCCATACTTTATTCAACTCTACTGTCATTCTTACATTGTTACTCTCCCTGCATCATAACGCGCTTTATGCCTCGCTCAGATATTGCCGGAATGTCTATGCAGTATTCTTTATGTTCCTCATTGTAAAGAATGGCCACTGGATAAAATGAAAACTTTTCACCAGTTCTCTCCTTCCCCTCATTTACTTTAAGGTCCCAATAAGTATAAATTTGCCCTGGCACTTCTTTACTGCTAATAAGACATGATAGAAACTGATGGTGTTTTTTTTTTTTTTCCATATTGCATTTGGGTCTTATGTTTTTGTTGTTTCTTTTTTTATAACAGTAGTTTTAATAAATTACTGTTTTCTTGTCTGGTGTTTTTTCCCTATAGAGTTGTCAAACTCAAAATCTCAGGAAAAAAAAACACCAAAAGCTTCAATAGCATCTGCACCATGATCAACCTTATACTGCCTGGAGGAATTGATTATGGTAATTAAAACAAGTCCTTTCTCTGCAATTGATATTACCATTATTACTGTCCTAGCTCCTTGGAGCAACACTTTACCACTGCCTCTTTCTGTTGTCACCCTTTCACCCAGTGAGATTGATGAAGCTAGGCATCCTCACTGCTCTGATGCCCAGCCCTAAAGTTGTGCATATGCGCTGGAGCAGTGAAGATCTCATGCGGTTGTTCCCTCTCTGAGATCTTCACTGCACATGCACCAATAGCATCGCTGTTGTTGTGTGCGTGAGATTTCAAGGCCAGGCATCGGAGCAGTAAGGATGCCTGGCTCTGTCAATGGGAGGGTGAGTGGCAATGAAAAAAGGTGGAGATGAAGAGGTGCAGCGAAGGGGTTGGGCCGGTGCCTTGGTGCTCTGAGCACTTCATTTGCATATAGCTAATCCTGTTATGCTGATATTGAACATATTTTTTTCTGTTCTTAGGGAGTTTTATGGTTTTTTATTTTTATTTTGCTGACTTCTTTCCAGTATTTTGTAGCTCCATATGATAAATGTGGAAAATACTCCATATGATAAATGTGGAAAATACTTCATGCAGGACAAACATACTTTTTTGGTAGTGGATTTTTTTGACCCTTGTTTTTCAGGCAATGATGTTTATGTCATTTTCTGGCATTTGTGTCCCATAGAAACCTACAGTTTTTTTTATGTCATCACGTTTTTGTTTTTTGGCATTTTTGCTGCCAGGAGCAATTTATCCCAGCACGGCTTTGATTTTTCTAATGCACTATAAGAATTGAAAGCTGGGCTGTGATTGGTTGCTGTTGGTTTTACTTTTAGACAGTTTAATAAATCTCCCCCCATTAGTGGCAGCACCCTTTGATACTTTGACTTTGAGATTTTCAATTGTTTTGGGATTTTTCTGCACATTTTTGAACAAAAATGCTGCAGCAGGATGTTAAATTAAATTCTGAAGTGAGATATGAGAAAGTGTACATAAATAGACCTAGATGTACTATGTATGTATGTCTCTGCGCCTGGAATCTGTCTAAAAAGTGGTGCAGATTTTGGTGCAATTTGAAGCAAATAGGGTTTATACACTTTTTACCAACTTGCTCAAAAAGTGGTGGGGCAATAAGAAAAGGGGCCTTGCTGAATAGAGGCGTGCCCTACAATGCAATGTTTTGTGCCAAACCTATGCCGCATTTCTGACATCAAATTCTGTCTGAAATTAAGCCAACTAATAATATAGACATAATAGACATAATACAAACATAAAATAAAATAGTATAGACAAAAATATCCCTGCACCATATTTATCATCCAATCAGATAAATCTGATGCATGAATAGACAGCCTACATTTATGTTATCTATAGTATTAGTAAATTTGGGTCATGGTGTTTTTTGTTTTTTAGCATTTTTGAGACTTTTTGGTCTCATTGGCATTTTTAATCAAAGCGCAGCATGTATTTTTCTGCAAACGCTTCTCTAGAACTAAATAAAAGTTGTACAAAATGACACAAAACTGCATGCAAAATGCCAAATTGTTCTCGGATTAAAAACACTTATTAAGGATAAGTGTCGGATTGGCAGAGATCTCAATGCTGGGACCTTGATGATCATGAAAATACGGGTCCTGTGTGCCCCTATTTGAATGGAGCGGGAATCACACAGGTGCGCTGCTGCTTCATTCAACTCTATGGGACTGCTGGAGAAAGGAGAGTACAAGCGCTCGACAGCGCCAAATTCTCATGATCAATTCCCGCAGATCAGACAATTATCCCCTATTCTGTGGATAAGTAATAAATGTAATGAAAAAAATACAACTAGATGAGTACTGTGTGCAAGCCACATAGAGATCACCCCCTCAGTCCCATTAACAAGTGTCACAATGGAGAAAGGCTGCCCTATACAATATTGTGATGTTTCAGCCCCTAACTGGGTTTCTGTGCCATGTCATCCTTAAAAACACCAATGCTGAATTTGTATGGGGACACTACGTTTGAGCTTCAGGTGTAGCACTCAGTCCACACCAGTAAAGGGCGGCATTTACCCTACCCTTCTTCCTGTTTGACATTTGTTTAGCCGTTTACCACGACCACGTTTTATCTACAGTGTATGAATGGCAGGCTAATTATCAACTACTTGAATTTTGACATCACATGGGCGAGAATCCATGTAAAAATAAAAATTGCAAGCATAGATACAGAAGAACTGGGCTACAGGGGAGTTAGAGCTCTTAGTTAAGTGCATTAGAAGTTATTAATTGCTTGTTAATTAGAACTCCTCAGAGTCCTAATTTCCCCTTACAGCTGCTTATTTTACAGCAATTTATACCCTAGACACATCCAATTTATATGGATAAATCATGATCTTTTACTGAGACATTTCAATGTATTCTGCGACCTCAAAATGTGCAGGGAGTTCTTGTCCTATTCATATTTAATATTCGGGTTGTAGCTTTAGGCTGGTGTCACACATACATTTTTTATGGTGTTTTTGAGGGGTTTTGCTCCAGGTGTTGCATGGAAGTCTATAGGAAATATTAAATTCACTACAAACAGTCTCTTTTTTGTAGTGGGGTCCCCCCCTAACTTTCAGGTGCATTTTTGAGTCAATACTGTTTTTCTAAATAGCATCATGACATTTTTTCAGGCATTTTGCCATAGACCTCGATTTAGTATAAAAAATTCAGAAAACAACGGCAAGAAAAACATTTTGTGACTGACAAAAGAAATCCCTAAAAATGCTCATAAAAACACTTTCCTGCCATTTTTAACAAGCCAAAAAAATAAAAAACCATTACAACGAAGGCAGCGCATATCTGTACAAGAAAAACTGTTGTCTACCAGGGACAGAGCAATATAAGATACCGCTATAGCAGCTCCTGAGAAAACACCAATTGTCACATCCCACTCGTGGATTTATGACTGTTATGTCATATTATTGTATTTCATCTAGTTTGCTTTTAGTTAGTTTGCCTCTGCTGGCTCCTTGTTAGGCTCTGATATAATTTCCTCCTGCCTTCTTCTTGGTAGCCTATCTCATGAGTTCAGTTATCTCCTGTTGAACTCTGGCAAAGTATGATCTTTTTCACCTGTTTTGGATATCTACAAGTATTCAGCTTGAAAATAATGCAATTGCTGGTCCGATGACGACACAGCCAGAAACACTGTCTCAAGAGGCTCACACTTGCAGCCTAGTTACAGTAATTTACAGAACCAAAGTAATGGCAGATAGAAATGTCCCATGCAGATAGAAATGTCACAACTGCTTCATGATCCAAAAATCTGCGGTTATTGTGCAACTATAGGTAAGAGGATTGTGGGCCCAATATTCTTTGATAGAAATATAAACAGCTATACATGGATATCTTGACAATTCTATGTACAGTGAACTGATCATCAGCGTGATCATGTCGCACACTTGCCTCTGGCAAATTCATGCAACATTTGCAGAAGAACATGAGGTGAGCTGTGTTGAGGCCTCCATAGACACCAGACCTAACTGTGTGCAACTTTTATCTGTGGGGTTATCTGAAAGGGTCTATCACATCAATCCCCTGGGAATGCCTGAACTGGAAGAGAAACTGAAATTCAATTCTAAAATATGGAACGTGAGGGTGTTTCTGAACATGATAAGATGGGCATAACTTTGTATAGTCACATTTTGCCACAAATTCTGAAGTATGTTTAAGGCCACTCTCTATTTGGAAGACCCATTTTTGCCCAATCTTTAAAGGGAAGCAGTCATTATCTTTAGGGCTCATGCACACAAACGTATTTTTTCCTCGTCTCCGTTACATTTTTTGGGGGGCCGTATGTGGAACCATTGACTTCAATGAGGCCGCAAAAAAATGATAATAACTGTGTGCATTTTGTGTCCGCATGGCAGTTCGGCAAAAAATAGAACATGTCCTATTATTGTTCTCATTATAGATAAGGATAGGACTGTTCTATAAGGGGCCAGCCCTTCTGTTCCACAAAATGCGGAATGCACGCGGCCGGTGTCCATGTTTTGCAGATCCACAATTTGCGGAACACATGGGGTCATACGGTCATGTGAATGTACCCATATGATGCCGAGGACAGTATAAAGTAGTGACAGACACACTGATCACAGAGGTGTCTCACTCATGAGCTTACATTACTTGATTGTTGAGAACCAGTATTATAATAATTGCAGCCCGAGTCTGGTAAAGAGTTATGGCTGCCTGAAAAGAGTCATGGTTATTCACTAGGTCCCCCTTTCCCTGCCCACCTTTTGATGATTGATTGTGTTCTCTTCTTAGTTTCTTCACTAAAAGAAAACTGGAAGTGGGCTCGGAAAGCAGGAGATTATGAATAGCCATGACTCTTTTCAGGTAGACGTGACTCTGTATCGGAACGGGGCTGCAACAATTATAATGCGGGTTTTTAGCAACCACCTAATATTAGCCCGTGAGCAACAGCTGAAATTAGTGTGCACGTCTCTAATTTATACTTCCCTCAGTGAGGGGCAGTATAAAGTTGATGTCTAGTTCACGTTAACTTCTTGGTTGATGTCTCAAGATTTTTCATTATCTCCACATAATTTTCCTTCCTCATAATTGGATCTACTTTTTAAAATACCCAAGTCCCTCTTGAAATATAAGTATCCCCACAACATGATGCTGCCATTCATGTGTTTCTTGAACATGGAACCTTAAGATAATTGAAAATTGCTCCCAAGGTTGTGGAGGTCCACAATTCCTTTTCTAGTGACTTTTTAAAAAAAATTTACCATGATCAAGCAAAAAGGCACGTAGGCCTTGAGGGTGGGCCTTAAAATACTACTAAAAATACAACTTCAAATATTGTAAAGAGTAACTCAACTTTTATATACATTTTGTTAACCTGTCCCTAATGCCCTAATAACAGTTTTGTAATATAGTTTATTAATGTTTTTTGCATTTTATTATACTTTTCCCTCCTAAAGCTGAGGATCAGCTGAGCAGAGCAGACTCCTGCTTGTGCCTGCTTTGTTAAGCTAAGAGTCCTGCATGTCAGCTCTTAAGCAGGAGCCGCTCCGCTCAGCTTATCATGGCATAGTACATGGGTACAGAGTACCCATGTGCTATGCTAGGAGTTAGTAAACCTCTGGGGAGCACGGGCAAGAACATCAATATGCACTCCTGTCCATACTCACTGCGCTGCATCCCCATTGATTAAAATGTCAACTCCGTACACCGCTGAGAAGTCAGGGGTGTGCAGAGAAGCAGATTTTAAGCGTTCAGTGAAATGTGCACTTTAGGGAGGGAAAAGTGTAATAAATAGAGATGAGCGAGTAGTGTTCGATCGAGCCGGTATTCGATCGAATACTACGCTATTCGGCATACTCGATTTCAATCGAGTATAACGGCGATGGCGCACTTAGAATTCGTTTCCCCTCCCACCTTCCCTGGCGCTCTTTTTCCACCAATCACCATGCAGGGGGGGTATGACAGGCACGCTGAGCACGCTGGCAGCGCGAAAACGGCGTCTACATGCATTGGCTGGAAAAACCATGTGACCTCGAATATTAAAAACTCAGCTCTTCCTGCTCGTACGCATATGCTGCGTGAACTTAGTCAGGGACAGAGGCTGGAGAAGGGAGAGACAGGTTTTAGCTGTTGGACAGGCAGGAGCGTGATTAAAAGCCCTTATCAGGGCTACTACAGTGGACTTCAGTGATAGCTTACTACAATATAGACTTTACAGAGAACGGCTGCTGTATTCAGGGATAGCTGCTGGAGTAGGGACAGAGAGAGGCATTAGTGGTGTATTAGGTGCTCTGCTACATACCAAACTATATTTGGCACTACTGCTGTGTACCTTGAAAAATACAATATATAGGTTTTATAACTGGCAACTGTACTGTGCGTTCTCTTGCAAAGTAATTTCTCATAACTGGTGTTCATACCCACCGTCTGTTCAGTTACTACACGGCTGTGTACCTTGAAAAATACAATATATAGGCCTTAACTGGCAACTGTACTGTGCGTTCTCTTGCAAAGTAATTTCTCATAACTGGTGTTCATACCCACCGTCTGTTCAGTTACTACACGGCTGTGTACCTTGAAAAATACAATATATAGGCCTTAACTGGCAACTGTACTGTGCGTTCTCTTGCAAAGTAATTTCTCATAACTGGTGTTCATACCCCCCGTCTGTTCAGTTACTACACGGCTGTGTACCTTGAAAAATACAATATATAGGCCTTAACTGGCAACTGTACTGTGCGTTCTCTTGCAAAGTAATTTCTCATAACTGGTGTTCATACCCACCGTCTGTTCAGTTACTACACGGCTGTGTACCTTGAAAAATACAATCTATAGGCCTTAACTGGCAACAGTACTGTGCGTTCTCTTGCAAAGTAATTTCTCATAACTGGTGTTCATACCCACCGTCTGTTCAGTTACTACACGGCTGTATACCTTGAAAAATACAATATATAGGCCTTAACTGGCAACTGTACTGTGCGTTCTCTTGCAAAGTAATTTCTCATAACTGGTGTTCATACCCACCGTCTGTTCAGTTACTACACGGCTGTGTACCTTGAAAAATACAATATATAGGCCTTAACTGGCAACTGTACTGTGCGTTCTCTTGCAAAGTAATTTCTCATAACTGGTGTTCATACCCACCGTCTGTTCAGTTACTACACGGCTGTGTACCTTGAAAAATACAATCTATAGGCCTTAACTGGCAACAGTACTGTGCGTTCTCTTGCAAAGTAATTTCTCATAACTGGTGTTCATACCCACCGTCTGTTCAGTTACTACACGGCTGGGTACCTTGAAAAATACAATCTATAGGCCTTAACTGGCAACAGTACTGTGCGTTCTCTTGCAAAGTAATTTCTCATAACTGGTGTTCATACCCACCGTCTGTTCAGTTACTACACGGCTGTGTACCTTGAAAAATACAATATATAGGCCTTAACTGGCAACTGTACTGTGCGTTCTCTTGCAAAGTAATTTCTCATAACTGTTGTTCATACCCACCGTCTGTTCAGTTACTACACGGCTGTGTACCTTGAAAAATACAATATATAGGCCTTAACTGGCAACTGTACTGTGCGTTCTCTTGCAAAGTAATTTCTCATAACTGGTGTTTATACCCACCGTCTGTTCAGTTACTACACGGCTGTGTACCTTGAAAAAATACAATATATAGGCCTTAACTGGCAACAGTACTGTGCGTTCTCTTGCAAAGTAATTTCTCATAACTGGTGTTCATACCCACCGTCTGTTCAGTTACTACACGGCTGTGTACCTTGAAAAATACAATATATAGGCCTTAACTGGCAACTGTACTGTGCGTTCTCTTGCAAAGTAATTTCTCATAACTGGTGTTCATACCCACCGTCTGTTCAGTTACTACACGGCTGTGTACCTTGAAAAATACAATATATAGGCCTTAACTGGCAACAGTACTGTGCGTTCTCTTGCAAAGTAATTTCTCATAACTGGTGTTCATACCCACCGTCTGTTCAGTTACTACACGGCTGTGTACCTTGAAAAATACAATATATAGGCCTTAACTGGCAACTGTACTGTGCGTTCTCTTGCAAAGTAATTTCTCATAACTGGTGTTCATACCCACCGTCTGTTCAGTTACTACACGGCTGTGTACCTTGAAAAATACAATCTATAGGCCTTAACTGGCAACAGTACTGTGCGTTCTCTTGCAAAGTAATTTCTCATAACTGGTGTTCATACCCACCGTCTGTTCAGTTACTACACGGCTGTGTACCTTGAAAAATACAATATATAGGCCTTAACTGGCAACTGTACTGTGCGTTCTCTTGCAAAGTAATTTCTCTTAACTGGTGTTCATACCCACCGTCTGTTCAGTTACTACACGGCTGTGTACCTTGAAAAATACAATATATAGGCCTTAACTGGCAACTGTACTGTGCGTTCTCTTGCAAAGTAATTTCTCATAACTGGTGTTCATACCCACCGTCTGTTCAGTTACTACACGGCTGTGTACCTTGAAAAATACAATCTATAGGCCTTAACTGGCAACTGTACTGTGCGTTCTCTTGCAAACTAATTTCACGGCTGTGAAGGCAAAGTATTGTAAAAAAAAAAAAAATGCGGCGGGGGGCTAGCGGAATCGGACGTGGACGAGGACGGGGGCGCGGAAATGCTGTTGGGGGCCTTGTTGAAGCCAGTGGGGATACAATGCGTGCTGGTGAGGGTCAGCCAGGATCCCGCTCATCCAGAATCCCTGCCTTTATGGGACAGTTAAGCAGGGGGCGGGTTACACCGCTGTTGAGGCCTGAGCAGGTTGAACAGGTGGTGCAATGGATAGCCGATAGCGCTTCCACACAGTTGTCCACCAGCCAGTCATCCACACAGTCTCACTCTGACCCTCCTTCCTCCACACCTGGCCAACAGAGTCATCCCACCCTTGACCCCTCCCAGGAGCTCTTTTCGGGTCCTTTTTCAGATGTGCCGGAAGAATCCCAGGAGCTAGCAGAGGAATTTGTTTGTAGTGATGGCCAACCACTTGAGTATTCGCCATCTCCTGCTGATGTGGACCCTGAACCAGCATCTGTTATCATGAGCGATGATGATGATGATGAGACGCAGTTGCCATCAAGGGAGGCTGTTGGAATGTCCAGTGGGCAGGAGGAGGAGCAGAGTGAGGAAGAGGAGGTGGTGGATGACGAAATGACCGACCCCACTTGGCCAGGGGTGATGTCCAGCGGGGAAAGCAGTGGAGAGGTGGTGGTCTGCGCAGCACCGAAAAAGGCAGCAAGAGGCAGAGGGATGTCCAGAGGCAGAGGGATGTCCACAGGCAGAGGGATGTCCACAGGCAGAGGGATGTCCACAGGCAGAGGGATGTCCACAGGCAGAGGGATGTCCAGAGGCAGAGGACAGTCCAGACAGAGAAGTGAGGCCACAGCCAGCAGGGCCGAAGCTGTTCCCGGCAGCGGGCAGTCGCGCGAAGCTCCCCCATCGAGGCCTCGTACTTCTGTGGTGTGGAGATTTTTTAATGTTTGTGCGGATGACAAACTGAGCGCGGTTTGCACACTCTGCCACTCAAAACTGAGTAGGGGCTCTGAGAAGAGCAATCTGACCACCTCAGGCATGCGGCGTCACTTGGAAGTCAAGCACTGGGCTGAGTGGGAGAGAGCAAACGCAATACAAACTGCGCCCGGTCCTGCTGCCACTGCCTCTTCCCCTTTGTTGTGTGCTGCCACTGCGGTCCAGACCTCCAGCCAGGACACCTCCACATCTGCCTCTGCCTCGGCTACTTTGGGGCCTTCTCCTTCAGCCTCCCCTTCCCCCGCCTCTTCGCCTGCACCCTCACACTCCTCGTCCCAACAACTGTCCATCTCGCAGGCGTTCGACTGCAGGCGGAAGTACGCCTCGAGTCACCCCCAAGCCCAAGCCTTAAACTGCCACATCTCCAAACTGCTGGCCCTGGAGATGTTGCCGTTTAGGCTTGTGGAGACGCAGGCCTTCCGCGACCTGATGGCGGCTGCCGCACCTCGCTATTCCGTCCCCAGCCGCCACTACTTTTCCCGGAGTGCCGTCCCCGCCCTGCACCAGCACGTGTCGCGTAACATCAGGCGGGCCCTGAGGTACGCAGTCAGCGCAAAGGTCCACTTGACCACCGACTCGTGGACAAGCGCTTGCGGCCAGGGACGCTACATCTCTTTGACGGCACACTGGGTGAATGTAGTGGAAGCGGGGACGGGGTCGCAAACAGAGACGGCCTACCTACCACCCCCGCCCAAGATTGCCAGCATGGGTTCTGATAAACCCCCCTCCTCCTCCTCCTCCTCCTCTGCCTTAACATCGCCCTCAGCCGCTAGCTGGAAGCGTTGCAGCACTGGCGCGGGGAGACGTCAGCAGGCGGTGCTTAAGCTCATCAGCTTGGGCGACAGGAAGCACAGCGCCCCAGAGGTGAGGGACGCCATATTGCAGCAGACGGAGATGTGGCTGTCGCCGCTGCAGCTAGGACCAGGCATGGTCGTGTGCGATAACGGCCGTAACCTGGTGGCGGCTCTGGAGCTTGCCGAACTCAATCACGTACCATGCCTGGCCCACGTTTTTAATCTGGTAGTCCAAAAATTTCTGAAGACTTACCCCAACCTGGCAGAGCTACTGGTGAAAGTGCGGCGCTTGTGCGCTCACTTCGTAAGTCAACTGTAGCTGCTGCTAGCTTAAAAAAACTCCAGCAACGCCTCCATTTGCCTGAACATCGGCTGTTGTGCGACCTGCCCACTCGCTGGAATTCCACCTATTCCATGTTGGCCAGGGTGTGTGAGCAGCAGAGAGCATTGATGGAGTACCAGATTATGAATCCACGCGTGCCTCCAACTCAGCTCCCTCAGTTTGCCAACCACGAGTGGCCATGGATGGCAGACATATGCGATGTACTGCGTATCTTTGAGGAGTCCACCAAGAAGGTCAGCAGCGAGGACGCTATAGTGAGCGTAACCATCCCGCTCCTAGGCGTCCTTAAAGAATCCCTCATCGCAATAAGGGAGAACGCATTGCACGCAGAGGAGACGGGGGTAGGAGGAGACGCAACGGAGCTACACAGTCAGACCACACTTTTGTCTGCTTCACGGTGGCAGTTGCAGGAGGAGGAGGATGAGGAGGAGGACGACGTGGAGGTGGCTGTGGAAGAGGAGGAGGATGCTGGCGGCGAGGGTAGCAGTCAGGCTGTGTGCGTCCCATTGGTTCAGCGCGGATGGGGCGGAGAGGAGGCGGAAGAGGAAGAGGAGGAAATGGCAAGTGATCCTTCTGGTGGGGGCAGTGAGGTCATGCCTATTCAGAGTCTGGCACACATGGCTGACTTCATGCTGGGCTGCTTTTCCCGGGACACACGTGTTGTCCGGATAGTGGAGAACAAACTGTACTGGGTCTTCGCAATCCTGGACCCCCGGTATAAAGATAACGTCTCTTCTTTTATTCCGGTAGAGGAGAGGACAAATCGATTGCTGGAATACCAGAGGGAACTCGTGCAGAACATGATGGAGATTTTCCCACCCACCATCGCTGGCGGCAGAGAGGAGAGGGTCTCCCAGAGTCCCACAACATCTATCAGGCCCACAGCCACCAGGGGAACACTCTCCAAGGTGTGGGACACGTTCATGGCACCCCCTCGTGCAACTTCCATCACTGCGGGGCCCGCTATCAGCAGGAGGGACAAGTATCGGCGGATGTTGCGGGAGTACCTGGCAGACCGTAACCCTGTCCTCCCCGATCCCTCGGCGTCCTACACTTACTGGGTCTCCAAGTTGGACACGTGGCTGGAACTGTCCCTGTACGCCTTGGAGGTGCTTGCCTGCCCTGCCGCCAGCGTGCTATCAGAAAGGGTGTTCAGCGCAGCCGGGGGCATTATAACGATAAGCGCAGCCGCCTGTAACCGACAGTGCCGACAGGCTGACGCTAATCAAAATGAACAGCAAGTGGATTGACCCGGACTTTGCTTCTCCAACCGTGGAAAGCAGCCAAAAGTGAAGTGCCATCTGTATGAAGTGCCATTTTCCTCCTCCACCTCCTCCTCCTCCTCCTCCTTAACCGCCGTAGAATTGCTCCGTAAATAAAAAAATTATATATTTATGGCTCACCTCTTGGGCCTCCACATAATTTTTAAGAGGTCTCACCTCTTGGGCCTCCACATAATTTTAACAGGTCTCACCTCTTGGGCCTCCACATAATTTTTTAACAGGTCTCACCTCTTGGGCCTCCACATAATTTTTAACAGGTCTCACCTCTGGGCCTCCACATAATTTTTAACAGGTCTCACCTCTTGGGCCTCCACATAATTTTTAAGAGGTCTCACCTCTTGGCCTGCACAAAACTTAAGAGGTCTCACCTCTTGGGCCTCCACAAAATGTTTAAGAGGTCTCACCTCTTGGGCCTCCACAAAATGTTTAAGAGGTCTCACCTCTTGGGCCTCCACATAATTTTAAGAGGTCTCACCTCTTGGGCCTCCACATAATTTTAACAGGTCTCACCTCTTGGGCCTCCACATAATTTTTAAGAGGTCTCACCTCTTGGGCCTCCACATAATTTTTAAGAGGTCTCACCTCTTGGGCCTCCACAAAATGTTTAAGAGGTCTCACCTCTTGGGCCTCCACATAATTTTTAAGAGGTCTCACCTCTTGGGCCTCCACATAATTTTTTAACAGGTCTCACCTCTTGGGCCTCCACAAAATTTTTAAGAGGTCTCACCTCTTGGGCCTCCACAAAATTTTAAGAGGTCTCACCTCTTGGGCCTCCACAAAATTTTTAAGAGGTCTCACCTCTTGGGCCTCCACAAAATTTTAAGAGGTCTCACCTCTTGGGCCTCCACAAAATCTTTAAGAGGTCTCACCTCTTGGGCCTGCCACAAAATCTTTAAGAGGTTCACCTCTTGGGCCTCCACAAATCTTTAAGAGGTCTCACCTCTGGGCCTCCACAAAATCTTTAAGAGGTCTCACCTCTTGGGGCCTGCCACAAAATCTTTAAGAGGTCTCACCTCTTGGGCCTCCACAAAATCTTTAAGAGGTCTCACCTCTTGGGCCTCCACAAAATCTTTAAGAGGTCTCACCTCTTTAGCCTCCACACAATTTTTAACGGGTCTCACCTCTTGGGCCTCCACATAATTTTTAAGAGTCTCACCTCTTGGGCTCCACAAAATGTTTAAGAGATCTCACCTCTTGGGCCTCCACATAATTTTTAAGAGGTCTCAGCTCTTGGGCCTCCACATAATTTTTAAGAGGTCTCACCTCTTTAGCCTCCACACAATTTTTAAGACGTCTCACCTCTTGGGCCTCCAACAAAAATTTTCCATCGTAGCCTCTGGCCAAGTCCCACGGCCTCTTTCCTGCCTTTTTGCGCGTCGCTACGCATCCCTCCACATCCCCACTGCCTTTACCTGCTAATAGACATGCACACTGGGCCAATGGTCGGGTCACTGATATCTCTAGCGCCAAACAATTTGGGCATTTTAGGCTTCTGCATGGTGTTTGAGTTGTTTTTACATTTTAAAGAAGACATGTCTGACCACATTTCACACACACACACAATGACAATTAGGGGGTGGGGTCTATTTGCTTTCCCCCTTGCCTATGCCATCTGTGGTTGTCATAGGCAAACGTGATTTTAAGGGGTGCAGAATTTCATCTCTTTTTTGTCTAGTTTGGCTTGGGGGTCCATGGCAATGTAGAGGAAAGAAGGTTTCCTTGTATGGTCTCACTTTTAGCAGAGAGGTTTAGATTGTCCTTGGAGTGTATTGTTGAGAGGCTGTGATAGTGGGCGTAATAGGTGCGACTTGGGCGCGTTATATGCACCCAGACATGCTTCCCCTGCTGTCCCAGTTGCATTCCAGCAGTGTTGGCATCCTTTTCTGAGGTTTCAGGGTGGACTTGGTGGACCTCCAAGTGGTCGAATTGAGATTTCCAAGTGGCGAGCATTTTTTTCCCATA